>OX424572.1:67933063-68533063 GCA_949152435.1 Gastracanthus pulcherrimus
ATAAAAAACAATGGTACATGAAGATAAACAGAGCATATAATAACATTAAAAAAATAAAATACAGTATGTCTAATATTTTCATGCGAAGTTTTTCTACCGATGTCCCTTTTTAAGGCAAATATATTTATTTCTAAAATTACACTAATATACCCACCCTGGTAGAAAGTTAGCCAGAATGTCTGGTTAGCCAGATTAGCTTATTAACTATTAGCTAGATTCATAAGCTACAAATAAGCCAAATTACAGCTAATATCTGGCTAGAATCTGGATAAGACTATGCTTTAAGCAAATACGAACTTAGTCCGCAAATCTAACTGTTTTATATTTTTTCCTAGAATCTATTTGCTTTTAATAATGTACATACTTTATTGAATGTTCAATTTAGTATGATGCCAATATTAATATTGTTATCAACAACTAACAACTTTCGAGTGTGCAGACATACGGTTTGTAATACTAAAAGTAACTGATAACGCATTATGTCCCTTCCAAAAATTAGTCAATCATAACTCAACAAAAATTTTGTGATTGATGCCCAAAATAAATAACGTTGTAATAATAGTTTATTGTGAAGCTACAAATATTTTTTTAAGAATTGTTGTTTCTCCAAAAATTCTTCAAAACTTACATTTATCGTCTCTATTACTATTGTTTTTAAAGTAACAATATTTATTATGCCTATACATATTTTACATTATTTAGAACATATATTTCGATAATAAAGACATTTCAATTTTATTTGGAGCTTTGTTACCTTGTACGTAAATGATACTTTTCAGGTGATCGCGTCATTATGTAAACAAACAACCTAACATCCAATACTACTAGGAATTTAATGTACATTATACATTTCAGTTTAGTAAAATATTTGATGTAGTATGGTTAAAAGTGCTTATTATTTCGAATTTTATTAAACTATTATTATTTTCATTATTAATTAATGTATAAATTACATTTTTTATCAATTTCATATTAACTATTATGTTAAGCAGATTCTAGCTAGAAATTAGTTACAAAGCATGTCGGTTTTAACTGATATCTACCTAATTCCTTAACTAGAATTAAAACAAATTTAGAAATTCTAGTTAATATCTGGCTAGAAACTAGCTTAGATTTCTACCACGGTAACTACCCTCAATTCTAAATTGTTGTATGCATATGTTTTTTAATTTTTATCCCTATGCTGCGATCTGTCATAATTCGCTATTGTTGTCTGATATTTTGTTTGCAAAAGTTACAAAATATATTGTAAAATTACAACGTGAGTTGGCATATACATAATCCACTTATAAGTCGGTCGATGTGATATAAAAGGATGTGATCGTTTTATAAAGGTTGATGAGACTCCACAAAAAGATAAACTGTTTTGATACGACGAAAATTGAGTTATCCAGCTTAAACGATAGGTAAAATATATCTTATCAGAACTGAAATATCTATTTTAGTATCACCTATAAATTCAAAATTACTTTTATTATTACTTTTAAAATCAGTTTGACACCATTCTTTCCGAATATATATATATATATATATATATATATATATATATATATATCGTAACAAGATTTCAGCTCTATTATTCAATGTATCTCAGAATACAGAAGTGATTTTGAACGGATTTAATGCTTTTAACGTAGTCTAATTAATTAAATATTTATCAACTTATTGTGGACTTTAAGAAAGCGTACGACTCTGTCAAACGAAGCAAAATGTATGAAATCCTAGTGCTCCTTGGCGTACCAAAAAAACTCGTAAAATTAATTCAAATATGTCTCAACGGAAGCACTGGAAAGGTCCGAGTAGGCGGTAATGTATCCGAATCGTTTATGATACGCGACGGTTTGAAGCAAGGTGACGGGCTTTCAACGGTACTCTTTAACCTGACGCTAGAGCATGTTGTTAGAAAAATGCAGGCTAGCGAGCTAGGCGCAACACTCAACGGAACAACGCAAATTTTAGGCTATGCGGATGACTTGGATATAGTGGGAGATAATGGTGAAACGGTGGCGAGAAATGCGGAAATCCTTATAAATGCGGCTAAAAACACGGGGTTAGAAGTGAGCGAATCGAAAACGAAATATATGATCATGGAGAAACTGGGCATTCGCGAAGCAGAGGGGGATCTCAGAGTCGGAAATTTCACTTTTGAAAAGGTTAGCGAATTCAGATATTTAGGTACAACTATAAATGATCGAAACGAAATTAAAGCCGAGATTAATAAGAGACTTCATTCGGGTAATGCCTGCTTCTACGCTGTGAACAGATTACTTAAGTCAAAGCTACTGTCGAAAAATGTCAAAATAAGGATATATAGGACTATAATAATGCCGGTAATCTTGTATGGGTGCGAAACCTGGGCGCTCACTAAAGCGGAAGAAAATCGTTTTAGGGTATTTGAAAATAAGGTTCTGCGGAAAATATACGGGCCAAAGAAAGATGAGGAAACTGGGGAGTGGAGGAAACTGCACAATGACGAGCTACATAATTTGTACGCGTCAGCAAATATTAACAGAATAATAAAATCACGGAGACTAAGATGGGCAGGGCACGTGGCAAGAATGGGCGATGATCGTACAGCAGCGCGCATAATGAAAGGAAAACCGAAAGCAACGCGACCTCTTGGTAGACCTAGACGCAGATGGGAGGATAACGTAAAATCAGACGTAACTGAAATTGGGCGGGAAGGCGCGAAATGGATGGGGTTGGCACAAAATAGGGAATTTTGTGCCATTGTCACAAAATGCCATTTAAAAAAAAAAAAAATTCCCCTCTTTTTATTTCAGATATAATTTACAAAAACGTTTAATTTGAGACGAATTATATAATCATTCAAACTAGAATAGTTTTTTAAGATCAAAGGCTAAGAGATAGAAACTCGAAAATCCAAGTATTAAGAAGACAAAAAAGAGGAAATAAATAACAGTAAAAAGAATAAGAAGAACAGAGAAATGAAAGTATATTAGTGGCGGTAGGAAATCGGGAAGCTGAATGTGATGATGAACGTTGGTCCTAAGGGCATTCGGTTCGTCGCTACAACGGAAAATTGGAAGAGGGAGAGAGAAAGAAAGAAAAGCTTCATCTTGAAAAATCTTAAATTGTTTTTCTCTTCTACACTTACCCAGATAATAAGTCTTCAACAGTTTTACGGCAAAAAATTCCTTTTAAGTACAAAAAAATCATATTAAAAATACTTATAGATAATTTCAATGTCAAAAAAAGTTTTAGGTAATACAAGGCCAAATGTCGTGAATATTTGCGTTGACAAGTTTAGGTACTCGCGGTAACGCGTGCGTGCGTGCGTGAGCGTGCATGCATGCTTGTGTGAGTGTGTGCGTGTGTCTGTGTGTGTATGTGTGTGTACATGTGTGTGTGTGCGTGTATATGGATCAGAATTACTATAAAAAACACGGTGAACATTCATGTTTCGGGCTTAATTTTTTTCTTAAAGGAAGGCGGCACACAAATATTTTTTGTTGTTTTTCGGTGCGATTTTGTTTTTTATTGGTTTTTCGATTATTGAGTATTAGTGTCTCGGGTTTTTTAATATATTAGAAACAATATTATTAATTCATCACAATAATTAATTATACACGAAAATGTCATTTTTTGTTTAAACGACGATATCTCAGAAACATATTATGTAAAATCTTTTAAATAAATTAAACTAATTGGTGAAAGAGGTACCTTTTAATACCCCTTGGATGATTTCTTCTCCAGACTATGAGTTCTTTTTATCTTTCAAGATATTTGAGATTATATTTTTTTTTTAATTTTGATTGTTTATATCTCGAATACGTCGCGGTCATTTTAATCAAACCAATGATTTTTTATTTGTTTCTTTTATGAAGATACAAAATCAAAAGAAAATGAAAAGTGTATCGATTCGTTACTGTTTTGTAACGATTTTTTTATTCTATCTAAGTTAGTGTGAAAAACTGTAATTTAAACTAAATGTGTAATTTTAGTAAAAATGTATCTTTTGACAAACAATCATTGATAAAAAAGTGCACCTTTCTTGAGCTATTAATTAGAAAGAGGTATACCAATTTATTTAGTTTGAGGAAGCTAAGTACCAATAAATGGGCAGCGGTTTTTTGAATTGTCATACTCTGGTGCTGGGGATGCGATATGATCTAAAAAGTAGACAAGTTTTCTTCATCACAATCATTGTCTATCATAATTCTCCCAAATCATCGATGCACTCTCGTGACTCTCAGATCTATGGGTTCAGGCTACGACTATTACGAGAAAGAGAGCAGATAAATACATCCTCCGAGCAAAATACCATCAACGCCCCCTCTCCATCGCTACCCATGACTCACCGCAACTTCTCGACGCCAGTTCACACACGGATATCGGGAGAAAGCGAATTCGCCATCTCGCGCAAAATTGGATTACCTTTCGCTTTTGCGGACTGCATACATAGATGCACACTCTTTCCGGCAGAGAGAAAGAGAAAATAACCAGCTCGCGCATTCGATGGATTCATATACGAGGGTAGTTCAATAAGTCTTTAGAATAAAGTATAAAAACAATTTTTTTTGGGTAAATTTTTTTTATTTTTCAACATAATCTCCTTGGAGCTCTATACACTTGGTCAATCGCTTTTTAAGTTTTTTTAATCCTTCATAAAAGTGCGTTTTCGGAAGTTCCTCAAAATAAGCACTTACAGAGGCAATGACGTCTTCGTTGTCCGTAAATCTCTGTCCACCGAGCCATTTTTTCAAGTTTGGAAATAAGAAAAAGTCACTGGGAGCTAAATCTGGTGAATACGGTGGGTGTTCGACCAATTCGAATTTTAGTTCTTCAATTTTAGCCATTGAAACGAAGCATGTGTGAACTCGGGCGTTGTCGTGATGAAAGAGAATTTTTTTTCTCGCCAAATGTGGTCGTTTTTTTTTAATTTCTTCTTTCAGCTGCTCTAATAATGATGCATAATACTCACCAGTAATTGTTTTACCCTTTTCCAAGTAGTCAATAAGTATAATTCCACGTGCATCCCAAAAAACTGTAGCCATAACCTTACCAGCTGACTTTACGGTCTTTGCCTTCTTTGGAGCTGGTTCGCCTGTGGAAATCCACTGTTTGGATTGTTCCTTTGTCTCAGGAGTGTAGTGGTGTATCCATGTTTCATCCACAGTCACAAATCGACGAAAAAATTCCTCAGGATTCCGACTTATGCGCGCCAAAAGAGCCTCAGAGGCGACCACTCTATTGCGTTTATTCTCAGCTGAGAGCAAACGCGGCACCCATCTTGCCGATAGCTTTTTCATGCCTAATTTTTCATGTAGAATTGAAACAACTGCACCTATAGATATCCTTGTGGCCTCAGCTAACTCACGCACTTTTAATCTTCTATCCTTCAACACCATATCGTGTATTTTATTGATGATTTCGGGAGTAGTTGCTTCTACGGGCCTTCCTGAACGTGGTTCGTCACTTATTGATGTACGACCACGCTTAAATTCATTTACCCAGTTATAAACCGTTGCTAAGGCAGGGGCAGATGTGCCATGAACTGAGTCCAATTCATTTTTTATCTCATATGGAGTTAAACCCTTTAAATGAAAATGTTTAATTACCGCTCTGAACTCGTTTTTTTCCATTTTTCTTAACAAGCAATTTTTTTTTTTCAATTGGTTATAAAAACACGTAAACTCAGAAGATGTGGACTGTGACTGCACCATATATCTAGTCGGGAGTGGTGCTGACTGAAAACAGATGATTTGGAGCGATTCGCGCGCCATCTGTTGGTCATTCTAAAGACTTATTGAACTACCCTCGTACATAGCAAAGAGTATATACACCCCGGGAAAAAACGGGGGGTTGGAAAATTTAACCTGCGCATTACGTACGTACAGTGGCGCCCTCTCCCGTTCCTTTTTCATGCTCCCTCTCTCCCTCTCTCTTTCAATATATTTATTTCTCTTTCTTTTCTGTCCATTTCCCGTGCTCTCTCTCTCTCTCTCTCTCTCTCTCTCTCTCTCTCTCTCTCTCTCTTTCTCTCCCGTGCTCCTTTATCCGGGGGGCACGGCTCGGGCTCGCAAAAGCTTAATGAAAGTCGTTCCTCGAAAAAAGGGAATCAAACACTTCTACGGAGAGTGGAAGAGAGAGAGAGAGAGAGAGAGAGAGAGAGAGAGAGTCCGGGCATTGACTCGTTCGAGGAAGTCGTGACACTCGAGGGTGGAAACGCGCTGTAGTTCTTCCCGAATGCATGCACGTAATGCCCCGCGCTCTTAACCCTGTGTACTATACTGGGATGAGTGCACGCGCGCGCGGAAAATTCGTGCGTTCGAGGATCCTTTTTATGGATTATAGTTGTTGAAGAGTTGCATGTCGAGAGGTACATTTGTGGGTAATATAACTTGCGTCGATTACGATTTGACAAGAAAAGTTTCTTCACAATGTTTGGCGTTACTTTAAAATGCTTATTTTAACCATTTTGTGACTGGTGAAACAATATGTTAGCACATACTTCAAACAATTCATCGGCATGTCTTCCGCAAATAAATTATTAATTGACATATTATGTGCTCGTTTTATGGTTCAAGGTTAGAATTGCCTTTTATTAAGAAAAAATAGGCGCCCCTTAATTTTACCCGTTTAGTTATACATCCTATCATAAAATAATAAATTTTCTTAATTTTTACTACTGAATGTCTGATAAAATCTTGATTTTTTCACTTATTTTTGCGGATTTGATGCTCTTTTTAGACTTTTCCATCACTTCCCGGTACCAAATTTTATTTTAATGTTCATATTTTGACAAACTTTAAACAATAAAGGCAGTTTTGTTCGACTCCCCACGACTCCTTGAAAAAAGTAATAGCTAGAATGTATACTCGAATAACGAAATCACAGAATACATTTCCTGTTTGAAAAGATTTTGAGAGCATTTACAATTCAGGCTCTTGTTACCGAATGTATTTATCAGAAAAATAAAAGCTGAAAAGAGAATCCGGAAAATGGAACTAAGGATGGAAAATAAAGAGTAAAACAGAAGGTTAAGCAAAACCCGTTAAAGAGAGAATGAAAAACGGACAGGGTGGGAGAAGAAAAAGAGGGAGGCAGAAAACGTGTGAGAGAGAGAGAGAGAAAGGGAGAGAGAGAGAGAGAGAGAGAGAGAGAGAGAGAGAGAGAGAGAGAAAGAGAAAGAGGGAGGGGGGGTGACCGTCTTCCATTCGGGGCACGAAATTGCGTAATAAGAGTTCTTCTCTAACGCAGTGAATGTGAGCGAGGTTTACGTAAAAAGTTCCTTTATCGCGAGTCCTCTGATTGCGTGAATGTGCACTTGAAGGTTCTCATGCTCGTGTAAAGAATTGTCTCAATGGTCCTTAAGAAATTACTTAAGTGAACCTGACCTATTTATTAACATTCGCTGACTATTTTTGTACCTAGGCCTTTCTATGATTTTCGATGTATTAATTAAAACAGTCTTCACTTATAAGAATTGAAAATATTTAGTTCAGAATTACAGCGCTAATAATTTTTTCATTGGAAAAATTAACAAAGCTTTTTATTCTTCAATAATTATAAATTCTATTATCATTTAATCCACGTTCTTTTAATTCAAAGTGAAATATTTCAGATCTAAGAAAACGTAGATACTTAACATGTTCAGTCTCTACGTACCAGGTATTTATCTACTTATGTATATGATGACTCTAAATATCTTGTATTATTAATCTAACTAGGAGAGTTTCATACTTCTATAAAGTAAATTCTGACAATTCATGCGTTGAGAGATCTACCTACAGATAAAAACTTTAACTAGTAAGAACAACTAACACTGTTTCAAATATTGAGATACAAGCTAAACATTGAAAATATATACTTAATTCGTTCAAATTAAAAAATGAAAGAATACATTTAAATTGAGAGGTGTTTCATATCAAAAACTTATTATGTTTATATATTGAAACCAATTAAAATTAACTCTAATAGTTATATTTAAAACCGCTTATTGAAAGCAAAAATAGAAAGTTCAATTTTTAGCGTGATTTTTTTTTATCGTTACAGCTTTGGAATGAGAAAAACATTTGACTAGCAAATTCATTAAAATTAAAGCTTTTATCATCTTTTTTCTTGTGTTTGTGTGTATTATGTTTTCATTCACAAATACCACGTACATTTTGCTTTTTCAAAGGATAGCCTTGTAAGGATATTTTTCAAATCACAGCTTTTGATTAAAATCGATGTTTTCGAGGTTGTTAAATCAAAATATATACGTTTTTTAAAAATGTTTGTGTATATGTATGTTGTGTGCATGTATATACGTATGGAGGCGAGTATGTATTATGTGTATATACGCATATATGCGTATGCGTTTAACCAAACTTTGCAGATACATTAGGTATGATGCAATATAGAGATTATTAGATTTTAGAGCTAATCGGTTACGTATTTTGAAAAAGAAATTTTAAATTAATAAATTTGGTTTGCCATTTTATGTTTATATTCGTGAATAAGACAATTCTTTCTATACTACATAGCCTACATGAGATCTCTAATTCCGTTTCCTAAAGATACGAGTATGATACTTTCCTTGTAAGTTTGATCTCGCTATATTTAGCTTTTATTTTTGGTATAAAAATTAATTTATTAGAACGCATGCAATCTCATGACATAATTGTTTAATTCTTTGATCATTTATTTCTAAGAGAAAAATGTTTTGATCTATCAGTAGTGTTTATAAATTGAAAAGAAAACTTAGTTTTTTCGTTCAGCTGTGCATGTATTTTTCATGTTGCACAATGCACGGCATACACATATAGACTCATATGAGAGAATAGCGCAGGATATTTCACGCAGGTAAGCGGAATAGAAACGATTTCCTGTCTCTTTTTGCCGTCTCTGTTTCTCCACTTCCTTTTTTTCAAAACAACTCCAGCTTTGGCGAAAACTTCGCCTAGAAACTCTACCCCCGGGATTTCTTGCTCACTCCTAAAGGGAAAAAGGAGTAGCCTTCAATTACTTTACGCGTTGAGAAAGAGAAAGACAGAGGGAGAGAAAAACGTCGGTTAGGGGCCAACGCTGCTGAAGGCTCGTAATGAGAAAAACACTGCGTTTTCGCGAAATTCAAACTCAGACAAATTTTACACTCCGTCTGATTGTGGTACGTGCTGTTTCTCCTTTTTCGTACTTTTGTCTTCAAATTTTCTGCTGGTTATGTGCGGGTGGCTTCTGAAATAATGTTACAAAGGCGAAATATCTTGGGTTACAGTCTAAGGATTTTTATACAAATGAAATAGTAGTTTTTTGATATTATACAACAAAAGTTCACATTTAATTAAGCAAATAAATAAAATATAATTTATTATGAATATATTTGGTTTCACTAAATAGTGTAAATAATATATGAGGCATTATGTGCAATGACAACTAATTTCAAATTAAGTTTTAGACCCAAGAAAAGACACGTTTAAGCAATTTTTTGTTTTATTTTTAACGAATAATATACGTATGTATTACAGTATATTGTGCGGGACCATTAATAGATAAAGAAAATTATTTAAATATCTTTGTTGGCTCATAAAAGACTTGAATTACGTTGTTATTGGACCCAATGCTTCATATGAATACCTATTTAAAATTAATAATTTAAAATAAGTAAAATTTATAGATTTTTATTTAAAATTTTATTTAAAAATACTATTATTATAAATGCGATATTTGGGTTTGTTAGCATATGTTGACCTATGATAACCTATATTTAATTGAACACATAATGTTTGTTTGTAATAATTGCATTGCCAAATATTTGTCTTACAATATATTGAATGTTTCGTATTTAAACAACATATTTCTGAAAATTCATTTTTTATTCCTTCTCTCCAAGACATTGTATTGTTTATTAAGATTTCATATTATCCGACGTACCTATTATGTTAGGCTGGTAAACTTGCAACCTCCAATTTCATACAGAATGTTAACAAAATTATGCTGTAACATAGAATGCGGTTTTGTTTGTAACAACATTTTAGAAGTTTCAAAAAGAAAGAATGTCGCTTTAATAAGAAGAG
The DNA here is from genome assembly GCA_949152435.1 of Gastracanthus pulcherrimus. NCBI lineage: Eukaryota > Metazoa > Arthropoda > Insecta > Hymenoptera > Pteromalidae > Gastracanthus > Gastracanthus pulcherrimus. Next base: position 67,943,086 of record OX424572.1, read on the forward strand.
CTTAATTATAAGCAACTACGACGAGTTTTCTGGGTTTAACTTGGGGCCTGATTAAGACATATTGTTATGTTGCGTGACGACAAAGAATAACCATCTCTTACAAATCAGCTACGTGTATCCATATGCTCCGAGCGCACGCCAGGAAGTTACTCTTCTAGATTCAAAAACTTTTGCATGAAAATATCAAAAGCTTGTTAAAACTGCACCACATTTTGTGTTCCACAATTTGCTAGCTATATATTTAGGAACGATCCTCAAAAATAATATTTTCTCAAATACAGTAAAATTTAATTTAGTTAAGTATTTATTTTCAAATCCCCAATGTGGGGATTTGAAAATAAAAATTATTGACCAAAGTTATAGTCTATTTACGCCATATTTTATAATAAAATTTTGTAAAAATTGAAGAATTCAGACTTAAATAGAGTTGAGTTGACTTAAGTAGACTTTGGTCAATAATTTTTGTTTTCTAATCCCCACATTTACTGCATAATATGTATAACGAAAACAATAAAATCTTAAAAATCTCAATTCAATCTTATTGGCTCTCATTATGGCCAATCAAAGAGATCTAAGGACCATAATACTTTTTTTTAAATTTTTTCCGTTATTTTTTTAACAATATTTAAATTTACAGGAAAAAATAGGTAATTGATGGATAAGTGATTTTTACCTTTAAACGTACTAACAATTGATTTGAAATTTAAATGTATAGCGACTTAAAGTATCCGAAAAATTATTCTAAGGTTACTGGGTATCTCAAGAAATTATTCCTAGGTATACCACTTTCAAGTAAATGTTTCGTTGTTATTTCACAAAATTTCCAAAAGAGAAAAAGCAAAGTATCGTAGAATATTCTGCGGTCAAAAAATTGACGAACTCTGCTTCCAATTACCTGCAGTTAAACAACCAAATTCCAATCTCTCCCACCAATCGTTACGAAGCTCACCACAACTCCGCACTCAAAACTCCACTAACCGCCACTCTACCCTTCAACAATCTCCCACGCATCCCGTAACCTCCTCGAAATATTTATCCTAGCTCCGAGCTTTAGCTTCAAGTCATTTAGGCCCAAATCCTCCTGAGACAAAAAAAAGTGGAGAAGAAGAGGGAAGAGGCGAGACGTCGTCGAGTTCCACTGACGCCGTCATCGTCTGCGCCCCGTCCCTGCACTCGTATGCATAAATCAGACGACGAGGCACACGCGCGTAGTAAGGCAGGTCAGTACCGGGGATGTCCTCGGTGGAGGGCTTAAACTTTCAGGCGTAGGGGGCTGGCTGCGCCTCGAGACACACACACACACACACACACAAGCGCGTGCACATGCGAATTTAGGGTGGCTCTCGTGCGAACGCGTCGGCCTCGTCTCGCAGGGCTCCGTCCTTGTCTGTAGCTCACTTTTTCTCTTCCGCCTCGTAGACTCTTTAGCCCTTGTCTGGGTAGCGGGTATCGTCTCCTTTCTTGGAGTGCTGTATTTGGGTTGCGTGCGCGCGGGGGGATGTGGGCTACGTATGGGGAACGACGGTGTGTTGCTTGTTGATTATTACAATGCGCTGATGGTGTTTATTGAGTTTCTTATGTTTGCGGTAGCTAAAGCTAAAATTCATCCAAGTGAGAAGGTATAGTGCAATAAGTAATTTACAAAAGAAAAACTTCATACATGTGTATAACGTGTACATTAATACTGTTCGATGAAAAAGATAGTATCCTCTTCTCTATTTAACTACATAGGATATAGAAGTACGCGAAAGTTCAAATGCTTTCATTCGAATTCAATTCATTAACGATATATCAACTTGAAAAATAGCACAATATTTACAATTATGATTTCATTTTCTAAGAAGATTTTATTAAACTGTTTTATTTTTTCAGTAAGCCTGGGAGATGATCAAATGGACACAATCTAAGGAAATGGTAAGCGATTAATGGGATTCAGACCCTACAACTGAAGACCCATACAAACACTGGATGAAAATGACTGGTCGATCTAGATTGCACTTTTCTCACTCTAAGAAAGTAGTTCGTTTATTTATTACTGGGATAGGGTTTATGGACACTTATTTACTGGAATGGAACTGTGATTAAATGTATACAAGATGTTGAGATGGCTTAAATACAATTTTATCTATAATTTATTTATTTATTGTTTATAATATACGTGTTACAATAATACACACACACGCGCACGCACGCACGCACGCACACACGTACACATACACACACACATATATATATATATATATATTTATTTATTTATTTATTGTCAAACTCTGTCTTTTTAGTATACGTAGTTTAGATTATTGGCGGTGATACAGTAATACAGTAACTTTAATTAATATGGTATTGAAAATAGTGATTTATTGTGACGTGTAGGATCAATATTTTGAGGCTTTACAACGGTAAATGTAAGATATTACTAAGTATATATAGCACAAATATTGTCAGAATGACTGCTTTTGAACATAGAACAGTCTTGCCCCCTTAATGTGATATAAAGTAATAATGCCAGCATTTAAAAAATTTTTTTTTATATTACATACTTTGTACATATGATAAATAATGTAACATTTATCGTTTTTAACAGAGAAAAAGCTTTTCTTTTATGTACACTAGATTTTTAATTATAATATCAATCAATTATTAATTACGTTTATTAGGACTATGCAAAAGCTTTTGTTAATAATCTACATAACTATATATATAATCAAGTAAAATTCGCTACTTAACATGGTGACTTAGCACGTGAGTCAAATTCTAGCGTTCACGCTTTGCGCTTCCGCGACGCTCCGCAGTCTCTCTCTCCGTGGATCGTGCCGACGATACACGTCTCTCTCCGAACCATCTTGCGACGACCGTTTAAAGAAATAAAATTATTTGAAAACCTTATCCCCGTCGTTAAGATATGCCACTAAACATTGGAAACGCCACTAAATTTCCAACACCAAATCGATTACACAAGAACTTTTTATTTAGACTAATTCTAAGGTCTTGGAATCTAATATATATTTTTATGAAATATTTGGATGATTCGAGAGCATCTAAATTTCAGTAGTTCATGAGACTTTTAACTTTTAAGTATATATATAGTCATAAACAAAATTTTCTAAACAACTAAAATTACCAGCTGCAAATATGTAAAAATCAAATAAATACAGTTATTTTTATTTATAATAAGCTTATCTATTATTAACGGACATATAAGATACTGTAATACTTGTTGATTAGTATTATTCTTATTTATACAATTCACTGCGTTTTGCTCGTGTAATTTATTTTGTGTTGTGCGCATGTGTTTATTCCAAATCCTTAGAAAGATGAGGAGAAAAGAAAGGTGATGCTAAACCCCCTGTCTCCGTTAAATACGGGGAACCACTTATTTCATTCAATTTTCAATTTTGAGAAAATATCTCTCTAGAAAGTTGTTGTTTTTGATTAGGATAATAACGTTTCATAAAGATGTTTGTTAAAGATTGAAAATTATATGAAAAAAGTGGTTCCTCGTATTTGTCGGTGACAGGTGGCTTTAGCATCACCTTAAAACTGACATGACACTGTAAGCAATTATATTAGCTTGAAATGGATGGAAAATAAGTCGTCGAAATATTGCTATGTCTAGGGGAGACCGGGGCTAATTCGTCAACTTTTTGTTTTGCGATTTTTAATTCTAATAATTTTCTAAAATCTAAATCCCGAGACGCACAGATATAGACTTTATGGTTTTAACTAACTAAAAAGATTTTCAGACCCTTATATATGAATCTGCTATAGTTCTTTTAAGTTTTAACAAAATGTCTTCTTTTACAAATCAGTCCCGAACTCGGGGCGGATTCGTCAACGAAATTCTTTGTTTATTTGTATTTTAAACAATTTTGCACTTTTTAAAGTGTACCAGGTGTACAAATGTTTATTATCTATTACTGTCTCAAAAAAAATATTAAAGTCTTGATTTTTATCGAGTTATTTAATATACAGACGTAATTAGAATTAAAAAATAACAATAAAATAAAACATTTTTCAAATAATTGAAAACACTGAAAAATATCTGTTAAAAATAGTATGATTGTCTATGCTGCTCAAAACTATGTACAAAGTTTCACTATATATACATATTTAATATGCCCAAGCAAAATTTCTGAATATAAGTATTTAAGTTGAATGTATTTGATATCTACGAATCAGCCCCAGGGACGAATTAGACCCGGTCCCTATATCTGTGTACCCATTAATGGATTCTCTATGTACTATTATTATATAAGCTTATCTGTTTTAAGCATTAATTATACATTAATGTTCTAAATTATATATTAATGTTTATAATATACATGAAAATATTTTATGAAATAGCCGTAATAAACCAAATTATTTTTATTACATTTCTTACTATAATGTTTCTTTTTCAGTTTCATTTCTTTATTTATATGTTGGGAGTTGTAATGAATACCTGGTTCGTTCACAATGTGTTTTCGCCAGGCTCTATACTTCGCGTTTCGGCAACGCAACGGGATAACGCTGAAATTCACTCCCGAGGACGATGTAAAAATACTTCGCACAGCCGGCGTTTACGAAGTCGTGCTGCGAACTGCTGCGGGGAGAGCCGGGAAAGTGTTCTCTCGCTTGCTTTTGTGTCTCTCGACTTGTTTGAATATGTAAATGCGAACTAATACCCCTTGTGGAGAGACTTAACCATTTGTAACTATTCAAACAATTGATGCAACAATTACATGAGTTTAGATTGCAACGAGATTTAACCTAATTCACTTATCGTTAACGTAGTTATAATTATTCATGATTTTTAAATACGAAATCATGCATTCGAATACATTGAAATAATGATCCTGTGCTTTTTAAGATTATAACGACATCCCTTGCGAAGACTAGCACATTCCAGATTTTTCAATAACACATAGTTCTTTTCAGAGGTCTCTTATAAAAAACTAGTACTTTTTAGATTTTCTGATTAATACTAACACTTTATTTGATCCTCTAAGAATATTATAGTTTTTGTATAAAATTTTGAAAATTGTTAATTTTTGTAGGACACTCATGACAAAGACTAGCAGTTTTTGAGAAATTTGAAATGTGCTAGTCTGCGTAAGGGACGCTGATGTGGTCATGATAATTATGCGAATTTTAATAATTTTATTTTTAAATAAGAAGTTTAGGATATTTAAATACGTTTCTTTGTTTACCAATAAAAAATGATTGCTTTTTTCTCTAGCAGTAATAGGTGGATTGTGAGAAATTCATGTTATAATTCAGATAATACGCTGGTAGAAATCTTGACGGGTTATTAGGCAAATTAAATTTTTCATTTTCTCGGTAGATTCTGGGTAACGGTTCTGGGTAGAAATCCGTCAATGACGACATGCATTTTATATGAAATAGAGAACTTGCATGAAAAAATTCACTTGGTCCGTGAGGTAGAATAACGAAACGAAAAATAATCAATACGTATTTTTTGTTTTTTTTACATAAATGATTAAAAACAAAGATACAGTAAGCTGAAATACTATCGTGTGACGTCACAAAACCATAGTATAAAGATATACTACAACAGGCTATCCTGACGTCAAGCGAAATTTCAACTTACTATAGTTGAAACGTTTGTGTAAATCGAGCGGCCGCGATTCATTTCCGATCTGAAACAAAATTTTGAATCCGATTCATTTGAGTTCGATTCAATTTACCGACTCATTTGAATCGGGATTTTGAATCGCGATTCAAATTATTCGATTCATAGGTGAATCGCGATTGAAATATTTTCGATTCATTTGAATCCACATTATGTATCGCGATTCAAATTTTTCGATTCATAGGTGAATCACGATTCAAATATTTTCGATTCATTTGAATCCACATTTTGTATCGCGATTCAAATGTTTCGATTCAAGGATGGAATCGCGATTCAATTTTCTCGATTCAAATGAATCGTGATTTGGATCGCGATTCAATTTTTCAATTCAAATGAATCAAGATTTTAAACCGTGATTTAATTTTTTGATTCAAATGAATTGAGAATTTGAATCGTGATTAAATTTTTCAATTCAAATGAATCGAGATTTTGAATCATGATTCAATTTTTCGATGCAAATTTCAAGAGCTTCTTTTACACAAATAGAGTTTAGGCCCCCCTAAACGTGTGGTATCATCCGGGGGTACCCTATTTTTCAGGTTCCTAAACATTTTTAGGGCCTATTTTACACAAATTTTAAACACTATGATAATTGAAGATGATTTGTATAAAATGGGCCCTAAAATTGTTTAGGCCTCCCTAAACATGGGGTACCTTACGGATGACACTACGTGGTTAGGGGGTCTAAACACTATAATAACCCAATTTGTGTAAAAATGACCCTAAAAATTTGAATCGTGAAATTGAGTCACGATTCAAAATTTCGTTACAATTGAATTGAGAAAATTGAATCGCGTTTCAAAATCTCGATTCATTTTAATCAGGAAAATTTGAATCTTGATTAACGAACGAATCGGGAAAAGTGAATCATGATTCAAAATCTCGATTCAAATTATGAATCGATAAAATTTTGCGGCCGATTACGCATAGCTCTGGGTGATTATTGCTTAGCATTTCTTGGGTATTTAAGGATATTGTTGGCAATTCGTGAGTGCTCGTGGGCATGTATCGATGTAATGATGAATAGTAGCCATCTGATATTTGCCCAAGGCGTGACGTTACTTGATTATAAATCTCCCAACCTCTAAGGCTTAATCTGCACTGCCTTACTGAATAATCCAGTGATGTCGGCTGTGTATGTGACAACGTGAGCTAGATTAAAATATTTAGAGGGATGAATGTGCCTAAAGAAGTAGCAATTTAAACTAGATCAAAGAGACCTCCATCTGTCACAATAATCATAATTGCTTTATAAATCATTGCTAGAATAACATTTTAAACCTTTCTATTTAATGCATAACGTATATATATATACTTATACGAACAGAAATCGGGCCATTAATTTTCCAACCCCCAATGAAAATCTCTTTTCGAGTACACAAGTACCTGTACAGACTCTCGTCCGATTACAGGCCGACGAGGACGCATGTACACACATGCACAGGACAGCGAGATGCGATGTCTCTCGTCGACGGCAGCACCAGCCGGCCGCGACGAGAAGATAAAAGAAGCGGATTCCTCCGCGGAATGCGCCGACGCGCGAGCGGACTTTTCTAGCGTGTGCACGTACGTATGCGCACACAGAGTGAAGCGCCTCGTCATGTACTAAAAATAAAAATAGAGGTGACTCCGTGAGGTAGGTAGTACCGCTGCTGCTCGCACATAGAGGAGCAGAGAAGAGAGCTATAACCACAGCGACGAACGAGCTACTCGCGTATATCACGCTGCATTGCCCAGCACAAAGCGTCCACACGCCCCTAAGGACGTTTTATTAACCAAAGCGATGCCTGACTTAGTATCAAACCAGGCAGATAGGTGCGTATTCTTACTTCCGGCCTGAGTCGCCGCTCTACCTTCGTCTTCTCTCTCTCTCTCTCTCTCTCTCCCTCCCTCCCTCCCTCCCTCTCTCCCTCTCGTATTATCGCTCCTTCTCTGTCTACTGTGTGTATATATCGATAGCTCGCTTCGACGCTCTCTCTCTCAGTCTTTTAGCCTGCAGCACAAACACGTGCACATACACGGTTAACACGGTTTTTTTCAAAAAAATTACTCATGCACTGAAAATTATCAATTCGATGCAACGTTAACGCCGCTGTTGCTGTCGTCGTTGCAGTGGCGCGCTTCGAAGGGTGCTGTTTTTTGCTTTTTATTTCAAGCATGCATGTGCTTTGTCTTGTCTGCTTTTTTTTGCTCTTTGCGCTTTACGTAATGCGGCAAAATGTACTCAGGTGAGCATTAAAATGTTGGAAATTTATGAGATGCGATTCGTTGCGTTTTGACTAAGGAGGTTCGATAGTAAAGTCAAAATGATAAGATGTTTCTGAAAATTTAAATATCATTCTTCTATATAGTTTACGGTAGCATGTGAAATTTGAAAGCATTGGCCATTACCGTTGTATAGATAATTGACTTCAAAGTTTGACTCTTATACACGAGCTCTTATGAGAGCAGCTTGTAAATTGACAATAAACTTAGAGTGCGATTGTTTAAAAATGAAAAAATAGAAATGAAAAACAATGTAAAATATTGGAAAAGTATTAAAGATCCTGAACGCGAAATTTTAGAACGAATGAGAACACCGGTTCCGAGTACTAAGCGAAAACGTAAATAAAAACACTAGCTTGTAGCTAATGCGAGAGATCTACGAGTATCTAACCTCCTTAAGCTCACTAATGATTCCGAACAGCTCATTTGAGTATGTATCAGACCAATTTACCAGCCAAATTTAATGAAAAGTTTTGGTTTGTATAAAACTACGTATTAGAATATATTTGTCTCACTACAAAAGTTTTATTAAAAAAAAAAAACAGAGTAGTATGGTGCAAAACGTTTGCAATTTTCCAAATCTATGAAAAACCGTTGCCAAGTTATTGACACTTAGCTTCTTCAAACCTCAATAATCGTTTCAATATAAAATTATTTATTATGAATTTTAGACCTCGATTACATTATTCAATAGTTTTTAAGGATAAATTTTATAATCACTTTTCAATAACACTTAAAAGAGACTGCCGATTTTGGGAAAGAAAATCAATCAAATTTTTTTTTAAAATAACATGAATTTTTTAAAAATGAAAAAGCGTATTAAAACAAAATTGAATGAATAAATTTTAAACATTCTTTTTGATATTTAAACTTCATAAAAAACATAAAAAAGAGCTAGGTTGGTCAAATTTCAAAATATCATAAAAATGTAAAAACGCTATAAAACTAAAACGACTCAATAAATCTTGAAAAATCTTTTTCATTTCAAAGCTTCATTAAAAGACGAAAAAAATAAGCGTTAATTATTTTAAAAAATTTTGATAAATACATAACTTTAATCTCATCTGGGTAAAGAACTTAGCCAAGAGATAATAAAAAGCTACCTTTTTGGACATTTTCAGAAGGAATAATGCCGTTTTTCTCAAGTTATCATTTGACATAGAAATAGTAGATTGTGTATGAAGGTCGGAAAGTAGGTGATTACTGCGAGTGCGCATTGCAGGCCGAGCCGAGGTCACCCGAGCGGCCCGAGGCGAGCCGAGGGATGTAGAGGGTTACCGAGACAAGGGCTGCAACCTGCACGAGCGTTAATCGCCTTCCGTCCATGGTGCACACGGTACTTTTTGTCCTACCTGTACTGAAATGATTTTTCGTGCATTATATATATGAAGCGGGCGGAAAAGTAACGCACTTTCCGCCCGAATGCCCACACAAAATCCAACTGTATGCGTCACCGTCGCGTGTGGGTGGAAACGCTGGGGTCACAATCGTGACGTCCCAGTACGTAAAATACAGCTCTGGTACACTTGGGATGGTGCCCGGGTGCGACTAAGTCGCCGAACATGCAAAGAACAAGAAAATTCAGCAGAACAAAACAAGTAAGTCAAGCCGGTCGGCGCTGTACTAAGGCCTCGGGTGATGGTGGTGGACCCCAATGGCTGAGGATACAGCGGAAAAACTAGGAGGCCTCTCTCGGATGGGGAGGTAGTGCAAGCCCAGGCCGCTTGTTAGTACCAGGGCCCGGGTTGTCCTCGCCTGGCAATCGGGCTGCCCTGTAGCAACAAGTGTGAAAAGCATCATTGTCCGAAGCGTCCTAGGTGGCACCTGGATGGGAAACGTTAGGAGGTGGTGTGTTGCACCGCCGAGGCCACAGTCTGAGGGGTGAGACCATGATGCCCCTCGGAGACGCGACGCAGCCGTCGGCCGGCGAGACGTTCAAAGCAGAATGGTCAAGTTAACCAAAACGCAAATCAAAAATGAAAATGAATCTTCAAAATAATTCAACTAAATTGCACACAGAAACCAAGGGTCTCCCACCCTTAAGGGGAGGTCGGAGCCGATTACATATTTCTGCGTTGAATTTGACATTATTCTAATTTAATTGCTCATTAAAGTTAAAAACTTTGGTTGTCCGGAGTTCTCAATCTACTAAGGAACACCGGACAACTGAGATAATTGAAAAAAATTAAAAATTGAATGAGAATACTGAAAAATACGAAATTGTCGGTAACTGCGTAACTGCATGTAAGCTCCGACCTCCCCTTAAATCCAAAAAGCAAGGCAACAAATGAAGACGCTGGGGTCTTCAAAAAAGATAACAATAAGAGTACTGGAAAACTAACGCAAAATACAAGTAAGGGTGCTCTCAAAAAAGACGCCTCCAAGCAAAACAGCAGCAACAGGATGCTTAAGTCATCGAAATTAGATCCAGTGGCAACAAAGAAAAGTAAGCCAAGTGATTTACACGAGGATATGGAGGTTACATTCAACCTCAAAAGGAACAGGGAAGTTTCGGGGAGCGACGACTCCCTCGAGCTTCACAAGAGGCACTATACGTCAAAAGACACCACCTGTGATAGTTCAGACTATATTAATACCACAACATATAATATCGTTCCTTCAATCACAAGTGCGGCCAACAAGGCGCAAACTGAAACAAATGAAAAGGAAGGCCTCGAAAAGAAAGGCTGACATTTCTAAATACGTCTGTGCCCATAGAGGCATCATCAAAATGGCGTTGAAAGACACAGATCTTCAGAAGAGAGCCTTACATAGACTCGACGAAATGATGACGTTGATCGCTCAGCTAAGCGTCAGATGTGCGAGATTGGAGGGCAAACTCGAAGCCAAAAAAGAACAGTCTCAGGCGGAAAAACAAACACCGCCTAAAGAGCATAATTCTTATGCTAATGTAGCGAAAAAGCTCATGGCGCCTAAGTCACAGAGTCAAGCAACCGCAATAAGATTCCCTGCCAAAGTGCTAATCCTAAAACCTAAGGATAAGAGAGAATTTGCAGACTTTGAATAAGCCAAAGGTGCTCTTATGCGTTCCTTTAACCCCAGGCGGGAAAAAGTGCAAATTAAAAGCATTAAGAAAGCAAGAAACGGCATAATCATAGAAACTGAAACCAACGTGGACTTGGAAAAAATCAGAGGTAATCAAACACTCAAAACTAAGTTCGACATGGATAGACCGAGGAAAACACCTCCTAGACTACGACGTGCCTAATAACGTAAGCGAAACAGAAATTATCAACATATTCAACACATAGATAAGGTTCTAAAGATATTCAAAGACAAAGATGTAATAATTGGCATAGATGCAAACGCCAAATCTCCACTGTGGACTTTCCTGAGCATGGACGGGCGAGGAGGTAAACTAGAAGACTTCATCACGCAGTGGAGACTCTTGGTCCTAAACAACTCAGATGGTGTGGCCACTGTCTCCTCGGAGGTCGGCGAAGATTACCCTGACGTCACCCTAGCTACGAGCTCCATCTGCAGGAAAGCAGAGAATTGGCGCGTCAGGAGGTGGTGGACGTCGAGTGACCACAGAGCCATTACGTTTTCCATTACTGATAATAATGGAAACTCCATAAACACACAAGGAAACGTACAATACCTCCATCAAAGAAAGTGCAGAAGATACGTGACCTCCAAACCGGACTGGGAGAGGTTCAGAGAGAAACTAAGCGAAGCCTGGGGACTGACCTCAAGGCCCGACATTACTTCGAAACATGATGTTGTTCAACGGGTTAAAGATTTAATTAGAGCGCTCAGAAAAGCCTGTAACTACGCTATACCCAGAAGAAACAAAACTTCACGTGGGGTAACTTGGTGGAACGAAGACCGACCAAGGCAAAAGAAAAACGCAAACAAGGCAAGACGAAAGTATCAGAAACAAAGAGATCCTGAGCATAAAGAAGCTCTCAAGGTCATTTACCGGAGTGAAAAAGGGCATATACGAAACTAGTGGAAAACACGAGGGCCAAAAGCTGGGAGGACTACGTCACTCGAGAAGGAAAACAAAACCTCTGGGGCATCCCATACAAGCTCCAAACGGGAAAAATAAAAATCAGAGAGGTCGCAAGCAAAATAAAAATAAATTACACATATACAACAGACTGGAAGACCACGACAGAGGCTACCCTTGAGAAGCTCTTATCGAGAGACTCGGAAGATGGAGAGACGGAAGAGCAACAGCAAATAAGGAACGACAATAGATATCCACCGAGAGCTCAGGACACTGAGGACTTTCAGAAGTCTGAGCTAGATCGAATAATTGCAAAAATGAAAATAGTTAAAATGGCATTACCGATAATTGGTGATAAACTCCTAAAGATATACAACGCGTGTCTGAGATTCTCGGTGTTTCCTGAGGAGTGGAAGGTCGGGCAAGTTGTCACCATCAGGAAGGGGCAAAATAAAGATCCGACTGACCCGGCATCATTCAGACCCTATATACATCTGTCTCCTATTGATTCTTGGAAAGATTATCGAATCTTTAATACTTGGAAGACTTAACCGAATCCTGGAGGATCAATTCTCACCGAGCAGTACGGCTTTAGAAAAGGCCTTTCCACTGAGGACGTAATCTGCAAACTACGTTAGATCGTCAACAACTCAAGGTTTAAGTATGTTCTTGCGATCTTCTTGGACATCAAGGGCGCCTTCAATAACGTCTGATGGCTAAAAAAGAAAAATTGCCTCAGAAACATATACCTGCTGATTCGCGATTATCTCAGGAACCGTAAGATCATACTTGGAGACGGATTATGCGAAGTCGTAAGAGGCATAAATAAGGGCTGTCCGCAAGGTTTAGTACTTGAATCTACTTTATGAAACTTGATAATCCACACTATATTGTGGACACTCATGGAGATCGGCTGCCAGATGGATCGCGTATGCGGACGATCAGTCGGCTTTGGTGGAGGCTGACTTCAGGAAAGGACTTGAAACTAAGGGACAAACATATATGGATGCGGTCATGAGATGGTGTCAACAACAAAAACTACAATTATCAAAAGAGAAATGTGCCATGGTCCTGGTCAAAGGACACCTGCACATACGAGCCCCTCCCACCATAAAAATAGAGCGAAAGAGAATTAAAAAAGTTGAAGGAATTAAATACCTCAGAGTGAACTTCAGCACGGGGTTAAGGGTTGAGACACATGTCAGAGCAATATTGGAGAGAACCAGAACGCTTTTCGACAGTCTAGGCAGGCTGGCTAGGAGGGACTGGGGACTTGGATATGGGGCTATGAAAATCATCTACAGCGGATTTTACGTCCCAATAGTAACTTATGCGACCTCTGGATGGTTCGACAAGCTGACCAAGGCCCAGAAAACGAAAATCGAAATGTTACAAAGACATGCCCCGTTGAAAGTAACTGGTGCTTAAAGGACAACATCAGCTCAGTCCCTTACGGTTCTCACTGGAAGTCTCCCAATCTTGCTGGAGTGTGAACGCAGAATAGAGAATTATAAGATAAGGAAAGGAATCTCCTGCGAAATAGGAGAAATTTTATACCCGGGGAACAAAATCTGCTAATCGATAGAGAAATAGAAAATAAGCGAACAACAAGAAAAGCTTTCTATCAAGAAAAATTAAACCGATAGTTGGAAGCTTGGATAAACTCCGGAAAAGGCAGAGACACCTTCAAATACTTTCCTGATATCCGAGAAAGAATGAAATCTGGCTGGTTCACTCCTAGCAGGTGGACCTGTCAATTCATTAATGGTCATGAAAATTTTAGAACTTTTAAGAAAAGATTTAATTTCTCTGCTAAAACTACAGTACCCTAAGAAATACACTAAGTCAACAAACCGGACTTAGAAATATAACAGAACGGGAGCTTGTGAGGGCTGAAAATTATCTGGCCTTCTCAACCTTCGCCAAAGACACGTTGATCACCAAAGAAGCAATAGAAAAACTCCAAGAAGATTTGGACTTAGAGACACAGGACCCTGTCTACCCACAATACGAAGAAGAAGTAAAATACTCAGACAGCGAAGAAGAAGTAGAGTAAAGTCTACAAGAAATAACAAACAAACAAACCATCACAACAGCAAGCAAATAAAATAACAAGAAAGACAAAAGAAAATGCAGAAGAAACATAAAGATCTGACATATAAAGCTGTCTGACAAGTGGTTCGGAACCCACTATAAACTGTAGGTCCCCTTATATATTCGGAAGCCGATTGAAAGCAATGAATCAAGAAATACATAGCGATAAATATACGCAAGGAAAGAAAAAGAAAGGTCTTCCACTGGTATGCGCAAGCGAGGGACAGTGGTAAAAGTACTTACAATAAAGTACAAAAGGCATTTTTTTCTATTTTTCGCCCGAATGTTTCATTTTTCGCTGCAGGTAAAAAATAGAATATGGGACAAAAATAGTATATTGTGTACCAAGGGTGAAATGTAGCCTTTATTCCCGACTCAACCGTAATAGCCATTTTAGTTACCTCAAATTCGGGACAAAAGTAGCATATGATTCCCGTAAATCTACTTTTTTCCAGCAAACTTTTTTTTCCGCAAAAGCATATTTCATTAAATTATTTTTCTCTATACTAATGTACATTTTCAATAAATTCTAGTTCTTACCGAATAAAAATAAAAATGTCAATAAAAATGTTTTCATTTATTAGAAATAATTAATATTTTGTACATAATATTTAATATCTAACTTTTGCATAGAATAATTATAATTAGATTTGTACTAAGTATTTATACTTAAGTATGCACACCAGTCATCGTGCAATGCTCCTAGTGAGCACACGTGTTTACAACTCTTGTACGCGTCTGAACGATATACCTGAATAAGTGTTAGTTTATGAAACACAGGGTATAGCCCTGTAAATTATTTGCAGATGCAAATAATTTACAAAAAATAAACCATGGCTGCTTCAACATCAAACCAGCAACATCAAAAACCACCCACAAGTCGTCAACAACGCCTAAGAATTTACCAACATTTGTAGTAAAAAGTTCGAGTTTGATCAAGTTATACAAAAGGATACAGTACCAAAGAGAGACCAGGCACTTGTTACGGACTGTGCAGACGGATTAAATTTGACTGACTACACGGTTGCAATTGTAAATCTCGTGGAACCAAAAAATGTACTCACAGCTTCAAGGATCTCAAACAACCGAGTCTGCATATATTTATCAAGTAAAACCCTCGTAAACGAACTGACAGATAAGTATGAATCTATATCCATTGCAGATAGAAATGTCACAATAAGACCATTACTCGCTATGAATAAGAGAATCATATCTTCTAATGTAGCAACTGATATTCCCAATTTTGTACTCGAGGATATACTAGATGGACTAAAAGTTAAACGCTGTTCCCCATTTACAACTCTCAAAGCTGCCATTAATAAAGACGGATATAGTCACGTAAATAGTTTTAGACGGCAAGTCTATGTTAAACAAGATTCTATAAAGTTAATTCCAGAAGTATTTCAAACCAATTTACGATGTACTTAAATATTACATTTGTAAACAAGAAGGCCACATAGCGAAAAATTGTACACAAACTACTTCTAATACACAATCACAACTAGAGATACAACCATTACCAGAATCGACTAACACGCTTAATAATATTATTATCAAGGATCAGAGAAATTCCCAAACAGATAATTTAAGTTTTAACAATAATAGCATGGATATCGAAGAAGATTTAAGATGAAACATAGAAAATCAAATCACTTGCTATCAGATAAAAATGTTGATAGCAAAAAGAAATAAAACAGAAACTCCCAAAACACTCGAAGTAAAATAGTCAAATACACAGACATCAGCAGAGGAAATAAGTAAAGAGGACAACATGGATATAAAACTGTTAAGCATCAAAAACTATCTAAACCAAGCTAATACTCTTCTCAACTACATGCAGTTCAAGAACCTTATGGAAAATGTTAAAGGAGGTAAAAATCCACACGACATTGTATTCACGTTTCTTCGTCAGAATTAATGGGGGTATCTTGTGGAGTAACGTTGGCGAGAGTATTTTTAAGACTCTTGATTAGATTAGTGCATCTGTACTTGATGCTCTTATTTCTAACATTCGGGTAAATATCTTCTTTTAAAAATTTAATAAATCTTTGTATATCTTGGGTGTATTATAATAATAATTTAATAAATCTTAGTATATCTTGGGTGTATTATAATAATAATACACCCAAGATATACAAAGATTTATTAAATTTTTAAAAGAATATATTTACCCGAATGTTAGAAATAAGAGCATCAAGTACAGATGCACTAATCTAATCAAGAGTCTTAAAAATACTCTCGCCAACGTTACTCCACAAGATACCCCCATTAATTCTGACGAAGAAACGTAAACTCTCATCAATTAATAACTAAGCAATGAAAAATATTTTACAATGGAGCATTAATGGCCTTCAAGGGCACTATGAAATGCTACAAAAGCTTAAATCAGATAATAATATCAATGTAGTATGTCTTCAAGAGACAAACCTAAACGATGACCAAAAAATTAGAATGAGAAATTTCACATGCTATAATAAAAACAGATTGGATTGTAAATTAGCTAGTGGAGGCATAGGTATCTTGATTAGTAATCAAATTTACAGTCAAGCAGTTCAGTTAAACACAGAGATCGAAGCAGTGGCAGCACAAATAATACTAGATAATAAAAATATAACTCTCTGCAATATATACCTCAGTAATCGATACGAAATCAACCCAACGGCATTAGACAATTTAATATCACAATTACAACCACCTTCTATACTATTAGGCGACTTTAACAGTCATTGTTTATTATGGCGCTCTTATAAGCAAGATGAAAGCGGACTAATAATTGAAAACATAATTGATAACAATGATCTAATATTATTAAACGATATGTCACCTACTTATTTCAACATCTCAAATGGAAGAAACAGTGCGATCGACCTGACTCTATGTAGCAGCAGTATTGCAACTGCTCTAGAATGGCAAACGTTAGATTACCTGTATGGAAGGGACCATTATCCTGTATTAATCAACATCAAACCAAAACTGTCCAGAATGAAACAGTTCGTACCCCACGCTATAAATATTATAAAGCAGATTGGGATAAATACAGAGATGCAATTTCTCAGAGTCTGGAAGGTTTAAATAATTATATCGAAATACAGCTTTCAGACAATATAGTTGATATAGATGACGTCATATCAAGATTTAATGAAGTTATAATACAAGTAGCTGATGTAAGTATTCCAAAAATAAAAAACTCAAACACCAAGAAAAAAAGCAATCCATGGTGGAATGAAGAATGTGAAGCTGCAATAAAGAAAGCTAAAAAAGCTTTATACAAACTTAAAAAAGAAAACATAACAGTCAATAAAATTGAATACAAACGCCTTAAAGCGCTTTCTAAAAGAATTGTTATAGAAAGTAAAATTAACACGTGGAGGAAAGGCTTAAACGACCTAAAAAATTTAACAGCTAAACAAATCTGGGAAAAAATAAAATCAATAGAAGGACGAAAATCACTATTTATCCATGCATTAGAAGAGAATGGACAAGTTATCAGCGACTCGTTAATAACAGCTAATACATTTGTGGAAAAGTTCCCCGACAGTTCGAGCGATGGAAATTACAATTCAGAATTCCTGGAATACAAAACGGTAATTGAAAGCCAACCCGAACTACAAATAAATACAGAAGTCATCGATAACGAGTATACATTCAATAATCCAATAACAATATCAGAATTGAAAAAAATTATAGAGATAAGCAACAACACAAGTCTAGGCCCAGATAACATAGCAAATATAGTTATTAAACAATTACTAAATAGTGCATATGCGGTTCTGCTAAAAATATATAACATAGTGTGGCAAAAAAATATATTTCCGAAAATATGGTAACAAGAGGTGGTCATTCCATTACCTAAGTCAACTAAAAATAAGCATGACAAAAATAATTACAGACCCATTGCATTAACTTGTTTATGCAAACTACTCGAGAAAATGGTTAATAAAAGAATCCGTAATTACCTAGAAAACCATAACATACTTCATAAACAACAAAGCGGATTTCATGAAAACTGCTCGACAACTGATTGCCTGGGTTACTCTCGAAACTAACATATGTCAAGCTCTCAGTAATAGTCAACATTTAATTGCACTGTGTTTAGATATGGAAAAAGCATGTGACTTGATTCGGAGAAGAAGAATTCTAGATATCTTAAGAAGCTTTATAATTTAATAGGAAACATCTTTTATTTTATACAAAATTTACTTAACGATAGATCAATAAAAGTAAAAGTTAACAACATAATGTCAAAAGCTATTAGCATAAATAATGGCGTACCACAAGGCTCAGTGATTAGCGTTACTATATTTCTTCTGGCTATCAACGACATCGTAAAACATATTCAAACTCTGCTAGCGTGGACCATATTTGCTGATGATGTAACCTTATTTATTAAAGGGAAAAACATCAAAACAAGCCAAGAAATTCTCCAGCAACCTCTTAACAGCATTATAGAATTTTCCAATACCGCAGGTTTCAAAATATCTAAAAGCAAAACAGATGCTATCGTTTTTGAGAGATATAATCAAAAACCGTCTGATATACAGTTAAAAATTGGAGAGGAAAAGATCAGAACAGTTAACGAAATCAAGATTCTTGGTTTGATATTCGATAGTAAACTAAATTGGAAAGCACAAATTGACCATCTCAAAAAACAGCGCCTTCTCAGAATATAGGTCTTAAAAGTACTAGCGGCAAAAAACTGGGGCACAGATAAAAAAATATTAGTAAATACCTACAAGGCTCTCATACAATCTAAAATAGATTATGGCTGTCAAGCGTATGGATCTGCTAAAGAAAATGTCTTAAAAAAAGCTTGAACCGGAATTGAACACGAGCATGAGAATTGCAACCGCAAACCCACAGAACCAGCCCAGTTATAAGCATTCTAAGCGAAAGCAACATGATGCCCTCAAGTCTGAGACTAAAAAGGCAAACATTCAAGTATGCAGTACGACTCTTAAATAATCTTAATAACCAAGCTTTTAATCTCGTATTAAAAAAATTAAACCATCCGAATAAAAAAGTGGTATATGAATCCTTCCGCCATAGAGTGCATCAATATCTCGAAGAATATGAAATAGAATCGCCATCAGTTTGTAATAGTATGGATATAGTGCACGGCGATTGGACGATGGAAGCCCGCCAAAAAGTTATATTATATAAAGAGGGCAGTATAGCTATATTAACCACATCGCAAGATAAAATCAACTATCCTAACTTCCCGCACATTCTTATTCATACACTCAACACGAGCGACTCGATCGGAGCAGTAGCTATTCTACCAAATAAAGAAATGATTATTTTAAACTTGCCCAATTGGCTAAGCCCTCAATCTGCTTTAACAACAATTTGATTGGAAACAATAAAAAATACCTACAGTTTTAATGAAAAGACAATAATTCATATCAACTCTGCCAAGTTAATTAAAACATTTCTACAAAAAAATAAAAGCAAGCACATATTAACTATTTTGAACATACTAAAATTACTAAACGGACAAATCTTGCTCACCCAATCGCATTTCTCATCTGAAGATCTAGCAGAATTTACTCAAACAGCGGAATTAAGCAGTCAACTAAAATACGCTAATAGAGTCTATTACTGTGATAAAGAAGAATTATATGGGGAAATGATCTCAATAAATGTGCACTCAAACAAATTAAAACAGGCGTGCATGATAGGAATCCAGCCTTAAGATTTAATAGAGAGATCAAGTCCTCATCTCAAGACTCAAAATCGGACACCGTAAAATCACCCATCAGCATTTAATAACAGGAGAAGAGAGAAAAATGTGCGAAAAGTGCAAAGTCCCTTATAATATAGAACACATTAATCAGTTGTCTCTACTTTGATGACATAAGAAAAAAACTTAAGTTGAAAACCAGCATCATCGATTTACTCAGCATAGAAAACCAGGGCGAAAAAGTGATCAAATTCATTGACGAAATGAACTATGGACAACTAATATAAATATTGTATATTATGATTGCTTTGTATGTAACTAATTTTTATTTTATTATTATTATGTGTATCACTGTAAACCACGTCACTATCAATTATGTAACCTTCATTTCTACTTCTTGTAAACATCATGTAAATAACTTAAACCTAACAATGTAATTCAAGTTGTAAGTCGCTAATACCCATATGGGGGAAGCGACTCTAAATAACTAAATAAAAAAAATATTGACAAATTAAACTCATATAATTTTAACTTTTAAATGTACTTAATAACCGTACATAACATTCTAATAAATGATATCAAACTTCCCTACGTGGGTCCCGCTTTGTAAGTCAATATAGTAGCCACAGTTAAGTCGGGAATAAAGTTCTATATGTAACACGGGATAAAGTCGATTATTCCCTCGGGTGATTGCATAATGTACTATTTTTGCAGTAAGAGCCGTTTTTAATGCACGTGTTATAAAAAAGACTTTTCACCCGTGGTACACACCGTACTTTTTGTCACACATGTCTTGATTTCGCATTATACACATTCTTTGAGTAGCCGGCGTAAAGAGAACCTTTTCGAAATATGAATGATTTTTTCTCAAGTATAGAAAAATAAAATGATTCAAAAATTTTACAGAATAATCATCTCCATTGCTAAGAAAATTGCAATTTATAAAAAAAAATTTTCCCATATACATTCCAGAGATATCACCGTTTAATATAATTTAATAACAAAAGAAAAGAAACACGTTATACAAAATTTCGGATCGGAAAAAATAGGTAATTTTATGCTCTTTCAAAGGCATTTTCAATAAATAATTGACATTATTTCTATCATACGAAAAAACCTGAAAACAGAAACCCAAAAATCGAAATTGCAAAAATATAAATGATACAAACAATAATTTTTTTATCCCCACACCACAAAAAGAACAAAAAAATGAGCCCGGAAACATTCATTTTTACGGTGTATATCTCGGATACATGGGAGTATACATACACCCACTCACGCACGCACATACACAGGCACGCACGCATGCACACATTCATACAGACATTTTCTAAAAATAGTGTATATTGATTACAAATGTTCCAAAACATGTTTCTAACATGTTTTTAGCAATACTCTTTATTTACAAAGCTTCCTCTTTGAGAAAGCAATACAAAATAAAATATTCGATCTCTGAAAGTTTTGTCTTTTGCAAAAAATATACATTTAAAGGAATCTGACCACCTTAAATTTTGAAAAAATCAATTGTTGGTTTTATTTCATTTTGATAGCAATTTTTCTTAGAAATACGATTTAAAAACTTTTATCAATAAATTCATAAAATTAGAAAAGTTCAAGTCGATTATTTATTAATTGTTTTTTGCAAAAGAATTGCATAAACTGTCATTACTTTATAGTAAAAACATTTATAAATGTATTTATACTAGGGATCTCCTAATACTAGTCATGCAAACGTACCCTAATGTTTACAACGACTGTCAAAAAATAGTAAATATTTCATGCTGTTTGTTTTGCTCTCACTTATAAATTTATAAGTTTATCTTAAACGAGAATCCTTCTTGGCAAAGTTTTAAACAATATATATTGTTGAGAAAAATCTACTGTGTAATGAGTAACACATGCTAATAAACTATAACTTATATATCATGAGTTATCACGGTCATAGAAACCTGGAAAGTCATGGAATTTTCACAGTCATGGAAAATACAGGGATAGCCAGGGAACTATTCAAAAAAACATGGAAAAAAATGTAATGATGAAAAAATGAAAAATTGACATTAATTATGAATGGAAATAGTCGTACAGTCTTTCACGATTTTGATTCTCAATTTTGTATGAGTTTTTCCATAATTTTCGAAGGTTTAAATAATTTAAAATATCTCGCACATTATGAATCGAGACTTCGTAGCTTCTATGATCACGTGATGCATGTAGCGACTTGCGTACGCACCGTCTTGTGCGATATCTCGCGGAGTGTTCTCAGAAGAATGTTTTGAGTTAAAATTAACTGTCATCGAAAGGAATGCCGAAAATTCAACTGTTTTCTGAGTTGTTAAAAACGGCAAGTACATGTGCTGATACTTTATGAGTTAGGTGCTCAATGTCATAAGTATAGATGTCGTTATTTATTGTCCGTAAGTGCACGACAATTTGTCAATTGCAATTAAGTGTTGATCATTATAGGTTAGGTCAGATTCATTTGTTTCGTAGAAGCCGGTGTGATTCTTAAATTATTATTTTTAACACTTAAAAATAGTTTAAATCATCGAAATTGTAATCAATAACTTCAGATACCTTAAGCAGACTGTTTTTAACATAAAAACACAATTTCAACGTTTAAAACTTAAAAGCTGACATTGGCGTAATTCACGCATTAATTTTTTTTATAACAATAGTATATTACGCGATCGCACGACTGCGTAACTCGTACGCACGAGCTACATACGATATTTTTGATACAGTGTGCGTAGAGAAAAAAGATTTTTTTCAACTCAGATATGAAATAGGCCTGTTTTTATGCCTAAAAGTAGCGTAGAAAATCGCGCCTTTTGAGCGTGTTTGTAAAACGTGTGAAAAAATATTCATTTAGCGGGGAAAAATAACTTCTTTCCCGCTTCTCAAAAATTGCGAAGAAATGTAGGAAATAAGCGCCCATTTTTTCAGGTTTAGCCTTTGTTCATGTGCGTAAGTGTGAAGTTTGCTGCTTGACACAAGTGCGTAACTGCGCATGTGCGAGTATTGATTAAAATCGAAATAAGAAAAGGTGCAGATATTTGAGCTGTACGATTGAAAGTGAAAATTAAAAATACAACAATTTTCAACTTCTTTGTGCACGACTCGAAATGCGCGATAACCTACCCAACTTTCATGCATAAAAGCAGGCCGTATCATGCCTTCGTTAACAAATATACGGTGTGTAACACGGGAAGAAAAGTTATTTCAGACTCGTGTTGAATACCTCACCCTCGCTAGAAATATCTTATTTTCTCTCCTATTTACACAATGTATTAAGCGCGATTGAGGTCATGACTTATTCAAATCTCAATAGACGGACCAAACGTTAATTTAAAATGTATAAGACATTTTCAGACTGAACTTAATGAGGATATTGAGAATAAAACTCTTTTAGGTTTAGGTACGTGCGATTTACACACCTTGCATTGCGCATGCAAGACAGGTATTGAGAGTACATTGATTAGCCACTTGAAAAATATGTCAGTTATTGTGTTAAATATTATAAGGTTCCACCAAGTTATGATGTTCAGGTAATATCTGATATGTTAAAAGATAATTTACATGGCGCAAAATTAGCGTTTTTTCAGTCATTTGCTTGGAAAATGGAACCTTTTTTAACAGAATTTCAGTCAGATAGTCCGTATGTTCCATTCTTGTATACTGCTTTACAAGTATTAATCGAACTTTTGATGACTAGGATTATTAATCCAGAAATTAAAAAAAAACATGAGTTTAACGAGATTGATCTTGAAAAAAAGAAAATTATTTGTTTTCAGAAGATATAGATATTGGTTACACAGCTAAAGATGCTCTACGTTTTCTAAAAGGCGTAACAAAACTAGATATTTAACAGTTAAGAGATCAGTTTAAAATGTGCATTCAAACATTTTTAACAAAAATTCTGACAAAATCACCGCTTAAATTTCCATTAGTTGAAGGAATTTCGTGCTTAGATCTATCTATAGCAATAGTAAGTTTATCAGCACTACTACGAATAGATATGACTTTAAATCGTTTTGTACACAATAAAATAATATCAGGTGTAGAAGCTGATAACATAAAAGAAGAGTTCATACGTTTTTGTACAAAAAAAAGACAGTTCAAGAAAAATGCAATCAATACAATAGAAAAGACGAACGTTTAGACACATTTTGGATGAGACTTTTACAAAATGAATGTACAAATTCTGAGAGCTATTTACATTTAAAAAAACTTTATAAAAATAGTTCTCATTCTGTCACATGGTAATGCTGCTCTAGAACGAGATTTCAGTGTATATAAGGAGTGCTTAGTTGAAAACCAAAAAAGCAAATCACTTATTGCCCAAAGAACAATTTATGATGCAATAATCAATAATGATTCAAAAATACAACTATCTATGATATCGAAAGGTATGATTCATGCAGCAAAAAATGCGCATAGCGCATATGTACAAGCTCTTGATAAAGAGAAAAAAGAAAATTTAGAAAAAGAGGAGGTCAAGAAAAAAGCAAAAGAAAGGAGTGTATAGTAAGAGAATGAAAAGAAACAAATGGAAGAGGACTACATTAAAAAAACTAGTTTAATAAACGATCAAATATTGCAAGTGAAAAAAAAGAAATAGATTTAGATATAAATTAAACTCTTAATTTAATGTGATATTAAATATAATCTTCAATGTACAAGTAACAACAGACTTGCGATATCCGAAGTTTAAGTTCAATACTTTAATTAGTATAGAAAATAGTATTAGTGATAGTTAAAGTGTATTATATATAAAATATTAAACTATTAAAAAGTATTTTTATTGAAGAATTTTAATTGAATATAAATGTAATTTAAACATAATTTTAAGACTTAAAGTGCAAAGCGTTATTTGAATAAATTAAAAAATTAAAATGTAACTAACAGTGTTCATGCAAATAATTAATTATTTTTGTAAGAAAAAAAATATTAAAAGAGAAATGTACTACCCTATATATAATTAATTACTATAAATAAAGTTATGTTTTCAATTTTACAATTAATAATTACTTGGCCATACATTTCCCTTATCATTTACGATTGACTGTATTAAAGTACTTTGAAAAGACTTGATGGTCATGGAAAATTCATGGAATTTTTTTTAGAAAAGTCATGGAAAGTCATGGAATTTTTAACACCTTCATCGAAAATGGTGACAGAAAATGGATGAATATTCAAGGTTATTATATATTTTTCATCAGTGTCATAGATTATTTATAACTTAAAAGAAAATTAATATTTTTATTTCTATCATCGACCTTTATCAATTTTCTAAAGTTTTTTCCTAACATCCTTGTTTTAAACTCAAATTTTATAAACAGCCTTTTCCTAATTATAATTTACTCTGTATTACAACAATAAAATAAACTATAGAAACAATAATTTGAATAACCACAATTTTTGTATATAAAACTGAATAAAAAATAAATATAAAAGATTTTTCAACGTGAAAAATGCAGTGCGTATTCATTATTAAGTAAAAAGACCATAGAATATTCACAATTCTTCGAAAGTTTATAATGCATGCGCGCACGCATGACTCAGTTCTTGGTACAATTTCGCGATTTTCCGCATATAATAAAAAGACTCTCCCCTTCATAAGACAGAAAAAGAAATACTGAGAAGAAGAAATGTATGTGCCGTATGA
Source organism: Gastracanthus pulcherrimus (assembly GCA_949152435.1). NCBI lineage: Eukaryota > Metazoa > Arthropoda > Insecta > Hymenoptera > Pteromalidae > Gastracanthus > Gastracanthus pulcherrimus. The sequence continues at coordinate 67,968,395 of OX424572.1, forward strand.
CCCATTGCGTTGCTTACGCACTGCGATACTGTCAGAAAGGGAGAGCGAAAACAAGACCGAAGGTGCATCCAGATCATATCATTTACTTAAATAAATATAAATGACGGGCTCTAATAATACCCCAGAGAAACCCTGATACGAAGTATATAAACGTAATAAAATACATTGAAATTTACAGTGATTTAAAAGATAAATTTTGTATATGCGTATGATGATATACATATATAGTACGATCATGTATAGCCATACAAGAAGTATGATACTATAATATAAGCGGTCTAAATAGCACCTGCTAAAATGTGCTAAAGTCAAATAAAAGAACGTATTTCTTTTATTTTTATTCAAGTAACTGCCTGTTTATTATATTTCTTTTTCGAATCGAACTAAAAAAATGAATTTTAGCAACTTAAGGTCTAAATAAGAGGATTATGGTGTTTTCTATACTTCCTACTATTTTTAATAATTACACTCAGAAAATTAAAAAAATTGGAAATTTTGGACCACTCAATTAAGCGTATATGAATATTTATGATAACATATGACCGTATATGATAAGGTATCAACATATATGAAAGAAAAAATGAAAATTTTTCGTTATTTGCGACCATATATGATGATTTTATATATAAGCATAAATGCTCATCTATGTTCATTATAACCTCATGTATACTTAAAGTGCCATACTTTTTATAATATTCACATACATATATAAATTATATAGTGCATACAAGTGTATTTTTAGTCAAATGATGTAGTTGTCAGAAAACAATGCTGGAGTTTTTATTACTTAACTTTTTATTCTTAGGAATGTATAATTGGAAACTAAATAAAGTTACCTAAATAGGTTTTCTATGATATGATGATTTAAAACATTGTTTCTAATGTTTCTTCACTTAAAGTTCTAACTTTTCTTTTAATAATGATGTAAAGTAACATCCTCATTCTTACATTAAATAGCAAAAGATATTATTACGAGTATATGATTGTTGAAAAGATTAATGTATATAGGTATTGGTTAAAGTAAGAATGAATGTGGTAAGAAAAAAGACTGTAAACCAAGTCCATTTATGGGCCTTTTGGCAGAAATAAATAAATATATATATAACAAAAGATATTATACCCTAATGTTTAATATTAGCTTATGAAATTGCATGCGATTCATCAATCATCATAAAAAGTACAAGGAAAGCAATATTAAAAACAGATAAGAAAGCATTTTAAATATGTGCATTTTTCATAAGTAGAATAAGTTACGTATAACAAGACACATGTGAGTTCCCGGAAAAAACTAGTGAAATTTAGAAAATCAGGCGGTTTGTAAATGAATAAATTTCTTATAATTATAATTTTTTTCATTAAAAAGTCATTATATCTGGTATAAAATGACTTAAAAATACGAATGACAACTCATCAATAAATTTGCCATCGCACATCTCAGTCCATTGCAAAAATTGCCAATGCGAACTTTCCCTTTCGCCTTCCCATAAGGAGCAAAAGAACAATTGCACTTTACATCGCTCCAATTCTAAGGTACCCACACATTACAGTACTTCAGGCATCACTCTCTCCCTTCCTCTTGCTCTCTCCTACAGTTCAAATTTGCTCTCTTGATCTCTGCAAAACGGCGCAGATCGAGCTCCAGTGTGCTGCTGCACTAAGAACGAACCCAGGAGAAAGGAGAAAAGAGAGAGAGAGAGAGAGAATACACAGCTTAACAACTCGCATATAGCCCGCGATCAAATAAAAGCCTCTCTCTCTCCCTCCCCAGTAGTCCTGCGCGCTTATGTTTTCCACGATATCGAGCCCCCTAACCTGCCTCAACAATCGCCTTCGTCGAGGCCTCCGTCGTCGTGGCACACTAGCACAGGCGCGCTCGAGCTATAGGCCAACTCCCTCACCCTCTTTCGCAAAGAGAGAGAGAGAGAGATTGAGAAAGAGAGGGATGGGGGTCGCGCGATCGGAGGTGGAGGGAAGCCAACCCCTGGCCGCCGGTCGTTGACCCCGCTCGCGCACGCACGCTCTTATACACTGCACAACCCTCAAGGCCGACGACACTGGCGCGCGCGCGCGAGCACCCGTGCGTCTCACGGCTAAAGTATTGCACTTTCTCTGACTCTGTCTCTCTTTCTCTGCCCCCCACCCCAACCACCCCAACCACCTTCCTCTCTCCGACCAGTGGAGACTTGGGGTATGGGCGAGCAGCGCACCTTGCGCCGCTGGTACATATACCCTTAACCCCTCTCCGCAGCCATTTTTTCGAACGTCTTGTGTGGACGCTTTTTTTCCCTGGGTGTACAGGTCTTCTCACAGGGACAAAATATCATATTTATTTGGCTTTAAAACTGCCTTATAATCGGAAAACTAGGATAATTTTTATAACTTGTATAGGTCACAGGACTGATTATATACTTCTGCTTCTTCGACTTCCATTATTCTTCCAGGAATACTAAAATTTCATTTGTAAAAGTCAGTCAGTTAACTAAAAACCAATTGAAGTCTCATCAAATACAAAAAATAAACTATTGTGAGCCACTAAAAAGATTGAACACAGGTGTATGAAAGATAGTTATGTGCAATCTGTTTGAATAAACCATTATTTTATTGATCCTGAAGGATTCCATATCCTTTATTGGAGAAATGCGATCGCGCAAGTAAAATTTACGATTTCTTTTCAATGTTTATGCAATCACGATATACGAATTCCCAATAAACTCAACTATTAGTGTAAAAGTGTTTTTACGTGGGCAGCCAAAAAACATTATACTCTTTCGGTAAGATAGTTAAAACAATAATAAAATAAATAAAACAAGGGCAAAGGAGCGCGCAAATGGAGTAGAGATAGAAAGCGAAAGAAAGCTCCAATGAGAGATAAAGAGTCCGCAAACCGGAGAGAAAGCGAAAGAGAAAGCGAGAAAGAGAGTGGATATAAAAAGGAAGAAGATGAAAGACATTGTGCGTACATCAGCGCGCTCTCCTATGATCCTCTGAATGCGGCTCCGCGTAAGTGATGATTCGAGCGATGCAAAAACGATGCGGAAGGGGAGCTGCAACGCACGCGCGCCGCATTCAGCCGCGTTTTCTGATCTATCCCTGTGACTGACTGACTGAGCGAACGAGGAGGCAGTGAAATACATAGAAAGAGAAAGAGAGAACGAGCGATGCGCCGCGGCTAATAAAAGAAGTGGAGCAGGCAGAGGAGAAAAAAAAATATCCCGAGCATTAACCGCGTGGCCGGATCTTGTTGGTATAATTCATTGGAAAAATTTGCGTTTGTGTGTTTCACTATGCTATGTTAGTGTGTGTGGAAACGGATATATATTCTAGATTTCTTGGTTCTTTTCATAATACTTGAGTATTAATTAATCAAGAAAATCTGTTCCAGAAGGAAGAAACACTGGGGTGGATAAATATTTTTCAGTCTTAATGGTGCAGCGCGTTGTGAATGGCATAATTCATTGGAAAATTTTGCGTGTGCCTGGATTTCTATATAGGAATCGTTGCTTTGTGTTTTATTTGCATGCATATGAATGTAAATAATTTTGCTTAATAATGAGCTCACAATACTTGGATATAGATATTAATTAAACATTTTTTTAATGTGTACCGTAAATATCGAGAAAAGTCGCGTGAAAAGAGAGGTGATATATCTGAATTAGACATTCGATTTTCAAAAGAAATATCTGTGTATTTTCTATACACATTATTTTACTTTCTTTTTGGAATTCTCGTGACGTTTTCTGTAAAGTAAAAGCTGCCGATGTCGGGCTATTTCAGTTCTGCCTCATCTTTTCGAGAATAGTAACGCATTGTCAGTAAAATAACATACTGAAAGAAACTCGGAAAGAAACTGTTGTCAAAGTTCTATTCTCACATAGTGTTATTCATATATATTATAAATATGATTACAAATTTAAAAATAACGTATTTTTTATTTATTTATTTAAAATGTAGGTATGGAGGAAACGTACATACGTATGGATCCGATAATTATAAAAATATATGAGTCAATAGAAGGAAAAGAGCATAATTCTAAATTAAAATTGCTAATAATTATCTGACTAACATAATTTTCTGAATTATAGATCTAATTCATCACATACTTTTACATTCATCAAATAATTATAAATTAAAATCTAAAATATTATCGATGTTGTTCTTTGTACAAGAGCACGTGCTTACGTGTGAGTTCGTTTGTGCGCGAATCGAAGAGAAAAAAACGGCATCAAGAACGTCGAGCTTTGGTTAAAAGCGTAAAGCGCGAGTACATATTCCCCATTTTTTTTCAATTCATTGAGCTTCGTAGTGCCAGGATAATTGATAGCGCAAGGGCGGCAATCGAAACGCGTCTGTGCATTCGGATAGGTAAAAGCGATCTGTGCAGAAAAAAGGAGAGAAATGTGCCTGTGTACATGAGTTCGCGTGCGCTTACAAATGATTTTCCGAGCCCTCTGCGTTTTCAGGCTACATCCATTTGTACTTCGATTTGCGCTTTTATTTATAGGAATATTCTTCTCGTTTGCTTGATTTGAATATGTTTAACTCTAGAGTGCACGTTGAAGTAGTCTATTTCAAATTACTTCTCTAAATTAACTCGAGCATAGGAGTGTATAATTATTACACATATTTAATATGCTTATTTCTTTGAAAATACATTATTTTATTAAAACATATTAACCTTTGAAGTTTTAATTAAATTTACATAACATATTATTATTATCCATATTAGCGATAAATAACATACACACACTCTTACAGGAATAGGTATACTGCATATTGCTACATTTCCGCGCAACAGAAAGATAAACAGATATTTAATATAGTTATTTTGTAGTACATCTATAAATATAAATATTTTATAATAGTTACGAAACATTTGATGGTATAGATAGAAGATATTGTAAGTTAGTTTTATAAACAACTTAATTTTAATTGGGGCGGACGATGCCTCAAGTGGTAAATCCGTACCTCTTAAGACAACGGCTGCACAAGGCCGGAGCGTGAATTATTCGGGGACATTGAAAGAAAATGTCTTTCCAGATTTTTCGGTGGCAGAGATTGGGCCTACAACCCGCTACCTGAGTAAGGGCAGTAATTCCCGTATGTGTAAATACAAAGAAAATAATAACAAAAATATATATGTTATCTAATAAAAATTATGTAAAAATAATATTTAATAAATCATCTAATATAGCGGATAGCGTATGATTTGACATCATATCAAAATAAAAGTACGCTCTTATTGCCTTTTTTTAACTAATTTCATTTCTCGATTGATATAAAATAACAATTTTTTCTTGAGGTTTGGATTTTGTTTTTGACCCAGTTCTATGTTGGGTAACACGGATTTGATAATTTACATTTTGATTACATACATTATGGATATTGTGAAATGCTAACAAGTAGATAGTATCAGAAACTGGTAAGACGGAAGTAATTTGAAATTGAATATAATATTTGTATGAGCTAATAAAGCTCCAAACATTTTATTAGTTCGTCAAATATTTTTATTTATGTACAATGTTAATTTGTAAGCTGAAATGTTGATGAAAATGGCCAAAAGCACTTTTTTCGTATTTATAAAGTACTGAACTTTTTGAACAAAGTTTTGATTGTCAATGATGTATGTAAAAGGTATAATGTTGATATTTTTATTTGTCGTAACTAAAGATTGGATGCTCAATTGATACGAAAAATTGTGTTTTTCTCCAAAACACCTGTATCATTTACAATTATAATTCATCTTTCTAAAAATGAAACAATGAAAAGTATGTCACTACCACTGAAATTAGTGAAAAAATCCACTAATTTAGCAGTGAATAATCATTAATTTGTAGTAAATAGGTCAATATTCACTGGCGGTTCACGAAAATGTATGTACAATATAAATAAATAATAAAGTTTGAAAGTTCAGTACATTCACCCCTTCAAAGTTAACTTACATTCTATTTGACCATCGCGTTTCTCCGGTCTAGCCGTTATCCATCAAAGACTAAAGTTTTACTTCGTGAAAAATACCAAGCTTACATCCTGCACCCACGCATCAACGCCCAGTAAAAAGACACGCAGCTACATCAACAAAGAGTATAAAAACGCCAGCCCTTCGTACACGTAAAGTCAAAGCTCGTCAACTGCATCGATAAATACACACATCGGGGCAAAAATTTCGCTAAAGAAGCCTCTCTCCCGCAGACATTGCCGAAGAAAAAGAGAACGCGCACGTACACCCCTCGTAGGATGAGTACAGAGCAAAGAGAGAGAGAGAGAGAAAGGGAAAGAGAGTCGGCAGTATTTAGCGAAAAGAGAAGAAGAAGACTCTCGCGGAATATAGAATTTTTCCCGTGAGCAGATCGATCCCCCCACCCCCCGATGAAAGAAAGAGAAAAAGAAAGCGAGTTCCTCCCGAGTCTCATCCTCGAGGGTCTGCGGTTGACGGTTTATTTTGCGCCCCACGCTCCAGGAAGGAACGCGAGAGGGGAAAATTGCAAATATCGGCGTATTCGCTCGTCCGGCGGTTCGTCCGTCGATTAAAAATTCTCCAAGACTACCGGAGAGACAGAGAAGGAATTACGCGCGCGGACTTGGGTATATATAAAGCATAGTGGAGGTGTAGCGCCAGCGACGCTCTGTGACCCTTTGACAAGTAATAATTGTGGGCAATTACCGGAGACGCATTAAGAGAGAAGGAGAAAAGTGGCCTGAGGAGCAAAAAAGGAGATAAACTCAGGAGTAGAGGAGAGGGCACGGAGTTACGGTGCAAGACAGAGATGGAAAGAGTGGGTTGGAAAATGCTGCATTTTTCACTACACGCTATGCGTAATGAGTTTCAAGTTCGATGTAATGATGGATGCATTTTCATCGATTTAATGCGAGTCTTAAATTGGGTGTAATTATATATACAGTTTAATTGGGTGTAATTACTTTCATTTTTTACAGTGCAATAAGTACGCAATAATAGCTATATGGTTGTTGCGTCGAAGCGAGGCTATGCTGCATTTGTGGAGTTTAACTGCAGGGGTGCAGGTTGCCTTGATGACGTAGTGTTGCATAAGATCTAGCTTCACAGGTAAAAATATCTCAAGATATATTCATACATTTTTCTATAATACATTATTTTATATGAGAATATATAAATATTGTACATAAATTGAGAACATACAGTCAGATAGTCCTTAGAATTAAATAACCGAAACAAAAGAACTCTACACATGAACATAAATGATGATAAATTAATAGACTAATACATTCATATTGATCAATAATGTATATATCAGTATGACAAAGTCTTATCAGTCTATCGATTATATATAATTACAATTATACACTATTAAACGTGATCATATATGGTTTTATATATTATATTACTATATGAATTACAAATTTTAAAATTAACTGTTTGTATGCTATACTCGTTTTTTTTTATTTATATTACAGAAAATGTTATAACAAAACATGATTACGTTAACCAGTCAGTCAAAAATGATGTATAATTTTATTAATAAATTTTATTTCTGCAAACTATATATGTCAAGTGTAATTAATTTTAAGGCAGTAAGTTTTAATTAGAATCGCCTTTTTCGTCTGCCAAAACTGTGTCACCGCTATTTCAATCAATTCTGTACGAAAGGCTACACCCTTTAGGTCACGCCCTTTAGATCACGTCCTTTAATTAGTCTCCAACATGTGTATTTTAATAAATGCTCTAATAGTAATTTCCCGATCGGTGCAATAGTTTTTTCAGAATCATGTCAGCCAGGTCAAAAAACTACACGCTTGACCAAGTGCCAGCTGCACGCTCAGCGCGCTCAAGACGCTCCCATTGTTTTATGTTTTTCGACCTGTTCTAGACCTTTCCGACCAAAATAAAAGTTTCTATAGCATTTCTACATATATTTACTACAAGAATTTGTATTTTTTAGAAAATCGATTTTTTGAAAAAAGATGGTAGAATAAAAAACTTTGGCAGATACCTATATTAGCGTGAATGTGATGTTTAAACAATCAAACAAAAAGTTTCTATATACGTAAGCCCTTTCAAATGCTATAATTTCAGACAAAGTCTCAAAAACCAGTATATCACTTCTAGGTGAAGAAAGAATAAAAACTAAGACGTTAAATCTAGCTGAATAAATAACGAGAGCTAGGAATACAAGAAAAAGTAGAAAACTTTTAGTAACAACCATAGGTGACGGAGCTACGAAGACATGAGAATGATAGCAGCTTGAGCGATAAAGTTTCAGAAACTCCTACATAAACAAGTACAGGTTAATTACGGGGTTGCGAGGAGTGGGCAGAACGCGTGCGTCGCGGGGTTGATGAAAATTTTAATACTTGCCGGGCATCTTTCGATCATTACACTTAATGTATACTTATGTGCCAACGGACTACGAGCAGCGAAGTTAAAGTTGCTTGAGACCTTCTGACTGGCAATTCTACGCAGCGAAAATTAATGCACTTATTTAACCGAGATTTATTTAGGTGTTTGGATTAGATTGCAGACTTCGTTTAAATTCATTTTAAAGCTCACGTGACGAATGAACCTTTATAAAATTAATGTTCTATTAAATAGTACCTTCAGCTTCTTGATATTAATTACATTGTAGCTCGTTTACAGTACTTCATACAAAGTATTTCTTAAGAATTAGTAATTAAGTTTTAACTACTACTTAAAAGGTAAAGCAAAATAAAGTGAGATTGTTTCGACTTCTGATTTTTGAAATTGAATAAATATGACGTTTATCAACTGCAGTTTTTCATTTAAGAGGTCAAGCATGAGTTAAATTCTGTAAAAAAATCATTATCCATTTTATAGACGGCAAAAATATTTTTACACAATCTAAGTTGATGCAAGTTTTTATATCTTAAATATGTAAGTATGTATATTATATGTCACTTTGCCATGAATTAGACCCTTCTAAGTGGTCTTTATAATCCCTTAAAAATTCGCTAATCTACATTATTGAATTTAAGCCTTTTTAACCACTTACCACGTGTTTTTGAATCAGGTGGTGCATGTTTCATGGTCACCGAGGCTTTAAAGTATTCTTCAGAAGTGTACTCACTAAAAAAAAAAAGATTATTTTCAATTGTTAGACACACATGTATCAATAATAGTAGTATTTTTTATAGTAGTTTTATATTATTATTATTGATATGTGAGATTATTATGATTAGCTGATATATAATATGTATGAAAACGTTAAAAATTCTTATAAGGCAGTAACTATAATGTAATAAATTTCTTGAATTTTAGTTATAGTATACAACTTTAGTTTCAGTCTATGTAACTAAAAATTCAATTACTTGAACAAATACTTGAATTCATTGACACAAAATATTTGAAAATTCAGAAAAATATGTCTGAATTTTTATTAATTATATTTGCAATTTCAATTTCTTTTTCCTCTTACAATTACATGCAATTATAGTTTTTAAAAACTAAAAAATGTGCATTTAACTGAAAATTTAAGTAAAAAAAATTGAGAATTCAAGCACAAATACTTTTTTAGACACAACACAACAATGTATGAAATGTTATGTCAATATTCCTGTGTTTTAGTTAGCATTTTCTTGAATTATCATTTCATTGCAGTGCAGTGAATATTCAGAAGCGTGCTTAAAAAATTCTTCTATTACTGTGGAACTCAAAATTAAAAAAAAAATCCTAATAGTATTGAACTAAATTTTCCACGCTACTCATTTTAAAATATTTCTCAATTGCCCGCATATATATGCCTCTCGACTCGTCAGAGGAGTCCCATTTATATGACGAGTATACAAAAACCGAAGACCTGGAAGTCCCCGCCATAAGCGAACGATTGTCTCAAAACCGCGCCTTTTAATATTGCACATTGTTCGCCCCGCACTTTTCAGTAATTCACCCCTCGCGCAAAGCCGCTTTACATCATTTCAGCGAAGAAAGCGGAGCTTTTTCCCGTCAGATTGCACGGAAAACTCGAGAATCGAAGTTCGAGGACTCGTAAGAATTACATTATGGTCTTGGTAAACTCGTATGTGTAGCGCAATGCAACGCGGACGCCAATGTAAAAGGATCAGGCGCGTAAAACGTGCGTACATTGCGTTCAAATTTTTTACACGGGCATCCGTGTTTCGTTACGCTGCGCATACGAGTATAGCAAGACCTTTAGCCGCAACGCGTGCGCACGTCGTTTGCTGGTCGCTCGAAGGATCCTTGGTAAATGCAGTGCGCGCGGCTTTTAATGCGCCTGCGGTTAGGCTACATGCCCGACGTTCCCTTACGTCGGGTAATTATGAGACGCTTGCGTTCGAATGCTCTTTATTGTGAATTTAAACTTGTTCCTCATTTGTTGCAAATTTTTAATTGACGATTCGTTGAAATGAAGCGTTAATTGGTTTTCACTTCACTTGTTAATTTGTTTTTCTACTTTTATTGTCTTTATGAAAGCATTAAAAGTTTTGTTCCCTGAATAAGTGAATTTTTAAATATTTTATCGTATTATATATCACGTTGTAAATAGCCAAGTCCGCATATATAAACAATAGATAAAGAAAAAAATAAATATAAATTATATTATATCATATTATATATTATTTATATTTTCAGTTTACACGTTTTGTTTGAGGTTCTCTGTACTATTCTACTATAGATTCATACATGCATAGATTTGCACACTTTACAGCCGCTCTCACTAGCTTACAGTTTATACTTGCACCTGTTCATATGTACACCGAATTTCCCCACTTCTCCGCTCTCCATTTCTATAAATAGATTTGCTCTTTGCTATACTCTTTACACTACTAATCACGTATATACGCACTTATACTTTTATATACACTATACATTTACACTCTGCTCTGATTTGTACGTTTTTATGAATTTGACGCATGATTAACACATTAAGTGTGTACTCATCCCTCCACGTACCTGCACAAACTCCTATTCATTCACGCACATACCAATTTACCTACTCACATCTCCCATTCGCTTACCCATCCAATCAAGCACCCACCCATTCATCAACCCAGGCACCCATACATACATTTACACATTCTTGGTTATGAAGCCATCTATATATATATATATATATATATATATATATATATATATATATATATATATATATATATATATATATATATGTTGACATATTAAAAAGCAATAGATTTGTCATTTTTATTTTTCACTCCAGTTTTTCTATTCGCAATATTTTTGAATCGATAATGCAGTTTTGGATTATAAGCTTATAATGTTTTGTAATTTATCTTTTAACAATAACGATCAATGATAAAAAACACACCTTTTTGAGATATTAATAATAAGTAAGAAATAGAGCAATTTAAAAAATGTATTAGAATAAAGAAATTCATATTGGAACAATTTAGTTTGAAGAAGCTAAGTGCCAATGAATTGGCTGCGGTTTTTGTAGATGCCAAGCTACTTTTGCTCAAGAGTTCGGTAGCTTCTACTTGGCACCAAGTACATTCATTGGCAAGCAGTAATCATTGGACGCGCCCAAGCAGCTGTTGCTTGGCTCTGCTAGTAGCTGCAACTTGAGTACCTCTACTTGACTGACAATAACAGTTATTGCTTGACTGTCGAATTGATATAACCTGTTATTTTTTTCAGTGTATGACTCGTACTGCTCTGTTTGCTCTTGGTACACAATGTACTATTTGTTTGTGCTGAAAATATATAAGAAGTACGTACATATTCTTAATGCACGTGAGCTTTAATTTAATCGATCTGCGGTTTTCAACACTATTCTGTTGATATTTTAAAGAAAGTATATTTGATTATATTATTAAATACCTACTTTGATAATACAATTAGTTTAAGATTCGATTAGTTTTAGATCTAGTGAGTCGCTATTAGGATTAGCATATGATTATGCAGTGATAAAGCATTATGCTACAGCAGTTAGTAGCGGTTGTTGAAAAATCTCTGCAATCACAATATTCCCTTCTCAGTACCGCGTAATAAAACTCTCCCCGTACAAATTAAAGGCAAAAGAGCAATGTAATTAATTCAAAACATAAAAATAAAATTTTTCAAAAGAAAACGTTCACGTGACCTCTTTGAATGCTTGCTTTACGATGCCAGGTTTATCAAACTTTTTATGCTAAACAATTTCCATAAAAGTAAAACTTCGAAATAAACTACGCACGTACACACATACACAAACTCACGCACCTCGCGGCAATATAATGCCACTCGGTATTGCATTTATCGCGTGCCCCGCGCGCGTTCGGAGCCTCGAATCAGACCGCGACCGGACCAAACCTTCGCTCCCCGTTCTGCGCGCGATATTCAGCACAACCTAAATTTCTAAACGAAACACGCTAATTAGCCGGCCTGCAAAATGCGTCACGTGCTTCGCGGGAGTTTGAACTGCACGGCGCGGCCGCGGAATGAAACATGTTTTACTGTTGAGCGCTGCTGCTTGTGAATTTTTATATGTGTTTATTTTTCACACTCGCGGCGAAAGAGGAAGAGAAAAGTTGTTTGTATATGAATTGATTATTTCGTTAGAGTGCGAGGTGTGTTTATTTTTTTGTTGGATCGAGGTCGGTGTTTCCTGATTTCCCATGATAGCGAAATCATTTTTCTCACGATATAAACTAGAGCTAATGATCTAATAAAATGTATGCTGATAACATTGCAAATGAAATCGAGCTAACTTTATTCCTATACAAAGTAGTACGAAACACCTGAGGCAATTAAATAAATAAAATGTTTTTGGATTTCTTTATTTTCCTAATACTTCATTTTAGTTAAAAAATTCTTTGAGCTATGTATTTCTATATGAATTTAAAAATATTTTTCATTATAAATATAATTGTATAAATATGTTTTATTCAGATGCATTAAGTTAGTCTTTATAAACTCAATTAAAACACTCAATTTGATTTTCATGCAAGATGCTTATTAAATTTTATTATGTAATAAATTTCTTTTAATAATAACATTTATAGTATAATAAACCAAATTTTCATGCCTAATAAAATAAATAAAATAATTCTAATCAAGTTTGTCTTACCATACTTATTCTACTTACCCGAACTCCCAAAGTATGTCTAATTTCATAGAAATCGTAAATATTAAATTTGATCAGTAATTTTGTCTGCAACAGGAAATTCAATTAGTTTAATTAATGCGTATCCAAGTGTTATCAAAGTGCCCTGTCAATTATTACGTCTTAACTTGTTCGTTTGACATTTAAAGGCGGCAACAATGTTACGGCATCTCTTATTCATGAGTCCATCAGGCAGAGAGAAAAAGATTACTTACAGCTGCTCACAGGATAGTTTCACGCTACAGCGGCTTTTGCGATCTGTTAGTAATTTCTAGATCTTAATGGGTTATCTTTCATCGCCTCTGACGACCATGAACCAGTAAATAGCCGAATCGTCGATGATTACTCCGAAGTAAATTACGAAAACTCATTCGTTTTTAATTTACGTCAATTATAATTCGGCGATTTTCATAAGAAATATTAGTAGAGTTGTTCATTTCATTATGAGATTAGAAATATTAATCAATAAATTAAATTTAAAATTATGTATTCCTTGTAAATACTACAATCAATGAATACACAAGAAATATTTACGCGGTTATAGTTCTTTTTGGTTTCTCAAAGATAAAGCATTGTTTTTGTACATTATTTGATTTTAGATATTTATAAAACCTTAATGTATAGAATATGACCTTTTAATGCTTGATATACTTCTTTAAATTTATTGCGCCATTAATCATATTATATTTATATTAGTAATGGTTAGAATATGCAAAAACTTGCTCGATCTTAGATATTTTCAAATATTTTCTGATACTTCTAAAAACTAATTCTTCCTGACCTTGTTCTAGCTATTACTGTTTAAGTAGGTACTTCTAAATCCAGATATAAATCTATAGCTATTACTACTGACATCTTAAGGATTCAATGCATTCTACAAAAATACTTAATTATCTACGTTTGAATCAAATAGCTTAAGTAATTTTCGTTTGTCGTATTCTAATCTTTATTCTAGTTCTAATGTATTGTATTGTTTAATACATCACCTATCTAATTATTCATCTGATGTTTCAATAGATTTTTTTTATATTTCTTCAACAATACACTGCATTGTTGTACATATTATAGTCTTTACATAGTCATAAAAGAATTTTAGCATGTTAAGCATTGTAAATTGAGCTTGTTTAAAAAATACAAAAGAAACTGAAACTGACTATGGATTTCAACTACGTATTTGTTACAAATCTGTATAGATCTCAATAAAAATGCTGCCAATACAATTACATACACAGATTTTTATTTACTCTTACGATGGTTTTTATCCTCCTATTTCTGCAAAATATTATTTCAATTATAGTGTACTCATACTATTCTATTGATAAACGTGGATGTAAAAATTAATATAATTAGAACCTATTTTGAATCTCAAAAAATCATAAGTCTGAAAAATTGTTTATCTAGCTTAAAAAACAATTTTTATGTGTGTTCCTTTAATAAATAATTAATTTGTCCGACAAAGAATATTCATTCATGAAGCTGAATTAAACTTATGTAAAAAATATTATTGTATCTATCCTTACAGTATTTAAAATGTCAGCAAGAAAAAAATTGTTTATATTATATAATCTCAAATACTTTGATATCAGTGCAAATTTGAAAGCTGTTTATGAAAAATTACACACATACGAGCAGATGTTTTTTAAAATTTAGCAGAATTAACATCCTAATTCATTACATCAAATAATATCTCGTCTTCATTGGATATTATTTCCAAATATCTATCTCCTTTTCGAGCGATCCACAACCAGCGATGCGCGCCTCTTATTATACCTACAGCTTAGCCTTTGAGAGACCTACCAAACAGACCGGAAAATATGCAGGCTGCATAATTTAGCATAGGCCGCGGGACGCGGGTATACATGTCGCGGCGCTGCTCGGCACAGGACAGAAAGAGAGGCACAAACTTGGCCGCTCTTTTCTGTCTTCTCTCTTTCATTCTCGCTCTTTTCTATTGTTATTTCTCGTTCGCTTCCTTTGTTCGCTAGCGCTGGCTCGCACTGCCGAACCAAAGCGCTTTGTTTCATCGTGAGTTTTCGGGAGGCAATCCGTTGAATAGTCTTTGCAAGTGGATTGCGTTGCAATTTTCGTAGCGATGTGCACATTCAGGAAGCGATGTATTTATGACTTTTAAGATTGTTTATTGGCTTGTTTGAATTGAATATTGATCTATATATTGATTGTATACGAAACTATGATACTTTTTCATCAATGAACTATGAAGTTTAATAGAGATATGATGACTTATATAAATGTGCTCGATTTACTTTTCAGATATTCGGGCTCAGATAACGATAAAATAAATTTCTCAAATGAAGAATGCTAGAAAAATGATATACTGAAAATGACTTAAGATTTGAATATACTAATTGAATAATAGTACATTATGAGACAAGGGAATAAAGTCAACTTTGTTCCCGTGTTGCAAATAGAGCTTTATTTCCTACTGAACTGTGGTCACTTTATTGACTTTTATTGAAAATTTATATTAATATTAATATAAATATAAAATTGAAAAAAAGAAAAAAAGCCAGAGAAACTGAGAATTTACTTTATTCCCACAAAAGTGGGAAAATAATGTGTATCTAAAAAAATCTTAAAAATGTTCATAAAGTGTAATTATGCAAGTTAATTATTCAAAATAGTTTATTCAAACTCATTATAACTGTGAACCCAAATTTTAACTCTATTAGATTTTATTCCTAACAATTTGTATTGGAATATCAAAAATATATTGATTAACTAAAAAATACTCTACAGTCATTTACATTTACATTTACATTTACATTACATTTACATTTTTTTCGAATTGACAATAATAAATTTTGCAACACTATAATTGCTGATTACATTTTATTTATGAATATAGTAAATGCATTCTACTTTAGAAAAAAAACATTTTTTCCTCATTTTCTTCCAGCTTATGTACAACGGATTCATTTATTACAAAAATATTATAAAAATTAAAAAAACGGTATAAAACAAAAACAAATCAATAAATCTTAATTTTTTTAAAATCTTAATAAAAAAATAAAAATAAAGCTTTGAATAGCCAAAAATTATCTCATAATACTGAAGAAAAAAACTATTCAAAATTTTTTGAAAAGAAAATGAATATAATCAAATAAAAAAAAAGTAAAAAAAAGTGAATCGATAAATCTTAAAAATTCTTCTTCATTTTAAATCTTCAAGGAAAAACGTAAACAATGATCCTAGAATGTCCAAAAATTCCTGCATAATACTCAACAGAAAAACCAGTAAAAATTTAAAAAAAAGAAGAAATGAATATCATAAGAATATAAAAGTTATAAAACACAAACGAATCGATAAATCTTAAAATTTTTTTTTATTTTAAATCTTTATAAAAAACGTATAAAATAAGCTTGGTTTGAACAAACATTACTGCGTAATACGCAAGAAATCTACGATCAAAAAATGTTTGAAATTAAAATATAAAAAATGAAGAAATTTTATAAAATTAAAACGATTTGATGAGATTTGAAAATAGTCTTTGATTTAAATTATTGATCAAAAGACGAAAAAAATAAGCATTCATAGGTAAAAATTTACCGTGTAATACCCTAGAAATAAGCAATCAAAAATTTTTTTAAAAATAATAATTTTTAATATCTTGAAAAATAAAAGTCCTCATGATCTGAGCAAAGAACTTAGCCAAGCGATACTAGAAAGCTACCTTTTTGGAAATTTTCAGAAGGAATAATGCCGTTTTACTCAAGTTATCATTTGCCATAGAAAATTAATTTTTTTACAAAATGATTTTTTTCTCTATCATAGAAAAATAACTGTTGCAACGCCGTTACCCTAAGCGGGTCCTGGGCGTAGTCGTCCAGAGCGGACGGGTGGGTGCCTATCACCACTATACAGCGCGTCCTCAGGTTGCGGATAGAGGAACGACCCCTGAGAAAGAGGTTAGCTGCAAATAAACTGAATCATAGAAAATAAAATGTCTCAAAAAATTTACAGAGTAATTTTCGCCATTTTTCTAACCACCTAAATCCTTTTCAAAAACTTTCCATCTTATATTTTAGGGAAATCATCGTTCAAACAAGAAATGATGTTTCCATGTATAACAAAAGAAAGGAAACACCTTATCCGAATTTTCGGGTGTTAAAAAATAGGTAATATTATGCTCTTTCAAATGCATTTTCATTGGATCAATGATATTAATTATAACATACCAAAAATTCAAAAAACAAAAAGCCAAAAACCTAAAAACCGCTAAAAAACAAAAGATAATCCGAAGAAATATAAAAGTTATTATTGTGTCCCCTTCGTTTAGAAAAAGACAAACAAAATGAACCCTGAAGCATTAAGGTAGTAGTCTGATAACTTGCACATTTTTTTAGGCTTTTTTCGGGAATTTTCTTTTAGGAGAAAATAAAATTCAATCGGTTTGATTTTTTTATGTTATTATTGGTATTTAAAAGTGTACAAAAAAATTTTTTTTCTTTTTTTTTTAATAATTTGTTATAGTTTTTTAACACTAAAGTGAGCGTCTCAAACAAAAGGTAGATGCTCGGCTCGGGTGATAAAAAATTTTCTATCTAACCATTGGCCTGAGATTTTGATATGCTATTCTACACATTAATAGCTCTCGGAGGGACTAGGATCTTTTTTCTTCGTCCCTAACATTCCATTTTACAGACCGATTTCTACTCAAAAAAAACATTCCTTTTTTTAAGTCTGCCATTTTGTTATTTTTCAACAAAATTGTTAATCTTAGTTCCAACCAGAATGACAAGCTCACCAGAAATCACCAGGGCCAGCCACCTACCTCTTTTTTTTGAGGCGCTCACTTTAGTGTTAAAAAAACTATAACAAAAAATTAAAAAGAAAGAAAAGAAAAATTTTTGTACACTTTCAGATACCAATAATATATAAAAAAATCAAACCGATTGAATTTTATTTTCTCCTAAAAAAGAATTCAAGAAAAAAGTTTCAAAAAACGTGCCAGTTACCAGACTACTACCTTAAATGTTACCGTGGATTACTCGAGATATGGATGCATAGGATAAATAGTGCATTTTGATTCTTTATATCTCAAAACATGTTTCTAATATGTTTTTAGCAAAACTTCGTTTTTACCATCACAAAGATTCCTCTATGAGGAAGCAATACTTTTTTATTATTACAGTCACAAATCTTGAAATTAAAAATAATGAATATATTAAATAAAAAATAAATAATGGGCTGAAAAACTTTTAATAACTATTTATGATATTTGAAGATTATACAGTAATAATTGCAAGTGTCAGATATTCTTTTAGAACAGTGAAAGTTAAAAGTTTTAAAAAGTAAAGTATATAAAAATGGTGTACTATCATTTATACATCTTATTTAAAGTTACATAGTTAATAAGTAATTATTAAAAATAAAGTATATTTTTAGTTTGAGTGCAGGAAAATGCACGCTTTAAATTTAGTACAAAACCACATTTTATTAAAAGAATCTTGTTTTGAAACGAAAATTTTCAGGCCCTATTAAATTGTACAGGTAGGGCAAAACGGTACAATACAATTAAAGGTTTGTTACCCTAAATAAAGTAAAAAAATATTTATGTATATCTTGGAGTTAGTAACTGTTGAGTTATAGCTTAGATTTTGTTCCAACACAAAGCAAAATTCACCAGAGGAGATATTAATAATTCGCGCATATTTTATAAAATATTATAATAACAGATAACCTGCTTGTGGGCAATATGGCATAGCATAATTAAACAAATTTTAAATGATTATTTATTTGCGAACCAAGTAAAAAAATACGTAGAAGTGAATTTCTAACAAAGTTATGCATAAAAAATTAGTCCAAGTGTGCACAATATTTCAAATTATAAAAAAAAGACATATACTAACGTAACTTTTGATTTTGATTATTTTCGTAAATATCTTTACAAATTTATTTAATAATATGCGGAATAAGTTACGATACTATTTTAAATTCAAACTTATATTAATTTTATAGTGGTGCGTCGCATTGTCAGCTATAGCGGAAGAAAGAGGCTTGCGATTTTATTTATAAAAACTTGAGATTTAAGAATATGAACATCCAGACTTGAATAAAACTTTTTAGTATTTGTAGTATTTGTAGCTAAGATATTAGCTATTAAAGTACCCTTTAAGACTTTTAAACATAACATTAAGTGAATGTTTACAGCAGATTTGTTAATGCGCCTTAGGTACGCCACATTGGACCACTCTCTCCTACATACATAAAATCTGTTTTACGTGATATTATGAGAAAATTAGTGAACACATTACAAAAAAAGTTTTTAAAAACTGTTTCAGTTACACTGAATTAATATTTCAATTACTATTTTCTTTTTCTTTTTCAAAATTCCTCAAAATTCGAATACATAACAATGATTTTCGCATAAAACGTAGCTAGAAGACATAAATTTGACTATAGCTGAATCAGAAAAAACTTTGTTAATGTGTTCAACTGCATGAAGTTTCACATAACTCGATATAATTATGTTATCAAGATTGATTGTAGCTGCATCGTTCGGTAAAACTACTTCGTCTATAAGGATAAGGGTTGTGAGCGTAAAACTTGACAGATAAGAGCCTTTTGTGATTTATGTCCAACCATTGCAATTTGTTTCATCAACTGACGCAAAAAAAGACTGTAAGTATATTAGTTCGGGATCGGTAAAGCTATCGGCAAAGTAAAAATATGTACCTGTAGCATTAGGTTAAATATTATGTTTTCTTCAATCACAACATGTCATATAATATAGGCCTTTTTCTTTCTTCTTATTTTGACTGTATCGTGCAGTAATCATCGATTACCTTAGAATTTTCTGTATCTTTTAATGTTTAATGATTCAAAATTGTCTTTCTCATTATTGTGCATTAAATATTAACATTACAGTTATAAACAAATGTAAGGCGAAAAAATGTTTTTTCTTATTCGTATAAAATTCACTTTTAAGGAGGTTCATCTGGTTAAGAAATTAATGAAACGATTTTACTGAAATGTGGTATACCAATAGATATAGTTCCCAAAATAATTCAGTTGAATTTTCGGAAGATAAGGATACCTAAGGGACGAGATATTAATATTTTTATTTTAAGACATTTAGCGTGGTGTCTTACGAGAAATCGCACTTTTGTCGTTTTCATTTGCATATTTAAAAGAACTTAGAGAAAGAGTTTTTCTTGAAAATTTGTGTGTTATAAGACAAATATTTGATGAACATTTATTGAGTTTAAAAATATGCATTGAATGCTTCTGAATGTAAAAATAAATCAATTGAAAACAAAAATGGCGCATTTAACCTCCAAAATAGAGTCAAATCAGTGTTTGTATTAAACTCTTTATACATAAATAAGATGGATATAATTACTTGAATTGTATATATATTCGTAATTTCTTATAAATTTATTTATACAAAAGCTTAAATGAAGTATACTTCCAAAAAAAAAATTAAAAATAGCACATTCATTTTGACAAGCTACGTACCAGATGAAACTTTACTTGGTGAATTTTTGGTTGCTATACGTAGATTAAAGTAATAACTAATACTGGATAGTCTAGTAAATTTGATACAATACGAAATTTAGGGACTTACCACCCACATTTGTAGGCTTCGATAGTAGACAGATTGGAAATGAATGTAATTTAGACCTGATATAACCCCAAATATTTTTATTTTGGATTGAACAATTTCTCTAAGAAAAATCATAACAACAAATAAGTTATATTTATATGCATCTATATTACTATTGTATGTGTTTATTTCCTTAAAACATTTAATATTTGTATCATGTATAAAGTAATCTAAGGTTCTTTATCATTTTTAGTTATGGAACTAATTTTTACATTTCTTACGATTCTCATTTACTAGGCATGTTTAGTAATCAGTCCTAACCCATACTAGCAACTATTATTATGTTTTCTCCACGTGCACTTATATCTGCAAATCGCTACTTTCCGAATAAGACTCCCTAAAAAACTAATATTTTTCGATACATCTCAATTGCGCTACTCATCTTAAAAAGCTACATCGCTATAAAAATGTCAAAAATCCATAGAACTTTTCCTCTCACAGTGAGTCGCTCCCGCCGTCGCGTGCATAATCAGCACACTCGCGCTCGGGAAAAGTCGTTGACTTTGCGTCCAGGAGATTTAAAATTATTGACCTCGAACGCGTTCCTCACGCTCCAACTCACACACATACACACACGCGCACGCATGAAGTCGAAGAAGACGCCGAGGAAAAATTAAGGTCATCGCGCTGGACCGATCACGCATTCCTCCACTCTTCTCCTTTCGTTTATTTGCCGTCGCTCTCTTTCTCCCCGTGCTTTTCTTCTCGTGTGTATAGCCGCTTGATCGATCGATCGATTCTCGCTCTCTCGCAGCTTGCGCAGAGACTCGAAAGGGAATCTACGTGTGTGCGTAGTGTACGTGTGCAGAGCGAAGATTCAAGGCTACAGCGCCGTGGCGCTCTGGAAAAGATGTTCGCGCGAGATACGCGATGTACGTTTTGTTTTGCATCTGCTTGGGGGCTCTACCACTGGGTCACGGTTTATTGGCGTGTTCGAGAGGATTTTCTTCTTATTGCTTGGTTGCGCGATTAGGAAAATTCATTGGTTTTTAGGTGTACGAATGATGTGTGCTCCGTTTTATTCAATGTGTTCGAGCAGCCGTACTTTGATGTCGTGCCAAGTGCCCAAGTCAAAAAAGTACTTACACTGTACATGCGCGAATTCTCAAATAGTGACCATTAGTATTACTGTTTGAATACTTAATTGCTTCTAGTCTTGTCCGTGAATTTTAAAAATTCTAAAATTTATTACAAAAGGATTACCTAAAAGTAATTATATTTAGAGCTTATAATGTAGTATATGCATTGTTATAAATCAATGTATACATTATTATAAAAGTTATGATTTATTTCGAATCGTAAGAAATTATCTGCACAAATTAAATTAGGATATTTTCTACAGAAAATCAAGCACGCTGTATTATCAATTACGAAAGTTTATAAAATAAATTAAACATAGTTTTGATTACTATTGGACAGTACAAGAAAAATATGTTGATAAATCTGTAAACAAACTCTCGTTTGGTTTGTTAAAAAAGCAAAACACAGCATCCAAAACTATATAGTCCACCCAAATAAAATCGTTGGGTGCACATTGTCCGGCGGATTTGAATTTAGGCACGAACGCTCGCAGAAGGCTTCGAATCACGGCGATCGGACACGTTTTCGGATACGGTGTAAAATCAAACAAGAGAGAGTTTACTTTGCCCTCAAAAAACGTTCAATATTGTTGTAGAACGTATTCTAGAAAATATAGTATTTTTCGTAATTGATTCAAAATTTATTTTCAAACAAATGAAAAGTTTAATATTTCTATTATTATTATTAATCATAGCAAGGATAATTTTAAACAGTTATTTTTCATTTAAATTTAAAGATTGTAATAAACTATTTTAATAATTGCAAAGGTTTTATTACACACAGTGAATGCAGTTGCAAAACTAAAACTAAGTTACAAAGAAAAAAGAACACATAATGACACGAAAAAAAATTTTAAGTGCGTACTCTTTCTCTCTCGATGTTCCGGAATGCTCGCGTGATGCCAATGAGAGTTAATTTCTGCTTTCCGCCCGGACCTAGTGGCCACGCGTGCACTCCCAATTAGTTGGCCATTTTCTACGTTTCCTATGCGCATGTCTGTGTGTATACGTGCGCAAGCAAAATCTTGTGTTTTTCATAAATTATCGAGATATAGTTTAGATTTTTCAAAAAATTCATTTTTTAATTACTCCAGATGAGTTCTAGTACCTACAAGCAATATGTTTAACATAATTAATATTTGGAAATAGCTATAACTCGTATGACGATTAAGTTAATCTACAGAGCTGTACATGTACAGAAAAGAAAGTAAATAATAATGAAGCATCAATATGTTTATGTAGTTACATTTGTATTATATTTCAATATTTTTGCCAATAAAATGATGATTGCTTTTTAATATTGATAATGTAAATAAATATGTAGCTATCAATATATCGTGTGAGCTAAGAATAATTATTTAAATGTTTCACTCTGCTATTTTTAATTCTTTATAACTTTATAAGTTTGAAGGTTTAAACTTTTACTTTCGTAAGTGAAGCAATTATATTTAATTTCTGCAATTATGTGCAGCATATATGCATGTCTAAAAAATTCTTGTGTATATGATACATGAAAAGTATAGTACATAAAAAAATTATAATTAATTATTATGCGCAATTTATATTCATGATGTTAAAAACAATAACATTATAATTTTTAACTGAATAAAAAGCAAGATAAAAGCATCAAATCAGATAAAAAATCTCTTGGATGAAAATTAAATTGTTAATATTTATTGTAAATAACTAATACTTCATTTAATTTGAGTGTAGGCATGCGCATGTGTATGCAAGCGCGCGTGCGTGTGTGTATTCATTTGTGTATGAATATCTGTATAAATGTGTCAGTGTGTATATATAATATATGAGTGCGTGAGTATTTGATTAAATTTAGTGGAAGCGACTCGATGTCAGTTAGAAATTGTAGGGATTCTTGACTAAATACTATACTTTTTGATTAAGTATTGATAAGTACGGTAATAATAAATGTCGAAACGGTAAAAAAATAGCTATTTGTTTTCTCATCCAATCTAGCGCAATTCAACTCCACAACTTCACATTTATAGAAGAACGATCAACTGCTTGATTAAAAAATATTTCTGTCTTGAATTCGTTGTTTCGGTCAACCCTTTCTGCATATTCTCTGAAAAACCTACTAATATTCTGACATCCAAACGCTCCCACCAACCATCTTCACATCTTATACCTACCACATTATATCTACAATCTAAGTGTGCCAAGCGTGGCTCACATTCGGCAATCGATTTCGCAGTACGGCCTACGGAGAGACAACAAAATAACGCGCGCGCCCAACTAAGCATAAGTAAGCATGCACACGGCTCAGGAAGGAAGGAAGGAAGGACGGACAGACGGAAGGAAGGAAGGAAGGAAGGAAGGAAGGAAGGAAGGAAGGAAGGAAGAGGCGCGCAGGCGAAGCTCGCGTTAAGGAGGGTCAGGGCCCGCTCTCGAAGCGCTATATTTTCAGGCCGGGCAGTATGTGCAGTTGAAAACACACTCTGTGTATACGTGTGAATGTTGGCTGTGCAGCAGCGCTCGCACGACATACTGGATATACTCTATAGTCGCTCGGAGTGTGTGTGTGTGTGTGTGTGAGAGAGAGAGAAAGAGTGCCGCAGGTCACTCACCGAATATGACTGAGCGCGCTCGCACTCTCCCCCCGCTCTTCTCTTCTGAGCCGAAAGAGGAGCTTGTTCTCTCTTACTTATTTTCTGGACTTATGTATGTACATGGGTGATTCTAGCGAAAAGTGTATTGCTTCCTCATAGATGAATCGTTGTGATGGTAAAAAACAGCTATGCTAAAATCAATACAGAAGCATGTTTTGAGACATTAGAAATCAAAATACACTATTTTTAGAAAATGTGCATGTGCATATGCGTGTGCGTGTATGTGTGGTACGATTATTCGATTTTTTAGTTTTAGTCTTTCGAATTCTTTGGTACGTTAAAAATAATAGAATTGCTTTAATGTAAACGCATTTGAAAGAGCATACAATTACCTATCTTCTCCTACGCGATTTTTTATAAGCTATCTTCCTTTTTTGGTTATACACGGAAGCGTAATTTATTTGTTTAAATGGCGATATCTTGGAAACATATGTTGAATAATGTTTAAAATAAATTGAGCTAATTAGTGAAAAAGGTAGCTTTCCCCTATCTATTTGCCCAGACGTAATATTTTTTTTAATTTTATTTTCTTATATCTCGAGAACGTCGCGGTCATTTTATATAAACGAATTTTTATTTATTTTCTGATGAAGATATGAAATAAAACAAAAATATAGATTCATCGATTCGTTTTTGTTTTATACCGATTTTTATTATTTTACGATATTTTTAAATCGGTAATGCAATTTAGAATTATAAGCTTTTAATTATTTGTAGTTTATCTTCTGACAAATCAATAATAAAAAAAAACCGTTGAGCTATTAATTAGAAAGAGATATAGCAATTTAAAATTAATGTATTAGAATAAAGAAATTCATATTGGAACAATTTATTTAGTCTTAGGAAGCTAAGTTTTTTGTTTTTATTGTAGTTTTTAAAAAAATTGGAATATTTATATGCAATCGAAAGGTAGTAATGGTTACTGCCTATAATATACCAGATAGGAAAATCGGAAAAGATGAGAAAACTTTCAGCTAGGATTAAGTATCTAGACATACTAAAAGTTGATATTTATTTCATAAATAAAACCCTTCTATACATTCAAAAAATGTATATATAAGTGTACAATTATCCAAGCATTTTCCTTTGTACGTACGTTGAATGCATGCCACATTAAGTTACATGTTTAGCAAATATTTATTACTTTTCAATAATAAGGAAATAGATAATTAGTACTTTTAAGGAGGGTAGGATTCCTTTGTTTAATCTCTAGACAACGTCAGTTTATGCATAATAAACGCCAAGTTACCTATTTTATATAGGACTCAGTTCTAAGCCCAACAGGTAGTAATACCTATTCTTTTCACCTACGGAGAAATTTTTTATAAGAAAAACTGTTAATTCAATATGGTAATATGAGATTGCATGCTGAGCATTTTATAAGCTATAGGTATGTACATAGAATAAACATAAAGGTTTCAAATCAAGCTCCCTTTGGCCCCCTGGCGCCGATCTTTTATATATAAGCTGTGTGAGTGTAATAGTGGATGCCTCACTCTGTATAGAATAAAGATTGTACGTATATATGTACTGGCGGAACTAATGGAATTTCGCCATTGATAGCGTTAGTAGAGCCGTGTGGATGTGTGCTACGGGATTGTCAGAATAAAGACGACATCTCGATTGCTGGGTTTGTGGCTTAGCCAACTGGTGTACCAGATTATTTATTAGTTATTAGGCATGTTTGTAGTTGCGGTGCATCAATAGGATTTATGAAGCTTGAACCGAGTCGCTATCTTGGTACTTTTTTACATAATAGCCTTAGTTCTACCGACATTAATTATACTATATTTTTTCAAATCATATCTCTTATTTTTTTGCAATTACATATCAGAATACGATAAAACTTATAAACTTAAACTTCATGACTATGTAACATCGAATACTATAGTTTCACAACCTTGTAGCTTTAAACCCTATGACCGCTAACTACCAAGCAGAGTTCGGCGAGTATTCGACCGAAAAATATTTTCGGATACTTTTCTGTTTTCTGTAAATATCGAGAAAAAACAATGAAATATCAATTTCTAAGCATTGAACGCCGTGTATTAAGCCGATATACGAGATTTAAAAAAGCATCCGAAAATAGTATCCGTCGAATACTGTATATCCGAAAAAAGTATCCGACGGATACTTTCGTCGAATACCGAGTACCGGAAAACAGTATCCGACGGATACTTTCATCGGATACTCAGTATATAGTATCCGTCAGATACGTTTTTGGATACTTTACTTATTTTAAAAAGTGTAAAAAAGGTCTAAAATTCTGCCAGGTAGCCCTAAACAACGCGTATCATCCGGATGATATCAAATGTTTAGGGTTCCCGGGCATATTTAGGACCTATTTTACGCATTTTGGTGATATAAAAAATTAGACTGCCTAAAATAAAAAATATATACTTTATGTACCCCTAAATATATGGCATCATCCCGATGGTACCCCATGTTTAGGAATGCCTTGGAAAATTTTAGACCTCTCTTAGACATTTTAAAATAAGAAAAGTATCCAACAGATACTATTTTCGGATACTCAGTATCCGACAAAAGTATCCGTCGGATACTTTTTTCTGATACTTTTCTAAATCATGTATATCGGCGTAATACATGGTGTACACCGAAAAATATCCGATGATATTTTTCGGTTGAATACTAGCCGAACTCTGCTACCAAGCACAAACCGCATAATCAGAAAACTCCAAACTGTAAGCGGTATAACCCCAAACCTTATAATTTCAACTCTCATGACTCTACATCTTTGTAACCCCAAACCTCGTGACTCCAAGTCCCATAACCATTTTCATAGTCTTTATGTAATAAGTCCATGTACCGTAACCCAATCCTCGTAGGCTAAAACCTCATAATACCAAGTCCCGTCTCCAACTTCGTAATGCCAAATCTCACAACTCCAAGCCACGTAACCGAATTTTCGTAATCCTAAACCTCATGGCTTCATAACAGTATATCGTCGAATCTCATAACTCTATAACATCATAACACCGAACCACATAGCTATATAAAATTATTTATCACTAAACTTGAAATGAGTTATAAATAACTCTTACGGATTATGGGATTATATAGCTTAGAGCTGTGAAGTTATATAGGTAGTTATGCAGCTATGGGGATATGACATTTCTAGAATTATAAGGAGTATTGAGTTTAGGATTTTGGAGTTAGCGGTTATGTAGTTTGTGTTTTGTGATATGGAATCGAATATCATATAGGTAATGGGATTATAAAGCTGTAACGTTATGGTTATGGTATTATGGTATTATGCGGTTCGGAGCTATAAAGTTATGTGTATATTTTTATATTTTATGTATTTATTGTATGATTAATGTTTATAATGAATGTTGTGTTACAACCTGGATGTGATGGAGCAAACCTACGTTTGAATTGAAATTATTCAACCAAGAAATACGTGTTTTTTATAAACATTTTAGTTAAAATATTTCCTTCCAAACTACAATGAGCAAGTACATAGGGAGAAAACGTTTTCCTAAAAGAAACGTATAGCTTTCAACAGTCACAAGGATCAATCATCGGAGTATCCTTCATACTCTGAAGAAAAAGCCCTCATCCCGTAGGAGCTTTCATCCAGCGCAAAACAAAGAAAAACATCCGCACAGGTAAATGACGGAGTGCGCGCGCGCGCGCCAGCCTTTGCCTCGACCGTGCGGCGCGGCGCGTCCGCCAGCTGACGTTCTATTAAGCCGCTTGGATCTCGGCGCGATCCGACGGATTCCTCGTAATTAGTCGCGAATGAGCGTGCAAGCCTAATTACGACGCAACTACGACGGCGACAAGCCAAAGGCGCGCGCGCACCGTTTGATCGCCGGCAATACGTGCACAAGTAGCTGTAGCCCGGGGATTGTCGACGGCTTATGCCTTACTCGTGGCGGTTTCGCCGAAATCGGATGCTGAGGGGGAGGGGGAGGAGACTTGTTATTTTTTGGGCAATTAAAAATTGATTGATTACGCGGAAAAGTACTTTGATCGGGTATAAAGTGCCTCGGTAATTGGGCTTGTATTGAACGACGGAACTATGGATGTTTCAGATTCTTCTGTGTTATTTTCAAGTTCGTTTCTTGCGCTTTTCTTGCGTTCCGCTATAAATGTGTTTTCTTGTTTTTAGCAATGGAGCGAGATTCAATTCATTGGCGTTGACAAATATTAACAAATTTTTCAATGTTATACTTATTTTTGTCATATCTAATTCTCATCATTGAAAACATATGACTTTAACTATTTTCATTTAAAGCTTGTTGAGACTATGTACAATTTTTTTTTCTTCTTATGATTATGACATTCAAAGGAAAAGGTTGAGAAAACCGGAAAAGTTTCAGGTAGGTGAAAACACTGAGCTAAAATAATAAATTAATCAAATTTATTTTTGTGTTCATACAGTATTGACAAGCAATAGATCTAAACAAAAAAAAACTTATTTCCTAAATGTGAATTTTACTTTTTAATAAAACTATCGTGGCGTATACAAACATCAAGGCATGTTCATAATGATTATTTTGAAGTTTATTCTTCAATAAAATGGGAAAATAATAATTAACAACCCATCTACGCTCACGGGCTTCCCAATAATGTTTATATTTAAGTATTCTTGGTGTGTAAGTAATAAAATCTGGAGGACATTTTTTAAGAGCTTTATTAATTTCATCCTTTAACGACTTTTTAATGCAAAGAGGATGTTTGTGGTTTTTCATCCCAAACCACAATGAAAGAAGTATCTGAAAATTTTATAAAGAAGAAACTCTTGTAAATCCTTAAGAAGTCACACATGCTTCTCCCTTAGTCCATAAACTGTATATGTGCAGTTAATTACAAATATGGCAGTATAAGATTTTAATCTGACTCCTATTTAAATCTACTTTATTTGAATAATAATTTATCAACGTATCAACAAAAGGTCTTAAATTTCTGATCTAAAAATTCTCTTTTTATTTTCAGATTTGAGTTAAACTGTAGTAAGAGAGATAATATATCCAGTTTTTCTATTTTTCCTGCTTATTAAGTAAATCGGGAACCTCAATTACAAAAAAATAGAAAAAAAAATTAAGAAGAAAAGAAGCACCGCTTTATTCACGAATCTGACAGCCGTCCATGTACGTGCGCACGGGTAGTGATGCACACCAGCACGACTTTTTCGCGCACTCGCGGCTCACGTGCAGACGTAAGGCTTGTCAAGCCCGCGGTCGGCCGTGCGCTCGGCGGCCCGGCTATATTTAACGATAAAAGTGTACCGCGTCAATGACCTTAGGCCGAGCGCGCGTATATGCACGCTCAAAAGTGCAAAGAAGAGAGCGCGCTCGCGCCCACACGCGGTCCGATTGCCGCGCATGAGAGCCCGCGCCAATCCCATTAGGCGCTGTTGCACCGGAACCGAATCGACCCGAAGCGTGTGCTTTTTCCTTGCATTAGCGTCTATCAGTTCGTGGATTTTTAGTCGCCGAGGGCAAAATCATTGCCGATGGTTACTGATTGCTCGCGGCAATATACTTTATTTGCCTCACCAGCTTTTTTGTTACTGTTCTATTGCAATGTTGGATATAAATTTTATGTAAAAAAACAAGCTTTTGCTCAAAGTAACTTGATTTCTTACGCGTAGAACAATGAATTATTTAAAAGTTTTTAAATTATATTATTTTAATTTTTAATTTATACTTCAACATTTGGAAGCATTTTTAGAACTTTGCAATAAAACCGAATCCACACGAGCAACGATTTAATTTTTTTTTTTTAATTAAGATTCTTATAAAATTTGGATGTTTGTGAGTGGAAATTATTTAAAATACGTAAGAAATTTAGTTTTATATTAAACAGGTCGTAAATTTTCAAAACTCTGTAAAGGCAAACAATAGTAAATTTCATATATAGACTCTCTTTAGTAATAATCATAACGTTTTTGTAGGTATAGATACTTGTTATTTTTTTATCGGTTGATCAAAAAATTTCATTGACTACAAACATAAAAATGAAATTCAAAGTAATAAATGTACTTATGCGGGTAATTAGTTTTTATATAGGAGACTTGATTGATTCTAATACAAAATTCATATTCAAAACGAAAATGTTTGTCGTTGCATATAAGGGATTTGAACTCAGAATATACAAAATGAAATAATGGGACTATGGTGATTAAATAAATAAAACGTTGCCTCTAAACTGGTAATAATGCCACCTTCTTACCATGAAATACTCTATTTATTAATAATTGAAAATTCTCCTACTATGGCATATAACAGGTAAATCATACCTGAATCTAAAAAAACTTTAACTATAAACTCAATTACGACGATGTAACAAGAAAATGAGACTCATACGCGTACACGAGACCCTCCTCCCGCATTATCTAAAAGAAAATGCATTTTAATATTTCCTACACGCATCTTCTCATTACTAATCTCAACTACACACACACCCAAACCCATTTCGGTCTACTACTATTTAACTATTTCGTCGCGCTCGCATACGGGTGGCACAGCACTGCATGCGTGCGCAAGTGCGCGATAAGGCCGCGGGACAGATATAAAAGCGCGCATTGCGATCCCCCCGTGCACTTATACGAGCGTTAGTTCTTTGACCCTAGCAGCAGCAGCAGCGGCACACGCCTAATAGCGCGAGCGCGAAAAGAAATTCATAAGCGCCGCTTTGCAAGTAATTACGAAACGCGCCTGCGCGTTCCGTGCGGGAAAAACGATTTTTTTTTCTCGCTGGGCGGATTATGATTTGTGTGTTAATTTTTTTTCCCGGCGGTGCTGCTGTTCTTATTTTTTTTATTCTCAGGGGGGGGGGGGGGGCGCGGCTGCGTGATTTTTCATGGTGCTAGGTTTCAATGAACAATGGCGAGTTGTTTATGAGGAGGTTTGTTGAAATGTTAAGTATTTCAATATTATAGCAATTTATAATGATGCATTTACAGTTGAAATTTGAAAAGTTGTGTACGTTGAAATCTTTTCCCATGAAGACGATGTTCTTTTTCTTTTTGCTACTTTTTTAAGTTAACTAATAAGAATTTGACAAACTTTGACAAAACTTTAAGATTTTCTACAAACGAGAATGTCAATGTTAATTAAAACTTTATATTTCATGTCTCCAATTTTACTGACCAACAAATAAGTAATTAAACAAAGATGATAAATATAAATACATATTATACAAGCTTTCAAGCAAATGTTTCAGCGCTTCTACGAATGCTATTCAAATAAACTTTTCAGGCCTGTCATTTTAAGACTTTATTATTGAATGGCATTCGATAAATCTTGAAATGCTTGCTTAAAACTTTGTTCAATGGTCAATTCATAATTATATAAGTAAGAGTAACGATGACCTGCTTTGAGAATTCGATCTATATCTATTTAAGGGAGGAGTCCGTTTATTAGACTGTTTTATATAGATTTGCTGAGTCTTTCCAATTTCAAAGTTTAGATTTACAAAAATTAGAAATAAATAGTTTCGAGAAAAATAAAAAACGGTCGTATATCTATTTATTCTAATGAATTATTTTTCTACGTTTATACGATAATATTAATACAATTTCCCTTTGTTTATTTATCGAATTATTTGCATATGTTCATTTTAGCATTAGTTATATTTAGTGTCGAAACTATGAACATTCTTCTTTATCTATTTATTTGTAATGAAAATTCTAAAGGGCTTGCACATTATATAAAAAACAGTCTAATTAACGAACTCCCCCTCCCCCATATTTAATCTCAAAAAATGATTCATTTCTCATTTGTTAACACATTGTTAATGAGAAATATGAATTTGAAATTGACATGTCTACTGTTATAATAGTTTCCAGACTTAAATATATTTTAATACAGTAATTTGTTAGCATATGTATAATATTAACAATAAGAACTCATGATTCTCTTTAATATGGTTCAAATCATCTAAAACAATGTACTAATATTTCTTATAGAAAATAATTGCTATTTATTAATTTAA
Organism: Gastracanthus pulcherrimus; assembly: GCA_949152435.1. Lineage (NCBI taxonomy): Eukaryota > Metazoa > Arthropoda > Insecta > Hymenoptera > Pteromalidae > Gastracanthus > Gastracanthus pulcherrimus. The sequence goes on from OX424572.1 coordinate 68,000,745, forward strand.
GTTAATTAATAATAAGTTTTATAGAAACAAGTAGTAAATTTAACAAGTAAAGAAACCTTGCGTAACCTAATATTTACGATCTCGGTATTTCTAGTAAACTTCGGAGCAAACTTAAAGTCACCTTGAATAAATGTATGATTTCTGTAGGCATAGAATGTAGATATAGCGTCGCATCGATATATAGAAAGGTAAAGTTCGAAGGAGTGACAGGACAAAGCGACATTCGGCTTATCGATCGCGGATTTCTCGAAAGCCGAGCGTCGCCGTAACGCGAAGTACTATAAAGACGAATTCTGGACCTTAAACTCGCGCCGAGCTACTTCGTAATCAGCGATGATGGGAAAAGTAGGTAACGGTAAAGCGATCGATGTTTCTGGCAAAGTTTACTGGTTCTTGTGTAATTGCAAACTAAAATTTATTAGGGCTTCATTAAACTTCGTAATGTAATTTGTTCTTAACTATCGTTTTTTAAGTTATTATTCGTGATTCTTGCATAAAAAAAACTTTGAAACCTTGTTTCACGTATGCATAATTTGGAATATAAAATTATTTTTAATAAGTTATGAAATATTATTAGATTGCTTTAGTTTATGTAGTAAATTAGCAATATACGGTACAAAATTATGTTGACTTCATATTTTTTATTAAAAAATATGTATTTTCATATAATTCACGTTGAAGGGTTTCTGATACAAATAGTTTAGTACTTAAGTATTTAAAGCATTCACAGAATACCTATACGTTTTATAAAAGACAAAAACAAATTATGATAATAAAGATAATGAAATGTCGTCATGGACCTAATATTTGATCAGCTAAGTAGATGACCACTTTTGGTAAATTTCTGACTATCTAGAATGGAAATTAATTTTCTAGATTAAGTAGAATGAGTCGAGTTTGATAAGACATTATAGTAGGTTTAGATTTATATTTTCTTTAATCTGTCTATTTTATATGTTACATCATTATTTAATGTAAAGTTCAAAATGTACTCGCGACTACAATTTACTACAAAACTCATAATTTAAATCTAAAACTTCTCTCTACGATGGAGGATCCTCTTCTATTACTATAATCACAAAAACAGAGGAAAAAAAACTATACCCCAGTAGCAGCCGATTTCTTTCCACTGGATTATAATATATTAATAATCGGATATATTCACTGGTCACGGACAAGCACGCGCCCCTTAACACAACGAACCCGCCCATTTCGTGTGTGTGCGTGCGTGCGTGTGTGCGTGCTTGCCCCCTTCTGCGTCTCGTCTAATCTCCTGCCACTCTGCACAAAAATGTACCGTTGCCCCAGGCATGAGCGCGATTACGCGGCACGCCTGAATTACGCGTCTTTTCGCGAGCGTGAAATCGCGGCGCGCTACTTCCGCCCAAGAGGATGCACATCTAGCGTCTTTTTTGGCTTTTCCTAGTGTAATAGGCCAGAGAGTTCGTTGGCCTATTTTAATGAGGACAAGGATGTGTGTGTGGGTGTGCTGCTTTCATTCTTCCGGGACTGGTTGGACTTTTGATGTTTGGTTTTCTCGAGGTTTGGACAACTGTAGAATATAATACAAACCTTGACATAAATTTTATTTTTTGGTAGTTGTAATTTTATTTTGCTATTAAAGAATCATGATGTACTAAAGGTTGTTGATTAAAATGTTATTGATTACATTGTTATATCGGCAAGTATCCAGATAAGTTCATCTAAATTTGAATCTTCATAAAAGAGCATTTTTATTATGAAAATTTCGGGTGGGTTTCAATTATCAGATATTATACCGATAATTCATAGTTCAGAACAGTAAAAATAGAATTACTAAATCAGAATCATAAACTACGTAAAATTGAACACAAAGTAGACCAAAACTATAACATTTTTTTTAACGATTCTCGAACATTTCTATTAATTCCTATAAATCATTATTGATGTGACATTTTTAATTATATCTTGTAATTCAAATTTTCTATATTATGATCTTTAAAAAAAGTAATTCTATAATTGAAATTCTGAATGAAGATATCAGAAGACAATGGATATTCTAATAATCGAAACACACAATTTTTATTATTAATATACTAAACAGAATTATCTGTTTGTTTTATCTAGATAACGTTTTATTTAGATACATATATATATATATATATATATATATATATATATATATATATATATATATATATATATATATATATATATATATATATACAGACATGTGTATACTTTGGATTCGCTTGCATCGCCGAATCGCTGAACTTATGAGAAAGCTCACATATATTTGACATTGCGTCTTAATCCTTTAGCAAAAATACTATTTTTTAACCTATTTCGCTACATATCTCTTTTTTTGAAGTTCAAAAGTTCAAAAGTAAATTTTTAATGTATATGTTTTCTTGATATGTAGTTATACAATATTTAACATTGCTTCATTATAACTTTCTAGTAAGTCTTTATATATTATACTTGTGATATAATTTATGTATTCAATAAAGATTTATTGTTTCAAATCAAATTAATTTCTACTCTATTGAAAAATAAATAAGCTTTTTCATATAATGAATCATTAAGCTACTTATACTATTTGAGCTTTTGTAAAAAGAGCATAACATTTAATAAAACTGCATCATACTGAAAATTTATAGTCCATGTAAACTTTTATAGATTGTAATATTTTTATTATTGGTTTGAAAAAGTAGAGAAAAGATTATGTCATTATATCATGATTGTTAACGTACGTGATCTCTTAAAAATTGAAACAAAATATTTATTTGATTCATTTAATAACCTCGCGTCGTATAACTTTTATGCAATTTATGTCTACTTTTATTACAGGAACATATAATTTCACATTAAAAATTATACTTTTTATCATTTACGCACGGGAGCGCATTTCGCATTTTAAACTGAACAGCCGATTATTTACGTGGCAGTTGTCGACGCAAAACGCGCTCTAAAAAAAGAAGGAAAATCGCTCCGCAGAAAATCCTAAATCAATTATCCACCGAAATAATAACTGCCAAACGTGCAACGCTCTCACGCGATATTCTCTCTCTCTCTCTCTCGGTCTCGCTCGCCTGCGAAACGAAACGTCGTCAATCAATTACGCAAATTTTCATTTCCTCTCTCTCGGGCCCGCGACTGCTGCAGCACAGACGAAACGAAACGAAACGAACGAAGAAAAGAATAAAAAAACGAGAAAGAGAGAGAAGCGGGCAAAGGCAGGCACGAGCTTCGCGAAAGACTCGTAAAACCGTCGATGGAAACCCGCGTAAATCTCGAAAACGTCGCGCGTCCGCGCGCTGGCAAGGGGCATCGACCAGCCAGCTGAGCGAAATGAAAGAGAGAGAAAAAAAGGAGCGAAGGAAAGAATGGCGAGAGGAGAAACACGGGGAGAATGAGAGAGAGAGAGAGAGAGAGAGGGAGGCCAAGCCTATCTAGTACCAGTAGTGGTGGAAGGGCGACGGAATTTTTTGGATGGCTTGTACAGCGTGGAGCCAGAGGGAGAAGGATGCATGGAAGAAACGAGGAGGAGAGAGAGAGAGAGGAAAGAATAGAATGAAAGAGAGACGAAGAGGAGGTAAAGAGAGAAAGAAAAACGATAGAAAGAGGTGTGGAGAGAGCAGAAAGAATAATGCGTTTGTGTGCAATCGATGTATTGCGTTGTCGCGTAATTCTGTTTGAAAATATATTGAATTTCGCTTTTTATAAATGTTTAAATGATTTTATAGTATATGTTTCATTAGAAACGTAAAAATTATGTCCATTTTCGTCACCTATTATAATATCAAACATATGCAGACGTATAGTTAGTGTAATTACATTACTATTGTCTGTAATATTTATCGTCAATTAGATATTATTATTAAACGGTATTTTAAAAATCTTTACTATTAATTTTGTAATATTTATATACAGTGAAAACTTTTCTAGTTCTGGTGAGGATGACATTAGCCATTATAAAGCCAACAAAGATGAAGTATTTTATTTATTATTTTCCTTTTACCCAAAATTTTCAGTGTTGTAAAAGTAAGTTTATAAAACATACTTCAAGAAATATATCATTATATGTTTATTATATAAAGATATATATTCACAACAGATAAAAGGAATAGAAATCGTATTAAAATAGATACTAAAACACCTCAAACATTTTCACACAAAGAAATCATGCATAACAGAACAAATGAAAAAAAAACCAAGCAATACAATACATCTTCCTCTCGGCGGCTAATTCGCGCGATAAGCGTTTCAACAATTTAAACGGGTGACAAAAACAAAGCCCGCTACCAAGAGTACTCGCCCAATAGAGCAAAATCGTCCGAAAAAAAAGAAGGAAAGGAGAACAAGAGGAAGAGACGGAGAAAGAGAAAGGAGCGGTAATTGTCCGCCGGGCTGATCGTCGGTGAGGAAGGTTAGGGCTTTGCGAACGGCGCGGCGCGGCGCGGTGGCGAAAGTTTTGTCGGCGTGTATAGCTGTAGGCCTACACGCCGCTTGTATATTTGGGGTAGGTCGAGAGGGAGAGACAATGGAAAAGTTTTGTCGACGCCTCGGCACAATGCCACTTATACTCCCCTCTCGCGCTGCTGCCGCTGCTGCTTCTTTGTCCCTTTTTTCGGGGGGAGGCGCTGCGAGTTGGCCTTGAATTACTTTTTCATGGAAAGGGAAGCGAGGACGCGGATATTTGTTTCCCTCCTTTTTGGGGAGATTTTTGAGTGGGCTGGGCCTTTAAAGAGGGAGAGAAGTGTGGAGGGAAGCATGCTGGAGGTATGTTTGAGGGTTTTTTGAAGAGGGGTGATTTTGTTGATTTAAGTTTTAGCGGTGATCGAGGAGTTTTGGAGTTAGGTATATGTTTCTGCGAATTTTTTGGCATTTTAAAAGAAGAAGCGAATATTTGTACGTTCAGCATTTTACATAACCGAATTGAATGAAGACACTCAAATTTTCATAATCAAAACATTATATTACTTCAAAAGTTATTATTATTCAAAAGTTTATATTACAACTATAAAAATTAATTTTATGTGTCATACGATGTTATTTATTTTTAATAAAATCAGAGAATTTATCATTAGTCAATTTTGGTATTTGCAAATACATTTGATTTAAAATTTACCTTTTTTGTATACTTCGTATATTCGTAACACTGTTGTTAAACTATGTATGTTATTGAATTATCAAAATTTGTATCTGATTGTACAAGTTGGGTAGGCTGTTATGAAATTAGAATTAGAAAATCTGACCATACACTGGTGTTACTACTGAAACGTCTAAACCTAATTGAATAGAAGTAACTCTCTTACTAAGTTTGGTGAAATAATTTTGTAAGTAATCAAAATTATAATTGTTATTTTAAAGTATCATTCATATCTTTTTAACTTACCGTATACATTTATAACACATATTTTTATTGTGATATAATAATCACAAATTTTGAAACCCCTATCCATTTACATGTCCTTTAATGATTATTGGACTATAGAATAATAAGCAATCAGAAAGAGTATAAGCGATATTTTATTTACATATCAAATATGCTAAAGGATCTATAAGAGAAATTTATAATAATATACGCAATCCAAATAACTTTTAAACAAAACAACAAATTGTACCAAAACTTCTCAATAATAATTCTATATATCAGAAAGTAGCATCGTCACAAAGCTTCTACAATGAGGAAGTAAAAAATGGGCTAAAATAGTATTCATAAAGCCTATTGAGCTTTGATACGAAATAACAATTTTAATAAATATACAACAGCAACGCAACAACCCTGTCACAAACCCGCATAATACCGTCAACTTTTCCAGCAAGCCGTACGCAAACGATTTCCGCAGCAAAACTTTGCATCCCGCACAATAATATCCAGTTTCAATTTGATAACCGCGGGCGAAAAACGAAATAATCGCGAAATTCATTGTCGCACTCGCGCATACGCGATTGTTAACTCGCTACAGAATGCAGAGTAAAAAACCACAACCCAAGACCCTCTCTTTCTGTCTCACACACAAACACGTACCACCCAGATGTAACCAGATAAAACAGGCGCGCTCGCGTTCGTTGCTTTCTTTTATTACGCGACGATCGAAGTATAATCGCGCGCTGCCATCGGCTTCGCCGAAAGCTTATCGCTCGCGCGAAATTTAGTCTACGCGCGCACGCACGCCTCCTTTTTTTATACACCAGCCGCACATACACAGCCTTCGCGAATAATAAACTCGGGTCTGCGCGCCGCGCGTGTCAATATGCATTTCATCGATTCTCTGGGCTTCCAACATTTTCGTGCGCCATCCCCCGCTCCTCATTTCTTTCGCGCGTAGTCGCGCGCGTTTTATGTTGCTTTTCCTTGACGTGCGCGCGCGCGCGCGCGTACGGCCTGACAACTCGTTACCTCTGATGATCGAGTAGCGTGCGATCCTCGCACTCGAGGATGACAAGACGCGTAGGGGCTGCTATAGGTATGCTTTTTTTCGCGCGCTCGATTCTCGTATTCTCGTTCGCGTACGCCCGCCCTGTCTCTGGCTTTTTGTTTTTTCGTATTAAAAACTGTTATTACGAAGCATTGGGAAAAAGCGGGGAGGGAGGTTTCTTCGGTCTTTTTGCTCCGTAAGATGGACGCGAACGATGGGGAATTTACGCTCGCGCGCGAGTTTGTACGTCCGTTCGTTCGCGCTTTTTCACGACTCGCTGGAATTGTCGTCTGCGACGCGATTTGAATCTGAATTTGTCGCGTAATTGGATTATGCATTTAGGTTTTTCTTTGTGAAAGGCTTTTTTTCTATTTAATTTTGAGTCATTTTTTAGAATTATAAATATTGATAAGGCATCATGTCCTTAATGTAAATTAATGTAAATGACTCATATAGTAAATATGAGGACAAAGCTGTTTTCTTGTATAAATAGTATTCAAGAATAGTGGTAAGAAACATATGAAAAGCAATACTTTTTTTATCTATATGATATATTAATAAACCGATATTTATTACTTTTTGTTTTACTCTTTTATTTACATATTAGATACTTACATTACAAATAGAATTCAGGCACACTTTCTTGAAACAATGTTAACCTTTTTTTCTTATTTTTAAAATCATAGGGATTCAAAAGATCTGGCGATTGAAATAGTCAACAGGAAGATTGAGGTGCACGAATTTTCATTTAAACCTAGCGCACAAACTTTGTCGGTAATAGTTGCAAGTCGTAGCCACAAGCTAGCGCTGACAAACCAGAAGCTCTCTCATTTCGCGAATCATCAATCAATGGTTCACGTTGCTATAGCTGCTGGGACTTGCGACTAAGGAAAAGTTTGTGCGCCAGGCTTTAAGGTGGCTCAATTATTTTTAAATAGCTCAGTTGTCCGGTGTACTTTACAAGATTGTGAACACCGGACAACTATAGTATATTGTGCAACAAGGGGGAAAATGGGCTTTCTCTAAGCGAGGATGATGATTGAGCATGAGTGGAAGTCTCACCAACACGAATGCTCAAGTCATCATCCGAGTCTGAAAAAGGGCCTTTTTCAATTTTGGTACATGCAAAGGGAATGGGGAAATGGGCATTACGAGTCGTCCATAGACCTAAACAATTCAGGAGCGGGAGGGAATGACCATTACCTTCCGCTCAGGCGAAGACGCTCGGTATGCCCAATTTACAATTCGCTTTGTAAGCATGGAAAAGGGTCTCTTTCATGCATGTGTCGAGAAAAAGTTTTAACTAATATGAAAAATTAAATTAGAATAATGTAAAATTTAATGTAGAAATCTGTAATTGGTTCCGACCTCCCCTTAACAAAAATAGTACATTGTGTATCTAGCTGGGAAAATTGGCTTTATCTAAGCGAGGATGATGATTGAGTACGAGTGGAAGTCTCTCGCGCCGAAGGAGTGATCTTAAATTAAAAAACCAAAAAAATGATTTAATATGGTACGGATCGCAATCGCGTTACGTACTTTCGTTGATAAAAATCAATTTATCGACGATTGGCATACGTTTAATTAAGAGTGACTAAATACCTGATTATTTTCACAAAGAAGCGTCCGTAAAATAGAATTGAGTGTTTGAAAGTGCATAAAAGTAGATGACGCGGAAACGAATGTAATTACAAATAGATTCCAATTGGAATTTTTACAATCGGCTAATAATATCATTAGTTATAGTGGCGCTTGTGATCCAGAAACATATTTTGAAATAAACGCATTTAAAGTTCTATTCTCCCCGCAATGCTCTTGGACCTTGGATAGTTGAATTACTTACATTGCTGTAGAATTTATACTGCTGTATAATTTATACCGTATAGAATTTCGTTCTGAAAATTTTCCTGTTCATTGTTGAATTGCTGTACAATGATGATATGCAAGAAAAAAATTTGATGTTTTGAAATTCTTTAACCGATAGATCCCATTAATACATTTTGCCAATATTGAAGAAAATAAAACAGCGCGAAATTCATAAGCGTTAATTAATGTAATTTTTTATATAATTATTATACTGGATTTCAAGTGAAATGACTCGGGTGTATTAAAAGATATATACTTATTGCACAGAATATGGTAAGAATAATGATAAACAATTCGAAGAATATGGTAAGAAAAATGATAACAAATATAAGCAAAGATAAAGATTGATAGTATATGAAATTGTATAAATTATAAAAGAATTACTAATAATATTAAGAAGAAAAAATTTTATGATAAATATCATATTCGTCATACAGATTCTTTATACTTTTTAGTGTTCGTTACATTAATTTATATATATATATACATATCCTCAATAAAGTGAAATCATTACATGGTAAAAGTTTACAAAGTGATTTTAAAATTTCATCGGCGATGACCAGATGCATTAATATTAAAATTAAATTTAAAAATTACTCATATCATGACATTATACCAATTTTTCAATTATACATTAATAACGCATATGTATCTTTCTAATTATCATCGACCGTTAACAAAAATTCTCATAAATTAAATTTATGCCACGAATGCAAGGAATATAAAACATTCTTTCATGATTGTTAATGACATTAATTACCAACTAACTTTATATAATTTGGATAATTTAATTGACATAATATACAAACAAGTTACTTTTCGAATTTGATCAATTATAAATAAATGTTAAATAATAGAAAATTAACATGTGCGCTCATCTACATCTTACAAATTCTTGTTTATTCTTAAATAATCGCATAAAATCACATCTTATCTGACTATGATTATGTTACACGAATTCAACATATATTATAAATACACTGAGAGAAATGGTATAGTAAAATTTACTATTTGTTTTGTAAGTTAGGGACATACTCATCTCATCATAAAAATTACTATAATATATAGCAAAATGTACCATTTTATATTTAAAATTTTTCCAATTGTATATAATAAATTAAAAATTGTAATTTTTGCTACATACTATAGAAATTTTTATGATAAGACGAGTATGTCCCTAACTTACAAAACAAATAATAAATTTTACTATAAGATTTCTCTCAGTGTATAAAGACGAAATCGATCGTAGTACAGATACGCATAATTATTTACAATATTGTATTTATCATTTAAATCTTAAAATATTGTATTTTGTTTAATTTAAAATAGAGTTCGCAGGGGCCTGCGGCGGCTCAGTCGGTAGAGTGTCGGATTCCCACGCCGGTGACCCGGGTTCGAATCCTAGTCTCTGCCGATTGATACAAGCACCACTGTAAAAATTACATGTGCTTTGTTTACAACCACACCGCAGACCCCCGTCGTCGATTAGCACCACATGGAAACACAAACATGGCGACGTTAAATAAAAAAAAAAAAAAAATAGAGTTCGCAAAAACGTCGCATTAAAATACAGCCCCTCGACACATAGTAAAATCGCGTCATCTGCAGTCTGTTGAGACACGCGCTTATTATGAGTGCCAAATGTTCACGTGAACCCCAAAATATAGACGTCGAGGAAAAACCTAAACGCTTCATAAATTGTGTTTACATCGATCACTAACTAATAGGGTGGCAAAATGTAAAATGTGCTCCTCCTCAAAATATCTAGTAATGATTGCAATGTATTTCGTAGTAGCAGAAAAATTCAGTACCTTGGTGACGTTTGACAGAAACACATCTTCTCTCGTCTCAAAATTAAACGATTTATACACACATAAGGTAGTTGACCCTGTTCTCGATAGCTTAGTAACAGACTCAACTTATTTCGCTATAAAAAATGCTTTAATTTTAAAAAAATTGAAATTTTTTGTTTTCAACTATTAATTAATATACTTATTTAGCAAATAACTCGAAAAAGACAAAATTTTAACGTAATGTTTACTTCTAAATTCAATAAACCAAAAAATAATCCGAGGGAGCAGTTAATATATAAGCAGTTAATAATAAGCAGTTATAAAGTTGTCGATAACCATTTTACGAGTCGGAGCAATTCTCGATAGATGCAAAAGACCCGATATACTAACAAGCCCATTATTCAGGTTAGGTTCTAGGTTATGTCAAAACTTGATTGAATAACATACACATTTTGATTATTCTAATTACATAATTATTAATTAAAAGTAGTGCTTAAGTACTTTTAAGCATTGAAATAACATTTAAAGAAAAATTTATTTGTATTTTGTATATATTATCTGACTATCGACAACTGGGTACGTACGCATAATTAAGACGGAGTTGTCGATATATGAATTAAAATAGTTATAAGTAAATAAATCAAAATTTAACTTTTTTATTACGCTTATTTTGTTGAATTTAAAGCTAATCTTGGCTTTATAGTTTTTTAAAACGTTCTATTTATTACAAAAATGTCACTTTAAAGTTTACTGTTTGTTACGATCGTGATTAAGGAAACGTCGAGAAACTCATCAAATCTGAGAGTGCCAAGAAGTGTGAATTTCTATTTAACAAGTAGCGCTAACTGAGTTTTTATAATTCAAAATATTTATTCAGTGATATATTCTTAATATAGAAATAATTTTCTCGTAACGAAAAATTGCTCAAAATATATCTAAAATCGTATTATTCCTTCGAGTTATCGACAACTGGGTACCTATCGAGAACAGGGTCCACTACCTTATATTTTTTTAGACATTCTCAATTCCTGATTATTGCAAAATAACTGTTTTCGGGAAACAGCACTTGCATGACGGGCAAACTCTTTAAGTGTATATGTACCATAAATCGATGGCCCTTACGAAGAGTAGCACATTTCAGATTTCTCTAAAACACTTTAATTTTTACAGAGGCTTCTTATGAAAATCTAGCACTTTTTAGATTTTCTGATAAATACTAACGCTTTCTTAGATCCCCTTAGAAAATGATAGTTTTTGTCCGAGATTTTAAAAATTACTAATTTTGATAGGAGGCTGCTGATGAGAACTAGTATTTTTCGTGAAATCTGAAATGTGCTAGTCTTCGTCGATATATAGTACATGTATTTTTTAAAATAATACAATCTCATGTTTTTTAGTGCTATACCGTGTAGAAAAAATAAAAATTTGTGTAATGATAAACCTTCCTAGTATTGGCAAATACGAGGGACCACTTCTATGATTATATTTTCAATTTTGACAAAATATCTCTTTGGAGACTTGTTGTTTTTTATTAGAAGAACAAGATTCCAGAGAGATATTTAGTAAAAATTGAAAATTACATGAAAATAGTGGGCCCTTGTAATTATTGCTGGCGACTGGGTTTAGCATCACATTAAGTACATATTTACACGACTAAATGATCCACTACACTGAAAGATGTATGCTTTTGAACTCTAGGACAAAGGAATAATGCATAATTCAAGATTTTGCAGAACTGATGTCGTCATTTAATAATTAAACATTGGCTAGAATTTAGCTAAAACATTCGTACGAAATTAAAATCGATAAAATCATCACATCCACCCTAGATATTTAAAAATGCACTCCAACCTCGAAAAATTTTAAAATTCTCACCGAAGCACACCGCGCACTCATAAAAACTCGCATAAATATGCAAGGTCATTTTAAAGTAATGACTATCAATTTAAAGCAGCTGGCGCTCACAATAATTTCTTTTGAGGTTTGCTTAAAACTTCAGCCGAGCCAAGTCTATAATTTAAAACCGAAAGTTTTCAGTATTTTAAAACCGCCTTATAAAAATTGAATTGGCAACGAAATAAAGAATTTTAAAACGCGCACTGTGGTCCCCCCTTGGGATTAGGGGAAAACTCGATGCGTGCGTATAACCTTTCCCGAGCGTGCGCGCGTACACAATTGCATGTATTCGAGGAGAGGAAGAAAAAAGGAGCGAGCGAACCACTAAAAATTGACGTGTGCGGGGATCGGGTCCTCGATAAGGGCCGGGACGAAGTGAAGGGCGCGCATGGCCGACTCGCTTTGTGTATCGATTCGTGTATTTCGCAAGTTAGGTCGGGGTAAATGTATATACGTTTGTACTGAAAAAGACTCGACATTGGGCTTTTTTACATCTGATCTGTAGCTACTGAGCAAGCTACGTATTGATATTCTAGTATTGCTTGTGAATTGTAATGCATAAAACAGTTTAGAATTGTAGGAATTTGAGTATTTTATATTAACGAAAATCATCGCGAAATTTGTTAAGTATTTTATAAAAATGCATGTTGAATGTATAAGAGATTTTTAATTTGTTAATTATTATTTATTTACTTTTTCTATTTAATACGGCAGAATATTACAGATTTAAAAACTTTAAATACATTGGAAATTTGCTGACAAACACGACGTCGCATTGTTAGTTTAAAAAAATTAATATCCCAAAAAATATGTATGTATAGAAAATATATGATGCAGTTTGAAATTTTATAAATAAAATTTTAGTTTAAAATTTAAGTCAAATAATAAGTAAAACTTACTTGTGTTATAGTGAATGAAATTCAATCTATACAAATAAATGTTAAAGCTAAACATTATTATATAATGTTATTACATAATACATAATACCGAATATTATGTATTATATTACCGAATAATTATTACATAATACCGAAGTCTTGTTCTGGAGTTAAAAAGTATTGGAAATCTTATTGATGAGCAAAGTAATTTTTGTGCTACAAACTGAATTACATAAGTACTTCTTCCATTATATCTTTACTTCATTAAAAATTTAATTATGTATTGTAGCAGAGATCAAAAATATTGTTACAATAAAAAAATCAATAAAGACATTATAACGAGGTAGCTTAAAAACAAATTTTAATTTAATAAATTCATGTCATATAAGTATACTTTTTACGAAACAAATAAAAAGATTCTCTATGTACTTAAATGATGAATAAATTGTATTCACATGTTTAGACTTAATAACTAAATCAACAAAGATTACTTCACTCTATGATTACTTTTTTTTAAATAATTAAGTTACTTCAGAAAAAAATTCAAGTCTTAAACGGCAAACAAACTTTTAGCCTAATACTCAAAAAGTCAGTTTTTAATGAAAAATTAAATCTATATATTTTTTAGACGTAAAACGTCTGTAACAAATAATTTTATTTATTATGTGCGTAGCGTTAATTTAAAATATTAACAACTCACATTGTAATAGAATACATAATCTTTTATTTTAAACAATACTATTTTAATATCTACATTTCAATCTACTATCCGGGTAAAAATAACTTGTTATGATCATACAATGACAAACATAGCATCATTTTTATTATAAGACTTAAGAAATTGCCGTTGTACGTATACATAGTTACTCTTCAGGATGTACTATCCGGATGATAACATTCAAACTGAGAGAATAAGTTAGGATACTATTATTTTAAAAATGTTTTCTCAAAAACGTCTGTATGTGTACACATTTGATATGAACGTTAGTTTATTCTCATACATTAATTAATATTAACATAAATGATAATGCATTTTCACATATGATCATATATAAATATATATGATCTAACGTAAAGTCATTTTCACCCGGGTTCTCATATGATCGAGTGTTACAGTGCATTTACATTACTAGAAGTTTAACAAAAAAGAAATAAAACTAGAAGGAAGGCAAGCATCGTCGATTGTTCTCCATTTCCTTCTCATCTGGGTAAATACGAGCGTGGCTAACGAGAGTAGGCTCGCATATGTCCCGCGAATCCTATAGGTAAAACGACAGCTGCTGCGCGCGAATTTCGAAAAGCGCACACGAGTTCGCCCGAGTACTATGTTCTCGCATACCTTGTTGCTTGACCGATTTGCGTGTACCTGTATGCGGTACTTTTTTTTTCTGTCCGAAATAATGTTAATGTAAATGTTTTGAGTTATTTCAGGTGAAGAAAGATTTAAGTAAGATTTACATTTGTAACCCTTTCAGTTAAGGTGTTCATTGTAATGGAGGACATTAGCTATTATAAACAGCATTTTTAATGATTGTTATATCAGTATCTAGACATATCGGTTTTCTAAAATGATAAAGAATGAATTAAAACTGCGATTTTTATATAGTACACGTACCGAAAAAGTTAGTAATGGCTACTATACGCGATTAGTAATTTGGAGACGAAGAGTGAAATAGGTTTAAAGTATCTGCAGCTTAGGACTCAGTACAATAAGCTATCGGGAAACTGTAGAATTAAATTTACAATTTCACGTTATTCTCGGGCTGTTCGTACTTTTTTATATTAACAAACTGTGTGCGCTAAAATCTTCTACAAATTAAGCCCCTCGAACATGTTACAATCGTTATGAATATTGTCACCTATTCAACATTAGGCGTAAAACTGACACAAATTGAATTCCTCGCTGTCATTAAAACTCAATAAAAGTGCATTTAAAAATAATCGTAACTCGCAAGCGTCGATTACAAAAGCACAAGTGGGGACACTTCTGAAACTTTCTCTCGAAAACAACAACAGCATCAACTTCCATCCCTGTCCTCTCACTTATCTTCCTCCTCGCTTTCAAACCTGACCAGCGCAATATCGCGACTATCAAACGCGTAAGCGCGGACGCGATTATTAAAATTTGTAAAGGAGCTCGCGCTCACGCAAGAACGCAATAATTGGTCCTCTTCGCTGGCCGATCGCGCCCAAAAGATAAAGCGCGCGCGCGTCAAAGGGGGGAAGATGCGGCGCGGCGGCGCCACCTTAAGGCTATAATCATAGCATAACGCATTCGAGGGGTGCGCCGCGCGCGCGACCCTTAATTAGTCTCTCGCAGACCGAGAGAGTAAGAGAGAGTGGGGAATGAAATTATACAGACCGCAATTGCAGGCTCGCTGGTAATAGACACCGATCGTTTCTTTCTTCCTTTGCTCGACAGACGTTCTTTGCTCTGTGCAATTGTAAATTTATCAATTTAAAGTATGTCGCCGGCGTTGTAAGTCTTGGAGAGGTTTGCTGTATACAGCTAAGAAGTGGATGGGTTTTCCGATGTTTCGCTGTGTTGGTATAATTACGTCGTCGTTTTTCTTTACGTTGCTTTAATGATGAAGTAGCTACGGAAGAGTTTACAGGGAAAGAGTTTGTTTGTGGAATGAAAGAGGGTACGTTTGTGCTTTGTTTATAGAGCGATAATTATTGTTGTGAGATGGCGTATATTGCACGTGGAGAAAATATTTAAGCGGCGTTTTACTGTGAAAGTTCATTAATATTTAGTGTAATTTAGTAGAAATGTATCCCAAGTACATATTAACAATTATTTTCAAGTTTTCGTTGATACTAAGAATTTAATCAAATTATTACAAGATTCAGTAGTAAAGGCAAATTATTAATCCTTCTATTTAACCCGTTAGTATGGCCTTTAATGTGGTGGTTTCGTGATAAGTTTTTAAAGGATTAAAGGAACTGTTTAATATTATGTTACGAAATTTATAACCCCCTAGTGATGCAAGAGTTTCTCTTCTATATATATATATATATATATATATATATATATATATATATATATATATATATATATATATATATATATATATATATATATATATATATATATATATATATATATATATATATATATAAGCAAAAAGAATGAGCCCTTAAATGTTATTTGGATCAGCATATCTACACATAGGATCTTTTATCTTATTTTATATAAATTGCCAATAATGAATGATAATTTCTATGTAATATATACACACGCACGCACACACACATACACGCATATTTTTTGTACTACTATTGAGCTTCATTTGTGAGGCAATATTTATTTTAGAGCATACTAAAACATCAAAATATACACAGGATAACAAAAATAACAGGAAGAATAAAGTAAATACGAAATTCATACACCGATGAGTAACAGAGAGTTATAGCTAGCAAAGGAAAGAAAAACGAGAGGAAGAAAGAGACATTAATCGTTGTGGCGGTACAGATCCAAAGGCCACATGCACACGGCCGCTCTGCACATAACAGTATACTACTACTAGCACCGCCAACGCCAGCAGCAACATCAGTAGTATAGAAGAAGGAAGAATATAGTTCAGAGCGAGCCCGAGCAACTTGCCAGAAAGCAACAGGACGCCGGCGTCTTAGCCTTTAGCAGCTGGGATCTGGAATTCGCCGGCGCCAGTTCGAGATTTGCTCGCCTCTCTCGGCCATGAACTCCATTTTAGAATGGAGGATGCGCTCGCGTTCTCCACGATTTATGGGCTTTTTATTTTCTCTCTCTCTCTCTCTTATGTAATTATACACGCTCTCGTGCTTTTCACTCTGTCTCGCGTTCCGCGCGCTGCGAGCGCACGCGGGTGTTGACGCTTTTAATCGGCTGCGATCTGCGCGACTCCAGTCTCGAGGTGCATGGAGGTTAGGTATATTTATTTGTTGGCTTTGACGAGTGTAGTGGGAGGCTGTGGTCTATTTGCGTCGATGTGTTTAAAATGGGCTTTGAGACGCGAGCTGTTAGCGGATTTGTAAGTTGTACGAGGTTGGTATGCGATTAAACTTGCATGCCGAGACTTCTTACTTTACCATCAGTGATCTTTAATCAATGAGTAGTTCTGAGTAGGCACTTGTTACATTTATTATAAATAGTTTTGTACATTTTTTAGTATTTATTGCGATAATTAGGTAAACTCAGTATAATAATTGACTTATAAATTTCAATTTTTTAAGTAACTTTTGTGTTTTTGTCCGCATTATTTTTTCCTCAATGGTTAAAATTAATTATTTAATAGTACTAAAATCTTCATTATTAGGTAGTGCTTACATGAAAGTTAAAATCAAAGGAATCACGTGAAATTGGAATATATTATTGATAAGATCAATATGTTACAACTCTGCATACTTTTAGATTTTCGAGATTTTCGAGATTTTCGACAGATATACAAAAAATTGATATTCTATTTCATTAATTTGAATTATATAAAGTTCTGTATAATGTGATTTAAAATTAATAACTTATCATTAAAATTCACACATAAAACTTACATATATCTTTGAATACACTTTGACTGTATACAGATAAAAGAAATGGTAGTGACGATTAAAGCATCCGCACAGTTCAACCTGCGTACAAAATCTAGCTAAATATAATTATACATTAAAGAATGGCTACTACTTTATAATTTTCATAAGAAATCTAAAACGTGCATAACAAGAATAACCAAATATGTTTATTATCATTGAATAATCAAATATCCGGGAGTATGACAAAAAGTAGTAAATAAGTCTTAATCAGTAATATTCAAGCCTATAAATTTTACATTAATTACCGCATCTCAAGATACTTCAACTTATAATTTTCGAAACAATAATTTCACCCAAAGATGCACTAGTCTGCAAACAAAATCACAAGACACAGCGCAAACCCATGCACTCCATCAACTCCTCGCAATAACTTAATAAGAAAAAAGGCGAAGCAAGAGCTAAAGTCTGAAAATCCGAGAGAAGCGAAATGAAAAAAAACGACGAAGCAAAGACGACGTGAAGAACTCGACTCTCCGACAATCTCGAAATCTCGAGTGCAGCCGAGGCTAATTATGCTCGAACTAAGTGCCGATTGTTGGCGAAAAAAATGTTCTCTCTCTCTCTCACTCTCTCGCTCCTTCAAAAGCGTTTTAATTAAGGCGCGCCGGCAGCGCGCAGCACGTGACCCAGTTGTGGGTATGTATACTCGTCGTCGTCTGCAGCACGTGAGTGGGAGTGCGAACTGCCTGCGCACTATCGTTGTCATCTGCGCGCAGGGTGTATAGTTCACTCGCAGCTCCCCCCTGTACGACTTCCTATATTTGTGCGCTGACTGTAAACTACGTGTTGACGAATTCTCTGTTGGTTTTATGTTTTTTTTTTCTCTGCTTTTTGGGTAATTCTAAGTGAATCTTTTTTTGAAGCATGATGAAATTCATTTTGGAGGAAGAGTGTATGAGTTATTTTTCTCATAGTTAGTTTGAGAGAACTTTTTTCGAGCATTGTCCCATACAACGTTGGATATAGTGCTAGTAGAGAAAATATAATAACACAAGTTTTCAATTTCAAATTTTATCATTTTAAAGTAGCAAATTTAAGAAAAAGACTATACTCCTGTAACGTGTATTCGAGGCAGCGATTAGAAAACAACTAACTGTCGCTACTCAAATCAACAACTTAAAGTGCTCGACAACGCAAATAAATTATTGTTTATTAAAAAAGAAGAAACTGTTATTTTTCGAGTTCTATAAAATCTATCTTATCTTATAAATCTCGAATCCAAACCATAATCCAATAAGGCATTTATTCTAAGTCTATCCGTAACAAATATTGTAACGGCTGCGATATGACTTATAGTAAAATTAAAGATTCATAAAAAGTCCTAATTCAACATATAATACAAGTGACTATAACAAAAGTTTTTACTAATGAAAATTTATTTTTAATATGATTTTCTCAAATAAGCTTAGAACGTTATAATATTCAGGAGTTATTCTATTGCATCCCCAGAATAATTTATTCGTGAACTAATAATGCTTTTGCCTTAATTTTATTATCATATTATAGGTCTTTAAAATATTTTTACTCATTTTAAAAGGGTGGGTACACTTTATAAATTTAAAAAAAAATGTTCACATCTAATTTAAGGGTCTATAGGTCTTAGCAATAGAGTCACTCTTGTCCATTCCATCGGCATTGGGTTTTCTATATGCTTTATATATATGGCTAGCATAGCAGAGTTCATTGGTAGGGGATATCTCTTTTCTATGCACGTGCAATAATTCGCCTGGTTAAGACTTACGGATCGTGCCACTCTGGCGGCCACTTTTCGAAGCTTAGAGTAGTGGGTCAGAAGAAATAATGCCAAAAACAAGGTTTCAGGCATAAATTTCAGCTATTGAACTATTATTTAATTTATTTAAGGATTTTGGATACACAAATAACTAAAAAAAAGAATTAATTAATATTTTTTTGCAAATTATGTAATGAAACCTCTTAAATACATCAAACAACAGTATAATATATACTTCTTTTTGCCTCATATCTATTCTTTTGCGTTACTTTTTACTTTCACTATGTATTCGAACATCTTGACCCACTACCTAAGCTTCCCAAATTGGCCGGACGAGCGGCGCCACCAGTAGGTCTTAACCATTATACCTTTCGTTTGTAAATATCCATGGACCTATTTATTTATTGTTTGTTTGCGTATATAGAAGGGATATCGAACTCTATACTGATGAGGGCATCCGATATCTCGGCCTAAACGTAATTTCATTATTAATTTTAAAAATGTCATTAACTTTTGTTTATCAAAGGTTTAAATTTAATTTTCTCCCCCTTTTGATCGAAAATTATTCTTTTTTGCTACTTGTACAGTGTGGTAGAGGGTGAAATATATACAGCACATCTTATACTAAAGTGATGAGAAGCATTATTTTTGTTAGCTCGTGCAGACCAATAGATTCTTTAATTAGATGAGAATATGTACCGAGCAATAGAGTCACTCTTGTCAAAACAAATTTTTACGTCTGCACGTTCCGTCAATAGAAATGAGAATGAAACTGGCCTAAGCTTGGTTTGTGAAAATCAATGCATGTGTTACAAAAAATATAGTGTGCATCACGGGCGAGAGGGCCTATTTGACCTCGTGAGTTTGCAGTACTCGTTTCTGTCTTGCTGTATGCACTCGCCTTCGGCTCGTAATAGCTCGCCTACGACTCGTACTGCAAACACACACTCGGTCAAAAAAGGCCCTCTTCTCGCCCTTGATACACAATGTTCTATTTTTTATAACACGTGTATTAAAAAGGCCTTAGAAAATCGAGAATTCCGAGCGTCTATGCGCAGTGGGGAGACTTTTTTTGTCAGGAACACACTTAAGGAACGAATCAGTTCATATGCATACACACACACGCATGCAAGTATATATTCATTATCAAAATCGTGTGTAGCGGACGACTCGGAATTCACCATTCTCCATTGTTTTCACATGCACAAAAGAGGACTTACATTAAAGTACGACGTGTAACAGGGGATGAAATGGTTTTATAGACTCGGATGATGATTTAGAGAAATCGTAATAGTCTCGGCTCCCACTCGTGCTCAATCATCATTCTCGCATAGGAAAACCCGCTTTTCTCCCCTTGTTGCACAATGTACTATTTAATCTGACTATGAATTTCAGGCTAAATTTTTTAATTATGCATGTTTGCATTTCAAAACAAGTTAATTTTGTATAAGGTTATAAAAAGTGGCCGATTGTTTCATTAAGTGAAAGAATTGAGATGCAGACAATTTTATTTTTTGTTTATCTATTTTTATGACTATATTAATCAACCATAATACTTATATTTATCTGTCGAGGTAGTATCTTAATTAATTAAATTTCCTTATTAAAATGTGGCGGGATTTTTCATAAAATAATCATTCGAATTTTCTCATGAATGGAAATATAATAAATATTTAAGTATAATTTTCAAAAATATTCTGAGTAACTATGAATGATTAACGAAATTAAGATGGATTCCTATGTATACCAGTAAAAAGTGCTGCATAATTAAGAATGAATAACTTTACTAATGATATTAATTCAATTACCCCAACAGTACGTTATTTTCATTCATTCATAATTATACGTTAATTTTTTAACAATGAAAATCTTTAAGTTGCTAAAATAGATTTTCAATATCTATCTCATCCGCTTAAAAATGTGAATCAGACCGATTCCATTTCTAAGTCAATATTGGATATTCGTATGAATATTTAATAAACGGATGTCTTTATATTATAGACTGTATTATTCCTAAATATGTTAAAAATGCAATATGATAATTTATATTAGGGAAATGGAAAATGTATGTAATATATATACATATTGTTAAATAAAGTAAGTTCTATAATCTGTAATCTTAAAAGATAAGTATGAAAAATATAAACAAAGCTTCAAATAATTTTGCAAATGATATTCAAAAATGACTACCAACGAACTCTTTCTTGCATTAATTCGAAAGTAAAAAGAAAAACTGCGGCCATTTTCATGCTCGACTCATATTCACTCACTCATCCCTTAAAAAAGAAAAAATACAAAAAACACAAACGTTCGCCTCGAAGCTACTTGTACGCATACTCACATTTGCGGATAGTAAGTACACCGCCTAGGGCATCCGTGCTTACATTTACCCGCACATGCACTGCACTCGCTTATGCGCACGTACATCACCATAAGAAGAAGAAGCAACAGCAGAAAATCGCCCAGGCTCGATAAAGAGGGCAAAAGAACAGGATTCGGCTGTGAGGAAGAAAGGAGACAGAAGAAGAGAGAGAGCGAGAGAGAGAGAGAGAGAGAGAGAGAAGGCAGGCGCAGAGTGCCAGACGAGCACGCGCAGAGAAACGGACGGTGGTCTACGATTTTTTTTCGTCCATGGGCGGGATTTTGAAACCTGTTTGAGCGGCTTTGAAATCTAGAGAAATAGAGGAGTGAGGAAGGAGGAGATGGAAGAGGCCAGCAACTGGGATATCGCAAGGGGTAAAGAGGCTGGTGGGAGAAGCGAGACTGAAGTCGTTTAGAATTTGTTAGAGTGAGAGAGAGAGGGAGAGAGAGAGATAGAGAGAGAGAGCGAGAGAGAGAGAGAGAGAGAGAGAGAGAGAGAGAGAGAGAGAAGGAAACAAAGGAAGGAGAAGAAGGTGAGATGTGATGGAGACTACGAATTCATTTTGGAGCCATTTTGTTAATACGTTGCTTTTGATTCATTATAGACGATGTTTTGTGATTTTTGCATGAGCATGAACGAATTATAAAAATATAATAAAAAAATATTGGGTTGGTTACTCACATTACCAACAATACTCAGTAAAATTTTTATTTTTATATATAATATATAATAGTTTCTGATAATTTAAAATATGTAAACAATATAATACAACAAAAAATATACTTATTTCAGAAAATGTTCTGTCCTGGTGGAAATTAAAGCATTACAATTCGCCAGAAAACTAGTATATTCCTACAAGAAGTAGCTTATATCTGGGTAGTAATGAAACGCTTTTTCGAGTAGCTTTGACTGTTATCATATTTATGAAATAAAAGCAAAAACAGTGTCTAACTATAATAAATGACTGAGATTGCTGTTAAAAACTAAAATTTTCTTATATCAATATTTTCAAGTTTAGAGCTCTATTAAGGGGACAGGTCTGGGTTAAACCCAAAAAAAGAATTTTTTTTCGACGGGTATTCGACGCCTTTTTACATGTAGTACAAAAACGTTTACAAACGCTGTAAAATGGCTAGTAACTTTCGAATAAAAATGTTTAAATTGAAAATTCCATTTTTAATACTGAACTAATGTTAGAAAAAACGTAAAATGTAACCATTTTTCGACCATTTGAAAATCAAACTGGCCATTTATTAGTCTAAAAATGGAATTTATTTCCACCACGGATGATTATCGTTTTAATACATTCAGAATATTTCTTACCGTTGAAAATATTTCTATAGTAGACATTTCAAGCCACTGTAATGAATGAAATATAAAAATAATTTAATGGATCAGAAGTGAGTGAGGTGATTATTTTTTGCATAATCCGGATGGAACATAACGTTTCATGATGTTGGAGTAGACGCTGACGAGTAATTAAGGATAGATTTCAATCCATGACCACAATTGCGATTTTGTAGTGTGAATATATTACTCATTTTGGTTTTAATCAGAATGATTTAATCAATTCGTATTGAGACGAATGTTAAATGAGTGATGTATTCAAACACGAAGAAAATGCATTATTCATATTCAAATCATATCCCCATTGTATTTGAATTGATTTCAAGTAAGTATATTTCAGAAACTTTTACAGTGATTAAATATTCTTTTATTTTATTGTTTGCAAAAGATGAAAAATGACTATTTAATAATTACATAAATTATGTAAAGTACATAAATAAAAGTAACTTGACATTTACGAACAGCAACAAATTAAATTACTATATTCTTAAAAGTATTATAAAAATAATCTAATTTCATTCGATATACAAACATTTGGTATTCTACAGTTACATAAAAAGATAATAGCTATTTTAATGATAGGCATGTTTTATTTGTATTGTACTAAAATAATTTTATACACAAATGCAAGAATTTGTAAAACATGTTAGCCAATGAGAACAATATTTTTCTGTAATAACAAAACATTGATATACTTGAACGATTCAGTTAAACAATATCATAATGAAATTTTATGGGCAAAATTGTAGTAATGAAAAAGACATTATATGTAATGAGTAAGAATATAAAACAAATACAAGAAAAGTTAAATAATAACAAGTAGCGCAGAGATAGTAAAACTAAATTAGAAAGAGAAATACACAACTAGGAAAGTAAGGTTTAAGAGTAAGAACCGAGGTACTCGTAAGACGTAAAAGCAAACAAACTGCAAGTATAGAAGGTGATTCAAACTGCAAGAAATGTAGTGGCATAAAACAGAACAATTTTTATTTTTTTCCGAATTATCATCTTCACAGCAATAGGTGTGATGAAATAAAAATTGAGTTGAATTTGACAACAATATTGTATATGTAACCGTACTAATAAAACTATATATTCTTAACTATATATACTGGGTAAAAATTGACCATATATAATAAAATGTAAGTATATTTAAGTGGTTGTATTATGAGTACATAACTGTTGTTATTAAATATTCAATCTATTTTGCAGTGTTTCCTTAAAATTTTTGAAAAATTTATGACAACTATAAACAGTATTATATACGTATTTATAAAGTGTAATTTAATTAATTGCATTATCACGCGTACTTGCACTAAAATAAAGAAAAATTCATATAAAAAAAGAGGCAAAAAGAAAGAAAAATAGCCAGAGAAAGGAAAAACCGAAGAATAGCCCGCGTCGTCGCAAGAGGCAGAAGCAGCAGCGAGCATAAAGAGATCTGGACTCGCAAAAAGTAGTTAGCTCCTATCTCTTCTCTCTCTCTTTCTCTCTCTCTCTCTCTCTCTCTCTCACTTCTTCTTGTTCATCGTCGTTCTACAGCCACGTGAGAGAATCAAAGGCGCGCTCTGCGTGAGTTTGCAGTGTGGCAGGCGCTCGCGGTTTCGTGTTTCTCGACCGAGGATGTTGACGGGGCTTTTGCGACCGCTGCTGGCATTCACGAGAAAAGCAAGAGGCTGCGGCGCGTCTTTAAATCGGTATGATGGATCGCCGAGCGATCTAGATTTTGGTGAGATCTTGCTTCAGCGTGGAGATCGTTATTTTAGTTTGGTGGGTTGCATGGATTGAGCTTACACGATTTTGTTGAGAGTGTGTTTAAATATGTTTGATTTTTAAATACATTTAGACACCGTGCTTTATGAAATATATTATCAATAATTATTCAAGGGAATTCATTAAATTTGGCTATATGCCTCGTCTTCACTGGTAGTTTAATAGAGTTTCGCTTTAACTTTCAATATCGAATAACATTTATGTTGTTTAAAAAAGCAAAACTCTTTTAGCATAAATGAAGAGAAGAAACAAATCTCTACACAATAGAACTCCTTAAAATTTACTAACAGTTATCACTGTAATGTTATTTAATATGAAAAGTTAAAGCGACTATTAAAGTGCCAGTGAAGACGAGGCATAACGAATGTTACTATGCAAAACTTTCAATTTTTTACTTATATATTTAGAGTTTTTACATATACGGACATTACTACCCTTGACCAGATAACGGATTGTCGGCCCGATCGTCACCACCGAAAAATCCGGAAAGACATTTTCTAGAAATATCCCCGTAAAATTTGGACTGACGAGGATTCGAACCCATGTCCCTTGAGCAGTCTTTATTTTAAGAGGTACGCGTTTACCACTTGAGCCATTAACACTTTTGAAAATTCAATACCTAATCTTTTTAACCATTTATATAATTTATTTCTAATTTTGATTTATTTATTAGTTTAGACTAAAATAATATCAAGTTTTGACAGAATTTGAATATAGTTTGCTCTGCCCCCCCCCCCCCCCTTAATAGAAACATCGAAAATTATAAATGCATGTATATTTATATTCTGACATTATTTTCTCGCTTAGGATTCGTATATTAATTTTTGAACATTTTTTTAGTTTGTCCTTTTTAAATAATGATTGTACCTTATAAAACTTATTTATATATATCCTTACAGATTTTAAAATAAGTTAAATAACATTTGTATTTTATTTATTATAAGAATCATTCCAAAAAATAGGGACTGAAGAAATATCTAGTCAAAAATGTGATCAAGATTATCAATTATTTGATATTTTCTATATTTGATATTTATACTTCCATCGTAATTGCAGCAACTCCAATCAATTTAGAAAATTGCCTGTCTATTTTGGTTATCAATATTCATTGTAAAAAGAAATAAAAATAAAAAAGGTAAATTCATTTTTGTCGTTTTGCATGGTCGTTTATTATAAAATATTTAACGTTAAGTATAGTCTATCTATTTCAAACACCGTGTTCCATGAGCGAATCTTTTCACTTTTTTATTATTATTAACGTTTTATTACATTTGATGACAACGGCGCCGATTTAAGGAGATGAGATGAGGGTTTTAACGATCGAACGAGAGATTGAAGTCGAATTTGTGGAACGGAACGTGTTATTATTAGCGACTTGTAATATCTGCACATAACCTTTTACAATCGCGGTTACTGGTTATGCTTACGATTATATTCATGATTATTTTTCAACATTGATATTCATAAGGAGGTATTTATAAATCACTTAAAATGTTGTATTTTTGAGCATTTACTATCAATTTCTTATGATCTTTTATATAAAAGCGATTCAATTAATCAGACTTACATCGAAATCTAGCCCTCAAAAACTTTTAGGAAAAGCTTATTTCATTAGCTAATTCAAAATCGACCTATATACTTAGAAATGAAGATTTTTAAGAGCATATCACAACCTTAATATTAAAAAATAATTAATTGTATATTTTTGAGGAAAATATATTCTAAATCTTATGTTAATTGTATTTTGATAATATATAATTTATTTAACCAAAATTTAACAATTTCTTTAAATTTATAAGTCGTTAGGTTCTCTTGAATGGCCACAATAGAAACTTTTATGAAGCTCTCTGATGTACCACAAGATTTTGAGAGTCAATCTGATCGGATTCGAGTTTTTAATGTTTTATTGCGTTCAAAAAGTATATCTTTAGGTTATTAATGTGGCAATTCGAGAAAACAAACCATTGACCAAAATTATAGTCTTTAAAAGCCACATGTTATGATAAAAGTTTTGAAAAGTTGAAGATTTCACGTTGATCAATCTGTTATATTTTGATAAAATATATTGACTTATATAAAAAATAAACAAGTAACACGATGCAGAATTTATTTTCACCTAAAAATATATAAGCACTTAATTTTTAATTTTAAGGTAGTTAGGTGCCCTTAAGGGTCCTTAAGCATCAAAAGTAAAAAATTATACTACCTAACATAAGAACAGTAACTGCCTACGCGTTAAACTAAGACGAACGAAATAAAGGCGAGAGAGAGAGAGAGAGAGAGAGAGGTAGGAGCGCAGCGCGCATGAATTTTAAGCCACATGCATGTCTCTGGCTTCGTATTTAGGTACGGATAATCGGCTTAGCGAGCCCAGCGCTCGTCTACTGCTGCTGCTACTGCAGCGCTCGCACACACTTGCCGCTTATGCTCCTGCAAACTCTACAAGAGATATATAGCTATAAGGTTACACGTAGAATGTGTATGAAAGTGTACCTTGGTACATCGCTAAAAGTTTAACTTGAATTTAGCCGGAATCTTGACTGAGAGTAAGATGTAATAGAAGGACTATTGATCTCAGGGAATCTTATCTTATGTATGTACGTTTATGATTTATTTCTACGTGGAGAAAAGAGGATGCCAATGATTACCCACATAAATCAACAGAGATGAGGTGTATTTCTACTTTCTACATGGAAAATCAAAATTTAGTGTAAACATGAAAGGACAGGTTGCAATAAGGCCTGCTCTTTACCCCAGAATGTATTAGTAAAACTATTACAGTTACTTAACACGGTGAGATTTAAGACAATTTAACCCAAAGGTACTTGCAATGTAAATTTTCTTTCTCGAAATAAAAAAAAATTTGATCCAAAATGAAAAGAAAACGGTGGAGCCGTTTTTGAGAAATGGCACTTTTGTTTGTCATATTAAAAACGCCATTTTGAATTTTGAAAATCTGACAACGGATTTGTAATCAGCGACCCCAAAAAACGTTTATATTCAAATTTCAATGAAAAATCGATGGTTAGAAAAATTTGTGTATGAAAAAGTTAAACAACAAGAATGGCCTATAATGGTCCTTGCAAGCACAAATTTGTCTAACATTCGGTTTGTCATGAAAATCTGTATATAAAGGTATTTGGGGTCGCTAGCTGCGAATCCGTTGTCAGATTTTAAAAATTCAAAATGGTTGTTCCAGTATGGTGATTAAAAGTGCTATTTTTCAAAAATGGCTCTAACAATTTTCTTTATTTTGGTTGGTAAAATATCTAGAATAAATGCACTATCGATTCCAGATACTATAAATTTTGATTCCAGAAAGAAAATTTATAGTGCAACTACCCTTGGGTTGAATCATGTTAAGGCTCACTCTTTTATGAAAATTATATTTTATTTACATCCATTTTGTAAAAGATTTTATTTTTTTCTCTTCAAAAATAATCGTTAAAATTCAATTGAATGTGATAGATAGGAGATTGATAAACATGTATGAGTCAAGAAATAAGTACAATAATTAAAGATTGCAGAATAATATAAGAATTTAAAATTAGGTGCAAAGGTTCTAATTGGCAGCCTTAGAAATATTGGTCAGTATATTGCTGGCCTAAAAATAAGCTAACAAAGTCTGAAATTTTACACTCAAATCTAATTTATTTATTAACCCTTTGTGGCTTAGTGGCTATTATAATAAGTCTAAGATTTTTATATATAAAAATTTTATTTATAGGTGCATATAAATGATTTTACATTCTTCTATTAGCTAAGAGGTTTCTCTATAATACTAATTAACAAAAATTCAAATTCGTAATCATCGACCCCAAAAACCCCCGAGTAACAATTTTCAGCTTAAAATATTGAACAGAAAAATGTGGGCCACAAAGGATTAAATCATCAAAATTAATAAAATGTATATATCATTATTCAAAATTTTCATTTGATTTAACTAAAATTAAAAGTTTTATGATCTTAATATTTCTGCATAAATTATTATTATAAAAGATTTTCAATACTCACATTTTTATATTTCCAACAAAAATATCAGTAACAATAAGCAAACAAAAGCTTTTTTATAGAACAGTACGAGAAAGCAACGAAGACATAATCATCAAACGCCCCGAACTGCCAATTTCAGTCAAGGCGAAGTGCCGCGCAAGGACGACGAAAATTGACGGAATACTTACGCCGCGGTGCACTGCATTTGGTGCACACCATTCTCTCTCTCTCTCTCTCTCTCTCTCTCTCTCTCGCGCTACGGTCCAATTAAAGTGCAGAGCGCAAAATTTCGCCGGACGATGCGCGCCGACGATAAGCGACCGTCGCCGCAGCCGCGCGCGATACGTGGAATTGCGCTTTTATTACGGGAATGAAATTATGGGATGCGTGACGCGTGCAATTGATTCTTATCGATATATATGACGGCTGCAGTGGCAGCAGCGTCTCCGTGCGCTTGGGTTTCTTTTCGTTTCTTTTTTCTTTGCGGTTGGGCGCTTTTGTTTGGTCGGGCTATTTTTAGCGCGAGTCGCACATAAGACCGGTAGTCGCGCAGTGTTTCTCGTTTTATTTGATAATTGCGGCTGATTCAAAGAGAGGAACATTTTGTCGGTTCAATGTTTAACGCGGGAATTAAGTGCAATTTTTTAAGTTCTTGTACAAATGTTATTAGTACAAAGTATTTTTATATTGTCAATGTTATAAACTATTATATTCTCATTATCTTGTTTATTGTGATTTTTCCAAAACGTTTTAAGGATAAATATTGGTTGAGTGAACGAGATAATAAATTGATCTAAAAATAAGAATTAACTTAAATCCTTTTTGTAACTTCTATTACCTTTTTTATATATTTGTTATCCAAAGGTCTTATTCTAAGAATACTATCAATAGGGTTGTAAAATAATTCTTTTTTCTGTCGACATGAATTTATTTAGTAAAAATCGTAAGCCGATGTATAATGCATTTTGAATTTTTCAGAAAGTTAAAGCGTTCTAAAGTTTCTTTATGTCGTCACAATCATAATGACATCAAAGGTGCCGCCGTATAATTCTGACGTCACCAAAAACTTTGGAGCGCCATATCTTTTTCAATTTTCAAGATATAGATAAAATTTTAAAAGTTTACTAAGCAAATATATCACGATCTATTCAAATATGTTGTTAGATAAAAATGCTTTTTAACCCACTTCAAATCAATTCAAATTACAATCAAAATATTCTATGACCTCAAATATTGGACAAAATTTTGTGTATAGTAGAAATTTCTTTAATATTATGGTATATCGTAAAGACTGCTTTGATATAATCAGCAAAACAATATCACTAGATAACAATCGTAGACCTCCAAAATTTGATGTCCTGCAGCGATTCTCCTTCGTGCGCAAAAATCCGAGTATAAAATCCGTCCGCGTTATACATAGGAATGGTTCATTTGGCATACGGCCTGTTTAGCGTTTGTGTAAAAGCTCCTCTTTCGGCGAAGATCACTTTAGTCTGATAAAAGTACATGTAAGAGTCCTTGAGGTTTTTCGTGCATGCGAATGCGCTTCAAATTTAGCATTACAATGTTTATCTTGATTTTTTTTCCTGTGGAACACCAAATAAGTACATACAGTCAAACTCAAGGAACTGATAAAACTCGGGACCAGCGCACCTGAAAACTCCCAACAGCATCAACTGACTCGCGCTAACCAATCAAATTAAAGTACTCGAGGCGCAGAAACTATTTACAATACCATGATATTGCAAGATAACAAATAATGTTTAATATAATCAATAATTCATTTTAGAGACGATAAATTGGTATAAAAATTATACCAATTTTGTGATTAAAACTACTAAAATTTTCATTTTTCTATAATGCATCAAATTATTAAATAAATATTTATAATTGTAACTTATATATATTTTGCATAAAATATTACAATTTTTTACAAGTTGCATGCAGTGTATACATGCCCTCCGTTCGCGCCTTTTGCGCTTTTTCTCTTTATGAGGCAAATTACGGTTTCTGAACTTGGCGCTTCTTCTCGCCTTTGACTACTTCGCGTTTAAAGAGCGCATGAGCGGGCCCACTGCGGCCTGAGAACGACGAGAGCCCGCACGGAGGAGAGACACGGGCCAAAACTCATCTCTTTAATAAAAATATAAACGTAAACGAGATTAGTTATTCTAGATTAGACTCAAACAATGTTGAACATTTATTTTGAGACTGCCATCTAACATGTATAACATTGGTAATTTAATCAATTCATATGATATTGAGATAGGTCTAAGAATGGCTGATTTTCTGATTACCAATAAAGTAGATATCTAGTTTAATCTAGTTTTCTCTTCCATTTACTTTCCATTTCCCTTGCTATCAACTTACTAGATGCACGCTACTCTCTTATTATAATCTTATTATTATTTCTACAAATTTTCTCCAATGATATCCGTCGAGGGACTAACTACCAAGACGGAATACATCAGGTCCTCGAGGAATGAGAATGGTGTGATGCCAGGAAAATTACATCCAGGCAGCACATAAAAAAAGAAGAGACACGGTTCGTCAGCGCTCGAGCGTATAGATCCGTCGCGCTATTTTTCAATGGCCGCGAACAGAACGGTGCACCTGGTGCATGTGACCGTTGCGCCGTCCAATGAGAAGCGTTCCTGTCTCCTCGAGCCAACTTTTCATTGGATGGTGCACGAGTCGCATACGGTTGGCGCACCATTCTGTGACCAATACATTTTTTATTAATCTACAACTAACTTATGTAAGATCTATTGGGGTATTGATATTGGTGTAGCGTTATGCGGTATTGCTGCAACACTTTTAAGTGATGGCAGAACTTCGCTTTCCATTTTCATAAAAAATAGGTACCTGCGATTTTTGATAATATCAATGACTTCATTTCTAATGTAATCTTTTGTCAATATATCTTAATATATTTATAAGAAACCATACCAATGGCTACGAGAAAGAGCAATTATAACTCCAAGAAATGTATCAGCATTTTAAATTATCAACATTATTTTACAAAAATTAATAGGAGAATGTAAAGAATACCGATCAATAGATACAGTTTTTAATACAGAAAATGCAGTACATTATTCTCAAGAATTCTTAAATGCTCTAAACCCATCAGACTTCTCACCACATATTCTTCAAAATAAAATTTGAGCTCTAATCATTCTTCTGCGTAATCTCGGCGTAGCGCGTTTCTTACACATAAGAATTATACACGTAATTATTGTACACAATTTAGCATTGGTTAAATTATATATAGATATATTTGACCAATGCTAAATTGTGCACAATAATTACGTGTACAATTCTTATGTGTAAGAAACGCACTATGCCGTAATCTCAATCCTCCTAGCTTATGTAACAGCACAAGATTACAACTCAAAGTTATGCTGAGTAATATTATTGAAGCTACTATCTTGATAGGACCTGCAGCTGGTGAAGTTGCTGTTATTCCGCGCATACCCATGATCCCTACAATGATTCCCTAAATGTTTTTATTTGATCATAATATATTTAATCAATTAATCATATATGATTTCATCGCAACAATATATTATCAGATATATGTACATTTTCAAAATTTGATAATATATAACAATGGGTTATATATATATATATATATATATATATGTATATATATAGATGTATACATGCGTGCATGTGTGTGTGTGTATGTGTGTAACTATATGTGAATAAACATTTTCATAAATAATCCTACTCATCACATGTAATAAAAATAAGTCTGGGACAAGTCTGGAAAAAGTCTGGCTCAGAAAGTCACGCAAAAGTCTTGATACGGAGACGATCCCACACTTTTGGCAAAAAAATCCAAAAGAAAAACACAGCATTTCGTTATTTCTGCCGTAACCTAAATTATTGTCTCTTTCTTTTACAAATACATATTTAAATGTCGTAGAAAATTACAATATTTAGAAAAATGTTTTCACAGTTTAATCGAAAAATATTATTTTTTACGAGTTCGATCGATATTAACAATAAATGTAGTGTCCTAATTACTTACTACGTATGTAAAAATAAGTTTTGGTGACATAACTTAACAAAAGTTGGCATATAGTCTGGCTTATAGTTTGAGATCGTCTTCATGGCCAGACTTTTGCAAGACTTTCTGAGCCAGACTTGTGCCAGACTTGTCCCAGACTTATTTTTTACACAGGATTATTTGTTCATATGATATCAAATTTCGAACACGTTTATATATGTTCAAATATGAAAATTCTATATGAATATATACGATACATATGCTTACATATAATTATGTACAGTCATATATTAACATATATGGGGAAATCTCCCAAACCTTTAACCTGTATGACTCGAGGTTTCAATCAGTTTTTCATATATTTTAACTGTATTAAACTGTTTCAGATAGGCTTATGTTATTGTTTAAAGCTTAAGATTATTGTTTATTACATTTTTATGTTTACTTTCTGTCATAAATTAATTAAATTTATTAATCTAATGTCTAATCTGTCACATTTCTCATATATCGTATTCCCGATTTCAATTATACTCGTATTTTCTCTAATAGTGTTTAAAATTGACCTGATAAAAATATAAGAAAAATTATTTCTTACTTAGAAATAATCAAAGAATAAGATAATATTGATAATATTTTCATTTTATTCATAAAACCGGAGTTAAATACATTTGAAAATTGTCGTAGGTTTTTGGTGTCGCATCCACAACACGAAGAATAACTCATTAAATACTTTTCAAGGTAATTAAATTACTATTTATTATGGGTGAAATACATCAACAGTATTATGTTGCATTATAATCCCTTTTTAGGCACGACCG
Source organism: Gastracanthus pulcherrimus (assembly GCA_949152435.1). Classification (NCBI taxonomy): domain Eukaryota; kingdom Metazoa; phylum Arthropoda; class Insecta; order Hymenoptera; family Pteromalidae; genus Gastracanthus; species Gastracanthus pulcherrimus. The sequence continues at coordinate 68,034,188 of OX424572.1, forward strand.
CGACACGGAAGTGCCTTATATTTTCGTTAGCGAAAAATGTGTGCGATAAGACATCTCACGCAATTTTTGACCAATCGGGATGAAATTTTAGGAGAGATCTCCTCCAGCACAATATGAACTTCTATTTTTTTTATCCCGATCCTGTACGTAGTTTTTAAATTGCGAGCACTTTTTGCTTATTCTTACGTGTTTTTACGTGTTTTTTTTTAAATTCATGTTACACGATTATCTCCGCGAAATCTTAACGAATCAGGCTCAAATTATCTTTTGGGAACTCTCCTAAGTATAACAACTTGATGGTCCTATTTTGATATTGATCCTCATTAAATATACGCTGAATGCGGCGACTATAAAAAATCGCTAAAAACGGTTTTTGAAATAGAAAAGTTGTAGATCTTAGTACGGCCGTGCCTCTAATGCAAAACGCGAAGCGTTTTGCATGTGCTCGCTCTGAAGCTCCGGAGCAGGCAAGGCACATGCGGCCGAAGGCCGCGTGTGGCGCGCTAGTTGTTATTTTAGTAAACATAATGCCCAAAATTTAAATAACACCTAAGTGAATCGATTAAAAAACGAACAAAAAAATGTCGCATCCATAACACATGTTTGTGCTATAAATATTAATTACAATAGCTTTGCATTATACCTAAAAATCTAATATGTATTAATAAAATAGCAAATTTAAATCGATTTGTCGCATCCACAATGCGCCGTCCTCAACGCGTCGTCCGTAACGCGCATTTGTTTAAACATCATAACCCCTTATTGCAACTAGCAAAACTGAATAATACAAATACGAGAAGAATTTTCTTTGCATTTTACAATCATGAGACCTGTTTTGAATGAAGTAAAAGCGAGAAAGAAGAAAGAGTACGAAAAGCACAAACGAATTGAAGAGTTAAAAAAACGGGAAAAAAGAAGTGAACAGAGAAAGAAATACAATGAAAAAAAGGGTTTTCGTCGTCTAAGAGGTAAAATTAGTCAATTTAAACGTTTAAATTGTTAATTTCAATAAGCCAAATTTATAATTTAAATTTAATCAATGCATAAAAAGTTTAATTTGTATTCAAATAATATTACACTTCGGGTCTTTTTCTTCTATAAATGAACTATAATAAAATCCCTCAATTAAAGCATACAATGTTTGTTGTTCTTTAGGGAATGTAATTCTTTGAACTCATTTGAATCCTCATCCTCCTCAAAGGATCTCTCGAAATCAGAAGTGAGTAGTCACGCATCCTTGTCTTTCGTTGTACCTTCTACCGAACCATTACCAATCTCTTTAAGTGAATCATTAAGATCAACGTAATTTGTAAAATAACATTAATGCAATACAAATGATTGATTTAAGTATCAAAAATAAAAATAAAAATAGCTGTACAAATATTTTAGAACTGTTTTTAAGAAGAAATATATACATGGAAATTCGAACCTGCCGTATTTGATAAATCATTGCAGATTCGGTAGGCACTTGTTTCGGGCTTGTTCATGAGCAAATATTAATTGTTTATAGTCTGGCGAAATTGTGTGAAAAGAAACCAGAGCTTTGCTCCTAACATTAAAAGTTCTGGAGATTTCCCCATATACGATCCTTTTTTAGCCGAGTACATTTACCAATAACTGGTAAAATATTAGGGGAACCTATCTCATATAAACATTTTGTATTTACTAGGTATCGCATAATTATTTAATTAATTTCATTACTGATAATTAATAGTTAATACGTATTACTCTAATTGACTGAGTAGAATTACTATTTAATAGATCATGAATAATAAATGATTATGAGATGTTTACGTATTGTTTAAACCGATAGACTTATTTCACTATTGTTCTGTAGGGACGAACTAACTGTATATATAATAAAAAGATATTCGTGGCTATACGCATATAAGTATGTACACAAAGAAAATAATCAATAAAATATACATAATAAAATACAAGGTATTGCCCATACAATCGCATAAACTAAAAATTGTAACACATAAAAATACTTAGCAACCTTTTACACCTAAAAACGAAGCCACATCTAAAAAAAACGAACTCACTCCACATCGGCTTCGAGCCCTCTCCATACATAATACATATCCCTCCGCGCACACTAAACGTACAAAACAAGCCATTGTAGCGTACACGCACACACGCAATATATATTTATAAACAACCTTGAATCGTCGAAAAGAAACCTGCTGCCGCCGCACGGAAGCGTCACGCGCGGGATAAGAGGACCTCAGCAGCTCTCCTTTTCGTGCAAATTTCAATTACATTCCGTTTCAGGGATACACGCGCGAGAGCGGCCTCGAGGTCGCGCAGCGGAGGATCAGAAAAAGTTTGCTTGCGCAGCAGCGAGAGTGAGGCGGAAATATATTTGTAAAAAGGTGCGCGGGGCGCAGCTGCAGTTGTGACGAGAGGGAAAGGGATCGGGGAGGGAACATGAAGGAGAGAGAGAGAGAGAGAGAGAGAAAGAGACGAAGATGAGCAGGAGATGTGGAAGCTCCCACAGCTTGTTTAGGTAAGTGAAACTGGTAGAGGTAGTGGTCGTCGATGTGTTACGGTTTACGTGGGCTTGGCCTTTTTGGTTATGCAAAGTGTTTGCTGATAGTAGGAAGTAAGCAAATACTTTTGAGGTAGTTTCATTAGAAAGCATGTTATTTGTTTGTGTACTAAAGGTCTTTGCTATATTTTAGCTCTTAACTCTATAACATGTAAAATTATTATTTGGTGTCTTTACTCTCGTACAAAGATAAGAAAAATGCAAAATGTAATTAGAAACGTAAAAAGATAAATTATTTTGTGATAAATTGTATTTGCATCAAAGTTAATCAGGAACGTGCATGAATAAATCCTCAAATAAATCGGCCTGTAGTACTACTAGTACCATAGAACCTGATTTTAAATCAATAATATATCTTTTTAATGTTATAATGTCAATAACAACTTTATTGGTTAACAGTCACTGATGTAAAATTCGCAAGAGAGTTATAAGTAATGCAAGTAAAAAGCCGCTGCCAGTTCATTGGCACTTAGCTTCCTCAAACTAAATTAATTGTTCAAATATACATTTTTTTGTTCCAATAAATTAATTTTAAATCGCTATATCTCGTTTTACTTAGAATCTCAAAAAAATTGTGCTGATTTATCATTGATGATTTATCAAAAAATAAATTTTTATTATAAGTACACATTTAGTTTAAATTACATTATTCCACGTTTCCTTAGAGATATTGTTGTAGGCTCGTTGGGTTTGTAATTATTAAAAATGTCCTTTTTAAAGAGGAAGTTTTTTGTTCTTTGCTTCATTATGATTTAAATTTACTATTTCTTTTAATTTTTAAAATTCTTTTTATTTTCAATTTTCATAAAAATACGAAATTAAAAAATATATATATACATAAATATCTTGAAAATTAAAGAACCTCGTGGTCTAAAGACAGAAATCAGTTAAGCGATAGAAAAAAGTTACCTTTTCGGAAAGTCTTATAAATAATGCTACAGTTTTGCTTCATCATACATTTCCGAGATTTAACCGTTTAAACTGAGTTAAATGAATGAGTTAAATGCAAATAATAAACAAACAATAAAAGACTTTTACAAGTAATTCTGCTTTGTCTACTTTTAAGCAAAAATTTTGAATTAAGTCTTAAACATAATGAGTGTGTATCTTGCATCACCTACAGTGGTAACTTAGTTACATTCATTTAATTATGTTAAGATAACCCTAATAATTTTGTAAACAATATATTACATTGTAATAGATAATATATAATATTACATTTAATAAATTTAGTACATACATTTTAAACGTGACAGTTGGTGAGGTCAAAGCACAAAAGCTAGTCCATTATTTTATATGAAAGTGAATAATCGAATTAAAGTTTTTTTTTATACATTTTATATAATAAATTATTAACAAACTGAGTAACAACGTTTCGTAAAAGTCATAATACTGTGACTTTATTTTGTATATTTTGGTAAACCTATTATTACTGAAAAATGTCCATCTAATCACGCTTGAAATATTATAAACTTAAAAATAAAAAACAGGTTAGTTTATCGCCAATGTCCATAGGGAAAGTATATATGCCAAAGTAGAGTGAGATTTCATGTTAATGTTATATAAAAGAACAAAGAGCCCCTAATGAAAAATGTCAGATGATTTTTGAATAAAAAATGTAGTAGAAAAAACGCTGCCAACTGCTTCGGTACTATGCTTTCTACAGAATTAAATGAAAGCTATACCTATAAAAGATTGAATTATTGTTCTCTTTTCTATCATTACAAAAAAATACATAAGACACAAAAACACATAATTCTTTAAAGTCACTCATTAAAAAACATTACTACTATTTAACATATACTAGTTTACTAATTCCACCATCAAAATAGTATTAAAATTATAATTTTCTATGCTGTATTATAGATAGATACAGATTAAATGTTGCGAAAATAAATTATTTAATTATTAAATAATTTTTAAAAAATCACAAAATAATAATATTTTTAATCTAACATTATCTTGGATTTTTTTCGTGCAATGTAATGTGTAAAGTTGGCTAGAAGTATAGAATAATAAATCTCATATATAATAATACTTAATATCTATAAGAAAAAGCCCAACGCTAAAGCTTATAGATGTCGGGGTGATATACAGGGTGAAAAAATATTGTTTAAATTGAATAAGCTCTAATATCTGCTCAAAAATATCCAGCCAATAACCTGACACCCAACAAATATTCTCTGAAATTTTCAAGATATTACATCAAGTATTACTCAAGTTATCGTTGTCCAAAAAAATGCATTTTTTTGACTTTTTATTCTTTTTTTCTACAAAAACAAACCGTCTTTTGACCTAAAGATGTACAGGAGTATATCTGTATACGAAACATGTATTCAGTAAAAATTTCACTGACTTTTATCGCATATATTTCGAGAATAAATGTTGAAAAAGGAAATGTCACACAGTATAACAACTGAAACCTACTCGTATAAAATCGTTTACGGTCCTAAAATAAATTTTATGAGTCCTTCATTGTATAACAAATTTGCTTCCCAGAAACCGTTCCTGCATTAAAATAATTATAAATTACCCAAATTTAAAGATTTTTAAACTTTCAGAAATGGCCGTAAAAAAATTTATTTGACCATTTTAGCTGAAACTTTCAAGCGCATACCGGGTATTGATAGCAAACATCTGTGCAAAGTTTGGAAAAGTTGTACCATAGATTATGACGAATCTCTCTCTCTCTCTCTCTCTCTCTCTCTCTCTCTCTCTCTCTCTCTCTCTCTCTCTCTCTCTCTCTCTCTCCCTCTCTCTCTCTCTGAGAAATTATTCTATTCGGTGCACCAAAGTCACTTATAATTACAATAACTATAGGTCGTGGGTGGTCTGCTCGACTCGGAGATCTGCCTCGGAATTAAGCACTGGACCTTGTGCGTATCTCTGTTGGGGTCCGTTGGTCGTCCGGTGGGTGCAATAATATTGCCGGTCAGAAAAACCCTCTCCCGCTTTTCATCAGCTGAGAGCTTGATGTGCACGTCTTTGAATGTATATTCCAACAAAAGGGTACATTTTTTACATTAGTATACATTTTCATTAAACATTTTTTTATGAAGCACTAAAAATACCAATTATTATTTTAGATTTAAGGTATATGTGACCCTTTAAATTAGGACGCCCCCTTAAAACATTAATCGACGTAACAATGTGCTATGATTTGCTATAGTATGATACATTGTTCTTTTGTACTATCAATATTTAACTATACTTTTTTACACCATTAAAAGTGCTTATCGCCTTATTACATCTTTTTTGATAAAATCAAATTTAATGTGTAGTTTACGACTTTACCCTTAAAATATATTAAAAGAACTTTAATATTGATAATACATTAGAACACATTTAAATTTTTTAATTAATTACATAGGTATTTTAAAATCAACATCTATAATATTTATCTTTTATAAAGGCATAATTTTCATAAAGGTATGAGCTTACTGATTTTTTCCATTAAACACTTTTATTTAATTAATATAAAAAAATCTTAAAGGTAAAAGAAATTTCATTATCGATGAAGTTGAGTAATTAATAAGACAATAGTATATTATGTTTTTATTCTGCTTTAAGCTTAAGCTTATGGAGTTGCAATTTTTCATTACATTCCTCCAAACTTACATTTCAAAAATTACATAAGTAGAATTAATAATCAAACAGAAATTCGAACAAAATTGAATCAAGAATATACGAACCCGTTATAAGGAACCTTTAAATTTACAAATAAATAATTTAATAATTATTTACAACAATTATTCTCAAAAAACTGCAAAATCAATTAGTTTAATTTACAATCATGGCAGATAAAGAAAAACTAGAAAAGAATTTAACTAAAAATATACAAACCGATTTCAGAACGCTGGTAAATTTACAAAACTAATTTAAAATTATTTTCGAGAATCAATTAATTTCGTTAACAATGAAGGCAAAAAACAAAAACTTCAAAAAGAATTCACCCAAGAACACACCAAAATATTTCAAAGAACCAACAAACTCTTATAAAACCATTCTTCGAATTACATACTCTCTCTCTCTCTCTCTCTCGAAAAACCTGGAAAATCAATTAATTTCGTTAACAATCAGGGCAAGAAAACAGCGTTTCATCAGCCCCCGCTCGCGCGCACCTTAATTAAAGCTCAACGCCACTTTTGACATTTTAATTTATCGAACGAATTCCAATCACGGAGCCCCGGCTTCTAAAAACCCAAAGGGGCAAAAGAAAGAAAAGAGCCCGAGAGAGAGAGAGAGAGAGAGAGAGAGAGAGAGAGAGAGAGAGAGAGAGAGAGAAAGAGGAAGAGAGAGAATCCCTTGCGCGGGCGCGGGGACGCAAAATTCCGCCAATCAAGTAAAATAATGAACGGAGGCGGCGGTGGCCGAGCCCCGGATAAAAGCGCGCGCTTCCGCGCGCGGAGCTTTTTCGCTCGCGGCCCTTGAAAAGAGACGGAGCGAGGCGCGCGCGAGGAGAAAAAGAGGAGGATGAGGGGTGGGGGTGGAGAGGGTGAAAACCTCGCCCAACCGATGGGTAATCGATACAAAAGTCCACAAGGGTTGGGCCGCCGCCGCTGCCGCCACCGCCGCCGACTTACTTGCCGCCGAGCTTGCGCGCAAGCCAGAAATGCGCGAGTCGCCCCAAAGGCGACCGCATCGCGCGCGTATATGATGTACCTTTCTCGTTCTCTTATACTCTATCTATCTCTCTCTCTCTCTCTCTCTCTCTTCTCCCTCTAGGACACACGGGATGCGTGTGGGATGAATTCTAGGGTAAGTTTCCTAACGTAGAGTTATATGAATGTGGTTATGATTCATAGCGCAGCTTTTTTGGATTTAGAGTTGACGCTTTATAGTTTGAAGAAGTATTCTGGGAAATCTTTAGAGAAACTAAGAATAGATTTATTATATTTATTGATTTCTCAAAAAGAAATAAATAAAATAAAATACTAAATAGGTATGAGAATATAATATAATATTTATTATTTATTTATTATAAATAAATGATTATTGTTTCGTTAAATTTCTTTTTGTCAATTGTGCACGATTTTCGCTTTTTTATGCCTGAAAGCGGGTGCAAAACGGCTGTTTTACAACTGGCGAGTAAAAAAATATTTTTTGTAACACATGCACGATTTTCGCGCATTTTTGGACCTAAAAACGAGCCTAAAGTGCTTCTTTTCTGACCGACGGGCAAAAAAAAACAGCGGCACAAAAAATATGATGTGTACCAAGGGCTAGTGGGCTTTTTGACCTCGTGTGTTTGTAGTACTCCAAACATACTCCACACTCGATCTAAAAAGCCCACTTTACGCCCTTGGTACACAATATACTATTTTCCTCGCTCTTGGCAAAATGGTTTGCCCAGTGAGCGAAAAGGGTGGTCTTTTTGACCGCTACTTAAAAAATCAATGTATATCGATATGCGTGCATTTGTGCGTGCATCCGTGCGTGCGTATGTGCGTAAAAATGTATCGCCCACACGAATATAATTATTTAATATTAATTATTTAATAAAAGAATTTTTCTTTTTAAAACAATCTTATTATTATTGTCTTTTATTTAAAGACACTTTTTTAAATTATTTATTGTTAGTATGTTGGGAATAAACTTTCAAAATAAGTATACAGTAGATAGTCAACGTTTTGGTAAGCCATATTTGTTAGTCCCTCTATGTAGCTATATATTCTGTGGTAAACCAGAAAAATGACTTAAGTCCACTTTTCTCAATTTCGGGTTTACACTAGATTTCATTACAAGTAGCCACCTTTCACGAAAAAGTGCTAAAAATTGCCGTAGCATAGCTATCATAGCCGAAAATAGCATATTACATAACGACTCAAGTCCATTTAATAAAATCTTTGACCGACATACGACTTAAGTCCATCTGTATGTGAATCGATCAGAGCGTGTATCAGTGATATTATTTAATTTTAGTACGTATATAAATTATAGTGTACACACATAAATGCATATATGGTATTTAAAAAATAATTCAGATGATTCCCGAAAGAACGACTTAAGTCCATTTTTTTTGTTTAATATGGGGTTAATTCACGCTAGATTTCATCATTATAAATACTTATTTTTCTTGTAAAGAATACCAAAATTTGCCAAAGTATAGCTATACGTATAGTCTAAAGTCGATTTAATAAAATCTTTGCTGAAAATACGACTTAAATTCATCTTTACATGGATCGGAGCGTTTATAGCTAATTTTATTTTATTTATGTTAATCCATTTTACTATACGGTACATACTTATATAGCATTTGCTATTCATAATGTTTTAACTGTTCGTATTAGTTTCTTATATATCGCAATCATCGGTCAGCTACTTTTATTTTACAAAAGGTTTTACTGTTTTTTTTTTACACAAAAACTGTATAATAGAATAAACTAATGAACGACGTCTAATAACCTAACGACACTTACACGCCATCCAGCACCAAGGTATTCAAAGTATGCAACTCGCTAGGATAGTCGCGTACTTTCTAGTGGTAAGGGAGGAGGGGGATAGAGAGAAAGTTAAAAATTGTTTTTTATACTCTTACTAATAGATATGATGTAGCAGTGTACTTCTAATCGTGTATAAAAAATCAAATTTAAAAAGAATCCCATACCGACTTAAGTCTACATTTTCCGGAAAACCGACTTAACTCAACTCTTTTGTAAAGTTACTGGAAAAATTAAAAGTATTTCTTATGTGTAATTACTATGATTAGAGTAATATTTGACACTTTATTTAACAAATATAATTTGTCTGCATGTATCTTATGTTTCTGTCTGGCAGGTCAGTGCAAACGTTAAAACGTTAATATCTCGAAAACGCGAAAAATGGACTTAATTAAGTCGTTTTTCCGGTTCGCCAGAGATATATACACAAAGGGAATTTTCTGATAAAAATTACCAAGAAAAGCATTGTAAATGTGAGAGATCTTGACATTAGGGAAAAAATTACCCTGCTGAACATTATTCATTATAATTTTTACCATTTAGTGAGTACATTTTACCGTGAATCAGGGCAATTTTAAACTTTGATGAGTAATTTATCCCCTAAAGTAATGTCCTACATTTACGATGACTTTCATGGTAACTTTTAATTAGAAAATTATGTCTGTTTACTTAAATATCGCCCATGAGATATATGTATATAAAAATCTTCTCCTATGGGTGATTTGATATTTCAAAACGCTTTTCATATTAAACTTGATTAGATTTTTCATAGAATTTCATATGAAATGTATGTCGCCACTAGTCAGATTTCTAGCCAGATCCGTAAGTCAGAATCTAGCGATATTATGAAAATCTAACTAGAAACTAGCTAATAACCTGAAAAAATAAATTTTTTTAAGAGAATAATGTGTTTAGATAAAAAGTGAAATAAACTATCCTTATGTGCTTAAAAACAAATGGAACGAAGAAGGAAAAAACGTAAAAATAATATAGCATTGAATATTTAGTAAAGAGATTACAAGAAAAATAATATTGCTGTCTTTAGAGCTTAACTGCAGAACATAAATAACAACGCCCATTACAGAAAACTTATTGTCAGGGATTTTGAAACCAAACATATTACTTATGTTAATAAACAATGAACGTTAAGTATAAAAGCTGTTGTTAATCAGCGTTCGCTTTCAGTTGCTTCCACAGCGGCACTATCAAAATGATCAAACTTCTAGCTTTTTGCTTTTTATTGTGCATTAGTATTAGTATAATTACTATCAGTAAGTAGCTTATTAAACTATTACTTACAGAAAAAACAAAACATCGCTAATTCATGTGAAAATAAAGAATATTGAAAATGTAAGCTGAATAAACTAGCGCGCCACACACGGTCTTCGGCCGCATGTGACTTGCCTGCTCCGGAGCTTCAGAGCGAGCGCTTCGCTCGCTCTTAAGCTCCTCCGCGCCTTGCATCGCTTTGCGATGCAAGGCATGCACAACGCGAAGCGTTTTGCATTAGAGGCACGACCGAATTCAGCTCGCGCTTCGCGCTCGCTTGCAACTCCAGCTTACGTTTAACGCTGACACTATTATCTGTTTATTTTTACAGAAATCAGTGAAAGAATATTGTTTTTTTTTTAAAAGGGGACATCTTTAAAAAATGTAAAGATCGATTGGGCGTGCCGCACCGCAATTGTTATTAAATGATGTGTATGAAAAATCGTTTTTTAGGCTGTTTATGTGTAAAAGCATTTTTAAAGAAATATTTGCTACCATAAAAAGTTGTGTATTTTGAGATCTACAACTTTTTCATTAAATTTTTGTACGTAAAATGAATACTTGCACAGTTGTATAGTAAAAAACTGCATTTTTCAATGTCAAAAATTGTTTTTGGACTATTAACTTGATTTAAAAGCATGTTGTATTTTTCAAAGATCTACAACTTTTCCATTTAACTATTTCATGCAAAATGCATAGCTGTAAAGTTATATGGTAAAAAGCTGCTTTTTTCGGTGTTAAAATTCGTTTTTGTCCTGTTAACTCGAGTTAAAAGTATTTTCATAAATAGATATCAATGGGAAAAAGTTGTAATTTTCAAAGATCTACAACTTTTCTATTTAGCTTTTTTTTGTAGAATGCTTAGTTTTCAAGTTATAACCCAAAAACCGTTTTTAGCGATTTTTTATAATTGCCACATTCAGCGTATATTTGCAGGATCAATCCCAGGACCATCAGGTTGTTATACTTAAAGGAGCTCCCAAGAAAATTTGGAGCCTGATCCGCTAAGATTTCGTGGAGATAATCGTGTAAAATGAATTTAAAAAAAAAAACACGTATAAACACGTAAAAATAAGTAAAAAGTGCTCGCAATTTAAAAACTACGTACAGGATCGGGATAAAAAAAAATAGAATTCCATATTGTGCTGGAGGAGATCTCTCCTAAATTTTCAGCCCTATTGGTAAAAAATTGCGTGAGATATCCTATCTCACACATTTTTTGCTAACGAAAATATAAGGCACTTCCGTGTCGCGGATGATTTATTTTTTTTTATTTATTTTATTTATTAAAATTAATTAAATTTTTTTTTAATTTAATAAATCATCAAAATAGCAAAATAGTCGAGATTCTTCAGCTGTAAAATGCCTAAAATTTTAATTGCATTATTTATTAGAGCTTAAGTGGTTAATGCGTTCAAAATTAACCCTTGGAAAATAAATTTATGTCATTGTTTGCCAATATTTGAAAATGGAAATATTATGTAAATAAACGATAATTTTACGCAATGAAAAAATTATTTTTAACAAACATTATTACACCGTAAGTATAGAAATTGTTAATTTAATAAAATACTATAGAGATATGGAGCAAATACTGAAATCGTTTTTGCTTTTCATTCAATCTTAACGTACTTGGGCTCATTTTTATTCTCAAACAATTTCATATTGATTACCGAAATAAATTTTTGGAAATAATTGACGAGTGTAGCGTAAAATATAATTGCTTATAAGAATTTAATTGCACTCGTTAATTAAATTCAAATTTTTTTAAATATTCTTATTAAGGTATTGACCAAAGTAAAAAAAATTGATTACAATTCCTTAATTTTTAATTTTAAGAATGTTTTAAGACTTGTCAGATGTCACACCTCGGTGTTTTAATAAATGTATACGTGCGCAAGTAAAACAATTTACATTATTCAACACAATTGCATCTTAAAACGTGTTTTACTCGAAACTAATATTTTAACTTTAAAAAGTGGCTTGCGCATGATGTTTAAAGAATCCTTTTAGATAGTATTAGAACGTATTCAAATTTTTCATATCTATAACCAATAAAATTTACATAGTGTTTCGATATATCGAAATGACGGTTTTTATTAGTAATTAGAAATTAAAAGTTTGAATTTTAGTTTTTAACGTTCTAACAATTTGAATGGGTGTTGAAAATATAATATATAATTTACAGGTAACAACTAATCTCGTTTCTATCAAATACATTCTATCGAAACCACGTTACGGAATTAGCTAATTATTTTTCTCAATACAAGCATGCATACAAAGAGACATTTTGTAAAACCTTTTTTTTTTTTAAATCATAAACCTCAAAAACATCGCATTTCGTCAAACATTTCGATCTCAAATTTTTCATCATTACAGAGCTTTCTCTTTGACAAAGCAAAACGAGGTCATATTCATAAAAATCGATTTCAACAAAAGATCCCAGTATAATAGTATTTTATCGACGATTATAAACTAACAATATTTAAATTTGTGGTGACACAATTTTGTTCAATATATGTTTTGTCATTGCGTGAATTATCGTTAACTACACGTATTTCATTCCAGACTATCAGATATTAGCAAACTATGTTATAATTAATTTTGAAAACGTTTAATTACGGCGCACAGACCCTTAAAATATTTATGAAAGTAAATTACTAAATCGGAAAAAGTATGAATTAACGTTTTAAATAAAGGTGAACAGTTAATTACCCAGCAACCGGTATCATTTTTATTCCACTCATAAAATATTTTCAATTAAAAATCCAAGATTAAATAAATAAAGCTATTTGAATAGATGGAGAATCTGCAGCACCGCTTTGTCCCGTTAATCAGACATGGGCAGAATGTGGTACAGCGTGCCAAGTTAAATGCAACGAAAAACTACCAAAAATGTGCACAAAAGTAAGTTTCTAATAACGTTTCTTTCCATTAAGGTGATGCTAAACTCACATGTCACTGACCAATACGAGGAACTACTTTTTCCATTTAATTTTAAATTTGGAGAAAGTATATCACTTGAGTGTTGTTGCTTTTGCTTTCATTAACAACGTTCCAGAGAGATAACTACTCAAAATTGAAAAATTAATAAAAAAGTTATTCAACGCAATTATCAATGACATATGGGCTTAGCATCACCTTAAAAGTACAAAGAACAAATGTATAATGTTGGATTTGTATTTGCAGCAATGCGTAATCGAATGTCAATGCAACATTGGTTATCGTTTGAAAAAAGATAAATCCTGCGTTCTGCCAGAAGACTGTTGATTCGTTTTACTTCATGTCGTTTATTTTATGATTTTACCATCTTTTCTCTTTATTGTGTCAAAGAGCAATAAAAATTTTTTGAAGACATAATTGTTACATAATTTACGTTTTTTTTAAATGCATACATATTCTCAAAAAATTGTTAAGTAATATGCAACCAAATTGATGAGTTTTGAGGATTTTCAAGAATCATTTCGATGGCCCTTGCAAAGACTAGCACATTTCAAACTCCCACGAAGAATATCCCCAGTTTAGAACATACCACGAAAAGTAACACATTTGCAAATCCCCTACGAAGACTAGCACTTTTCACGAGCTTCCCACGAAGACTAACACTTTTCATACATTTCTGACGAAGACTAGCACTTTTTACATAGAATATATAAATTAGTGCTGCACCGATAAACTCTCGAAGAGTTGAATCGACTCTTTTTTATCGTTTTCGGGTCGAGTACTAGACTCTTTTGGTACTCAAAAAATTATCAGTTTAAAAAAAAATCAGGCTACCCGAATAAATAAACGTAGTATGAAAAAGGAAAATCGCCAAATGTGCTAATTTTTGTGGGAAAATCATGAAAAGTGATAGTCTTTGTACTGAAAATCGAAATGTTTTTCTCTTCGTGGGAAACGCAACAGACGTGCTAGTCTTCGGAATGATCATAGATTTAAGCAACATTAAATTCTTCAAGTGCAAGATATCAAGTCTAGGGGTGCATGTTTGCCCTAGGTCGTGGCTAAGAAGAGTCTAATTTAAAATTGGTGCCTCAATATTCAGGTACAGTATAGGCTTATCTTAAAAAACTTGAAAATATTAAATATTAATAAATGAAAGAATTAAATAAACTAAACTGTTTCTCTTATTCATAATTTGCTAATACATATATAATTATAAAAAATTAAAAAAAACTGTTTAGTTTAAAATAAGGCTAAAAGTTTTAATAACTATATTAACAAAAGTAAAGAATTATGTAAAATTTTTGGCACAAAAAAGCCTTACGCATCGTATTTCAATACAAAGAAACTAGTCGATACGTACTACATATAAACTAAGCCCAAACAGAGGAAAGTTTGAAATTCGCATTTGTCACATTGTCGAATGCTATAATAGTCTCTCATATATTAGTATATATGTACACACCATCTCGTGCTGCGCACTGCATACTATACGATTTACCTCGGAAGAGTTGTGGGCCCTGGGGAACAGCAGAGAGAAAAATCAAAGAGGAGACAAAGATGAAGCGACGGAGGAAGATGAGAAAAAACGAAGATAAATATAAAATATGAGATAGAAATAGAGAAGCAGTGAGCGAGAAGAATGAGAGAAATAACTATGGTAAGAACAAGGATGAAGATGCGAAGAAAGAAACGTATAGTTACGTTTATATAAAAACTATTGGAGAGACTGAAAGGCAATGAATTAGAACAGTAACGACGTAAAAATTGACAACCGAGGTTATTATTATACAATTTCTAAATTCAAAACAGAATAACAAGTGCTTTTTGCCATTTTTAAACTATTAATAATAATAATTTTCTTTATATTTATACAAAATAGATTTAGTTTGCGTTTACAAAAAAATTATTTAATTTGCTGTTCCTAGGTCATATTTTTCATTAAATCCTTCATCATAGAGTGGTTTTGTCACTTTCAAGAACATATTTAAGATTATACATTTAACACATAAGATCATATAACTTCCTCACAATATCGTAAATGTTAACTTGACAAAAACGTTAAAAAAAAAGAAAATAAATATAAAATAATATAATATAATATAAAATAATATAATATAATATAATATAATATAATATAATATAATATAATATAATATAATATAATATAATATAATATAATATAATATAATATAATATAATATAATATAATATAATATAATATAATATAATATAATATAATATAATATAATATAATATAATATAATATAATATAATATAATATAATATAATATAATATAATATAATATAATATAATATAATATAATATAATATAATATAATATAATATAATATAATATAATATAATATAATATACATATATGTAATACTGTTGCGTTTGTCTCTCTGTCTGTCTGTTTATCCGCGTATCACTCGAGAACCGCTCAACGAAGTTCAATGAAACTTTCACTGCAAGATAGCTTAGAATCTAGGATACAATATAGACTATTTTATATTGCGGTTGAAGGTTCTAGAAAGGTACGAAAAAATATTTAACTATTAGAGCTCGGAAATAAGATCACATCTGAAATAAACCAGAAATGTGGATATAGGTTAGTTTTTTTGCGGCAAAATAGCGTATTGCAAACTGTTTCTCTTGCAAATAAAATGCAAGTAAATATAAAATGTATGTATAGAGGTTTTCAAGGTCGTAGATTTCGAATTAGAAGTTAGAATTTCAAAAAACAAAATGATGCAGGAAAATGACGGTTCTCTTGCGGCAAAATAGTGTATTCTGTACTATTTCTCTTGCAACTTAAATGCAAATAAATAAAAAATTTATGTGTAGGGTCTTTTGAGATTGTAAATTCCAAATTTGAACTCAGAATTTCAAAAAACAAAATGGCGCAGACAAAATGGCGATTCTCTTGTGGCAAAATAGTGTATTTCGAACTATTTATCTTGCAAATCGAAGCAAATAAACCAAAAATGCAGATTGGGTGGTTTTTGAGGTACTAGATTTTAAAGCTGAAGTCCAAATTAAAAAAGAAAAATGTCGTAGCTTTTACGGAGGTTCTGGAGCGGTAAAAGCCTGCATTTCGAATTATTTTGAGAATAATAATTATTTACGGACAGTATTTTTTGCGGGTGAAGCTACGATGGGTAATGCCAGAATTATAAAATATAATATAAAATAATATAAAGTAAAAAGGTAAACGTTCGTTTAAAACTTAATAAATAATAGTACATTATGCAACAACGGAATAGTCGACTTTATTCCCGCGTTGCATATAGAACTTTATTTCCGACTTAACTGTGGCCACTTTATTGACTTTTATTGGAAATTTATATTAATATTAATATAAATATAAAATTGAAAAAAAAGAGAGATAGCCAGATAAATTGAGAATTTATTTTATTCTCGCAAAAGCGGGAATAAAGGAAATTTGCGTGAATAAAGTGCCATTTTCGATCCGCTTTACAGGACAATAAAGTGGTTATTATTGTTAAGACGTAAAGAAATTAAATAAATCTAATCAGTATAGGAGAGAGTGGCGCAGATTGAATACCCACAGCTATTGTGGTTGTAACTTTTGATTGCTTGCATAAAATTCATTTAAACTTTCAAAATTTAAAAACTTTCGGAGCAGTCAATTTAAAATAACAACGATGGATTGGGTTTTGATAGAACTACAACATGCGTCTAGTCAAATATATAAGTTGCTGCCATCTAGCAATAGGATCCTAAAACTCGTGTCTCCATATTGTATGATTCTTCTCTATTTACAAAATAATAAGGATATTATACAAAAATTAAATTTGTACATGTATTGTGTAAAATAATACAAAAAGTTAGGTCGTATTTTTTGTTTTTACTTCAGAATGACAAATTAAAAAATTATAGAGGTTCAAAGTTTCTAAATTTTTATATACACACAATGTACGTTATTCAGAAATATGTACGTTGGAGTGAACTAATAAAAGTCGAATCATTCTGGAGAGAAAGCTCACTCTATTAAAATGTTTAAATCTAATTTAATTTCTATAGAGTGATATTTCGCTCTAGAATGAGCAACATTCACTCTAAGAGTTAAGCGTGTATATCAAGTTGACCTGCCGATACATTATCATGACATCAAACGAATTTTTAAACTCTGTACCTACTTTTTGTTTTATTAAAATTCACTCGAATTAAATGATGAAAAAAATTAATATCACTCTTCAAAATTCATAATCATCTTCCAAATATGAAATGAAAAAAATGATGCTACATCCTAATTATACGTAAAATAATGGATTCAGGAATATTGACACTATAAAAAGTAATACATATATATAGAAACACGCAGAGCTCAAAATTCCCTCCAGTATAAAATAAGATCAAAAACAAAGCAGACTAATTCGGCGTCAAAGAGAAATCACATCAGAAAAAAACAGTGAAAACAGAGAAAACTTCCGAGAATAGCAGACACAGTAGATGCTAAAAGATATACCCGCACAAAAGAGAGCGATAGCACAGTAGCCGGTCTCTCTTTGCGCGGGCACTCGCGTATACCGGTTTCGCCACTGGCGAGCTCGCGCGGCGTATATATATATAAAATAAGGGCGCCCCTTTTTAATGGCCAATACTAATCAATGAAATACGAAGCCCCGCGATTCGCCGCTTCGAGCTCTCTCTCTCTCTCTCTCTCTCTCTCTGCCTCTCACTCTCTCTCTCTCTCCCTCTGTCTCTCTCTCTCTCTCCCTCTGTCTCTCTCTGTCTCTCTCTCTCTCTCTCTCTCTCTCTGTCTCTCTCTCTGTCTCTCTCTCTCTGTCTGTCTCTCTCCCTCTCACTCTCTCCCTCTCTCTCTCTCTCTCTCTCTCTCTCTCTCTCTCTCTCTCTCTCTAAGGGCGAAGGAATTAACGTGGTTTTTATAGTTCTTATATTCTCAGTCCATTACAAAAACGTATATGTATAACAAAAATCGTTATTCAATATTTCGAAATGAATTAGAAGATTGAATCTTTTCATTTCACGGAATCTAGGGCGGTCTTTTGGATTTAGATTATTATAGTCCATATTCGGAAACTTTTGGTCGGTAGTGTATATAAAAGGATTATTATGATTAATAACTTTTTTCACTGATACATTTTATAATCTGTAAAGAATCTATTTATTTATATTCTAACAATCTCCGCAAATAATTATTTGTAACAACAATGATATCCGAAATGCATTATAAATTTTGTTTTAATTTTTTATGACATATAATTTGGATATAAAATTTACCACTTTGCAAGCTACTTTTTTATTTACCGTATATGTTTGTCAAAGATAAACCGACTGCATTACATTTAAATTTTAAATAATCAGAATTTAATCGAAAATGAGATGAAAACAGTTTTCAGATTTTGGTTTATATATAAAATGCTTTGATGAAAACCTGTAAATATATAAATAGCCTATTTTAAAGAAAGTATATCTAATAAATTATAAATAGGTAATTATAAAATGTAATGTCGTATTTAAAAAAGAAATACATCAATAAAATCCATACTATTTAAACAATTTTATAATTATCCCAATTTAACAAATCGTTATTCAAGGTGTCGCTTAAGAAAAATAAACTCCTATTTACACGTTGAAGCAAAAGTTTGTACGTTTAATCACTGAGAAGCTTTTCCCATAATCGACGCTATCAAATTCTTCTGAAAACGGAAAACCGCAAGAACGGCGATGATTGTTGCAAAGCCATTGGGGAGGGCTCGAATTCGCAAGCGAAGAAAAGCGAAGAAACGAAGAGCAGAAAATTGGCAAAACCTGATCAATAATGGACATGTACCGAAGCACCGCAAGGCATCGCAGCGCGCAGAGGAACGAACGAACGAGCGAAGAGGGCAGAGAGCTGCCGAAGAGAAAGACAGCCCGGGCTGCAAAAAGAGATAGACCGGACGAAAAAATCGCGTATAATGGGAGAGACCGGGGTAGGATGGGCACACTGGGCAAATTCAGTACACGTTAATAATACATGTATTCTCACTTTTTTTCTGAATTCTTTTCGATTTTTTTCTTTTATAATTTATCAGTCAGTGAACTCCAAAGCACACACGTGGGTCTCCCGCGCAGAAGCTTGTGAAGTTGCTTTAAACTAATCTCTTTGCAAATTATGGTTAAAGGGTCAACAATTACGATAAGAAACGTATATTTTTAAAAATCAAGCTTTGTGTCTAAGGTCTAAAGAATCGGTTTAAAATACGATTTGAAAAATTAAGCTGGTACTTTATAGTAAAAAATGGCCTCACTTCAATAAAAAGTAACATACTTGTACTAGTATTAAAGGTCGCTTATTGGTTGCTTCGTTCAAACGCAAAATGTAAATTTAAAACAAAAAGTCTATAAGCACTATAACAACAAAAAATAAGCATGCCAAGTACACTTATGGACTTCTAGTCAATTTTAAACAATAAACGATAAGTAGTCCTTTACAGCACAGCGTGTATTAGCGCTAAACGCCGTACTATGAAGGACGACTTTTGACACGAGTATCGTATACTATTTTATAGCACTGCTTGCCTAAATCCGCTGTCACGCTTAGCCGCGCCTTAAGCAGTCCAGTATTGCACCGTGAGGTTAGCGCCCGAGCGTTGCGAGGGCGGTAAGGACAGTTCAATAATGGACTATTTCAGTCACGCATAGGTGTGACTTAAGTGCGGATTTAGGCCATACAGTGCTATAAAACCTTATACTTAGTATTTAATATACAGGGTATTATGCTTATTACTTATAAGGAGAACACACACCATATGGAAAAACGGATTTTGATTAGAATCTTCGATTGTTCAAAGTTTTAGGATAAATTAATATTTATATGCTAAACAAAGTACAAAATAAGGATTTTTCCGTCTAGTTTTATTATCTTTTCTGAAGTAAGAACAACGTGCCGCATAAAAATTAAGAGTATAATAATTTGACAAAAGTAAAGATAATTATTTTTACGTTTAAATGATATAACATTTGCATTTCTAGTTCTGATAAAAAAGTGAAATATGAATATTACTATAAGTTGCATTATTCATCTAAATTATTGAGGATCATACAATAGCTATTGGTAAATATTGTTCATGGCTGTTATACTATTATACTGTGTCTGTGAATGCAATTAAAAAGCTAACTCTGTTATTTTAAAACAAGTACAACTCATATCTAAATCGTTCGACAACAGAAATACTCTGTAGACTAATCCCATTAGCGTTAAGAACTATCAAACCACACAACCCTATAGTAGAGCCATCTCGCCCCATTCTCCCCTTTAGCACAAGAAGCACATAAAAAAGCGCGTACAGGCGGGGAGAAAATGAAAATGGGAGAGAAGGAAGCAGTCCGTCCATACACACTCACGCACGCACACAAATATAGGCAGTAACCATCGCTAAGGGCAGCCGGCGCGCACCGCCAGCAGAACAGGGGGATAAAAAGAAAGACAGAGAGCGCGCGCTGGCGCGTTATACGTACGGAGCAATATTTTTCAGGACAGGATATTTAACGCGCCGCAGCGTTGGCCAGGTCAGTAACCTTGGCTCTGTCTCTCTCTCTCTCTTGCTCTGTACGGAGCGCGCGGCGAGCGAGGGCCCCGACACCGCACTGTGCACATTGGTCGCGACGAATTCCCCCCGCGGGCGGCCATTGGCCGGGCCCTGGACCTGCATCAACCTCGCATACTACGAGTGTGCGTGTGCCTATGTGTGCGAGCGATCCGGACCTCGGGGCACGCACGTCGCATGGCGGACACGTACGTACACTCTGCGGGAGTTAGAGCATGTGTGTGTATGTGTGCGTGCGTGCGTGCGTGCGTGCGTGCGTGCGTGCGTGACTGCGTGTATATATCTGCGCTGTGCAACGTGGCTGCAGTGCGTGTACTATATAGCGTACACTCGCGCACCGCTGACCGGACAGTCTGTCTCGCTTCTTCTCTTTCTTCCTTCATTCTTCCCTTTCGCTTATGTCCGTTCTTTCGTAACGCTGTGAATTTCTCTGCGTATGCGTGCGCATCTGTCTACGTATGTATGTGAGTATAATGTATATTTTTAAAAACCTGCGAGCGTCTCTTTCTTTCTTCGTTATTCTTTTGCTTATATCCTTTCTTTCGCAGAGCTCTACCTACATGTGCGTGTGTATGCGAAGATGTGATATTTTTGAAAAACTGTGTGCCTCTCTTTCTTCCATCGTTCTTCATTTTTGCTTATGCCCCTTTCGTACCTCTATTTCTATGTAACTATGTATTTGTCTACATGTATAATGTGTATTTGAGAAAAAGTGTGTGCATGCGTACGTACGTGCGTGTGTATTATATACACCGTAAAGCGAAATACATAGTCGTGCCATTGTAGTGTCTGATGACAATTTACGTTTTGCGACTGTAGTGTACAGCGAATCAACGATTTTTCGCACGTAAAAGATTGATAGAGGAGGAAGTTGAAATGAGTTTCCAGAATGAACAAACGTCAACATTTTATAAAGGCAATATGAATTTCTGATTCTTTTTATTCACTAATTTTTGAATATTTAATTTCTAAATTATTGATTATCGGAGGAATTCTGCAGTATAAATTATATGTACGAAATCAAACAATTTTGGTTATAAATTTAGAAAATTTATAATGATATTTTTGATAAAATTACAAAACCATAATTATACGAATAATACATTTTCTAAACCATCAATATTTCCCTGGTAGAAACGTTCCCCATATGTTCGCCAGATTTTATTCTATTTTATAGGGAATGGCCAATTTCTGCTTAAAAGTCTGGCCAGAAACCCCGCTACCTGTCGACGTTTTCTCGTCAGAAACCTGACCAACTTATGCTTAATGAATAAATAAATAAAAAATAACGTTTAACGAATTTGTATAAGTTAATAATGATTATTATGTCATGGATTTAATAGCTTATTGTTAATAGAATGCTAAGATATATTTGGGATAGATTCGAAATAAAAACTAAAAACTTATTTCATTAAAAGTTTTTTTAAGGTTAGAGTTTTATAATTAAATAAGACATAAAAAAATCAAATAAATAATCGAATAAAAATTTGCATGCTGTTTTAACGCAGAAGTACTATAATGGGATTTACAATAATTTTTTAGGGTTATGTAAGCTATTTAGATTTTCTATAAATTTCTGGTCAGATGCTGGTTTATTTCTGGCGAACTATTAGGAAACGGATCTGCCCAATAGATCGTGAACCGACCATCTAATATGCTCAATTTTCTACCAGGGTTCTAAATGCTTTAATACACGGCTTAATTTTATTCCTGTGGTATATTGGAAGACGGAAGAGCTGCGTTCAGCTAAAGTCTATTAATACTTGAAACTATGGTAAAATGGTTCGTAAAGCTGATAATTTACATTAAGAAAATTAAAATATACTGTGAGCGATAGAGTTTTTGAAATTAAAAAGTATCAAATCATGGAAATACTAAAATTTAACAAAAATCAATGAATCAATCAATGAATCTAAAGCCTAAAAAAAATAACGTTTAAAATAAATATACTTTGAATAACTCATTGACAGCAAAATTACTTTCCGGATCCCACAGCAATTCTTATAATTTGCTCGCAAGAAAAAGTGTAAGAACGAGTATTCGATTTTCTAAGCCTCCATCCCGGCACTCAACGCCATTCTAAATCAAAAGCAGAAGCAGAAGGTGGGCAGGCATTATATATACACATCTAAAGCGAGACAGCCTCACGGATCCCTCTTTTCATCCTCTCTCCACTTCTTCGTCTTCTTCGTTCTTACTCACACACAGTCTCGTGCACACACAGAGCTAGTTTCCGCCCCTCCACATCTCCCTTATTTTTTTTTTCTATGCGAGGCCCGGCGAGTTCTCGCCGCGCGACGCGCATGCACAGCAGGGGCCGCCGGCCGCGTGATTGGCAGCCGTGATGCGGTGGGAACGTATACGCGAGCGAGCAGCAGTATTTCGTTTTGGGCCTCTTTGCTATTTGGAAGATAAAGTTTCTATGGCGGCGAGGAGGGGCGTGGTTGATTAGAAATGTCGTGGAGGGCTCTCGGTCAATGGTCGCTCGAGGAGGCCAGCTGTTTTCAGACCTGCTCTATCCGGGGGGTTGTTTTCTGCGAACAATTACTTTATTCAACTACAAGCTTTTGTTTTCGTATTTATGTGGGGATGTATGACACGTGTATTTCCATAGATCTATTATTCTCAAGGTTTTTATTTAAGTTGGAGGGAACGTGACTTTGTCAGCTTAAATGATCGGTAATGTATGGCTAAAACTCTTTTGTAATCCTTTTATATAACGCAATATTTCATATTGTTTACTTATACCTTTATTAGCGATCTGGTAATTTATCGATTTTGACAATTTGTATTCAGATATATCCAAATTATATTAACAAAAAACTTCATTAGTTTGGAAAAGAGTGCATTGCTCCATGTGAATTCTAATTTATCGCAGAGTTTGGATAAAATTGTTCTAATCTTTTATTGCTCCAAAAATAAACAATTTGGGTAGTTTACATATTAAAATTTAGATAAATCTATTGTTTAAGACAAGAAATATTGATTTTTAACCAACTCCGAATATAGCCCCGTCATGAAAGTATCTAATAAAATGATAACTTAATATTTTTCAGATGTTTATCATAAATTAATCGTACATACAATAACATTTTTTTTATTACAAAATAAAAAAAAATACATATCCGAATACACATTAACTATTGCATATTCTTTTTTCAAAAGTTCTTTTAATTTGAACATTATTATTTCATACATTATTGTTCCTTGTTTCAATTTTGCCTTCTTTTAAATACAAATATTCGCAATATCTTCGGCGGTGGGTAGGTACTGTAAATGTAAAAGAGAGTGAGATTGAATCATTCTATTGTCTATAAGAGGAGAATTTGTCTCGTATGTATAAAAAACCCTTGATTGAACACCCCGAAGCTACGCCGATCTACAAGCATTGACCGTCCACCTCCGTACGGCACGAAGTACTCTGGCGACCGCGAAATCTCGGCGCATAATCCGTGCTCGCGCGCAACTGCGTAGCTCGCCTCCACCGCGATAAGAAGCGAGAGGCGCGCGCGCTAATACACAGTCTCGCTGCGCAGCACACTCGTCTCAGCCGAGCTTTTACATAATAGTCCGCGGCCGCGCGCTACACGTATACAACATTATGCACACGTGCAGCGGCGGCGGCGACCGCGTGTATACAGTATACGTACGGAGATAGCCGAGAGATAGCCGCCGTACCGGGATGTAGGCTACGAGAGTCACGACCTTCTTCCTTTCTCTCTCTCTCTCTCTCTCTCTCTCTCGCCTCGCGCTGCGCTGGATGTGGAATGTATGTGTGTCCGCGCGCGTCTTTTCCCTTTTGTTTCGCGGATAGCTGGAGGTATACTTGCACTTTTTCTGTGTGACTACAGTGGGTAGAGGCTCGCTAATTGAGACGTTTTTATTATTGTTGTGTATTTTTATAGTTGTAGCTGAGGGAGGGGAGATTCTTGGATGAGGAGGCTGATTAGGTGGGATGGTGAAGGGTTTTTGGTGCTTAAGGGGATGATTTGCGCTGGAGTGACGATGGATTTGCATCATGAATTGTCAAATCTTAAT
Source organism: Gastracanthus pulcherrimus (assembly GCA_949152435.1). NCBI lineage: Eukaryota > Metazoa > Arthropoda > Insecta > Hymenoptera > Pteromalidae > Gastracanthus > Gastracanthus pulcherrimus. The sequence goes on from OX424572.1 coordinate 68,059,009, forward strand.
CAGAATTATACAAATATGGCATTCATTCAAATTTAAAAATAAACACAAAACCTTCCCTCAACCTAAAGAATTTCTCACCTTAATTAATATAATTTTGGTAGTGAATACAAATATTGATGAAAATTTACTTCATTTACGAAAAAGCAAATTGCAGTGCAAAAACAGCAATTTAATGTATTCTAATAGCCTCATTGACAAGAAATTACTTCAGAAAATAGTCAGGTTACAGTAAATATAAACTCAGGGCGTAATAGACGAATTGATTAATCATGACTCATCGTATTAATCTCGTCTAATTACTCCATATGCGTAATGCCTAGCGTACAATCGATATAGATCCACGAACCCAACAACGGATCCACGAATGACTTTCTTCAATTTCCCTTAATTGATGTTTTCTCCTTTTCTGCTTCTCTCTTTCTCTGCGTCTCTCTGCACTCTCCTCTATTCGCTCTAAGTTGGTCAAACATCCTTTGACAAAGATCTATGAGATAAAGTTCTGCCGCTTCCTCTTATTCCTTACTTACGTGCTTAAGTTCTTCAAGTGAAATTCCACATACATAAAGGGCAGAAGAAGAATTCAAATTACAAAAATCTCCGTTCTTTAGTTAACCTTTCAAATTTATAATATCAATTAATAGAATTTAATATTCAGTATTAATTTAATTTTCTCCGTATAAACTACTTCCTATACTTTAATTATTTCTTATTTTATTTTATATATTATAATTCAAGTTAATGTTATTTATTTAAATAAAATTAATTGATATAAAAAAAATGAGCGACCTAAAAAATATTTTATATTGTCTTGGAGTAATTACATTTCTCTTGAAACAAAGTGCCATTTTCAAAATGCCGAATAATTTTAACGTCCAGGTTACTTATTATAATAACCTGTATATCCGTCAAAAATTTGATTGCAATGGTAAACTACAAAAATTTGAAAATACTTTTTATCCACATAAATTTGTTATTATAAGAAGAAAATTTCTCAAATCACAGAATCATACGAGGGGATGTTCGGGACACGAATTCGCGCTCCGCTGTCTCACGTATACTGCACGGCGGCAACAGAAGCTGCGAACGATAACGTCGTATATACGAACTACTGTGTATGTGTGTGTGTGTGTGTGTGTGTGTGCGTGCGCGCGCGCAGCAGCAGCCTCGGCGACAGGAAGCAATTTATTGGCTCAAAGAGAGACCAAAGTAGGATATATCTCGTGTGACGCCGAGAGCGAATATCGAATCAGACTCCATTATTTTAGACTTGCGGAAGCGCGCGAAACAGCACTGCCGCAGCTTTTGCTCGCGCTGATTTTTTCGGTGCAAATTACGTTCAAGTTTTATTCTCTTTTTTTCCGCGCTAAATTTGAGGGTACTTGCATAGTCTCGCGACTTCTGATATAGGTGCACGTGTATAACTCGATTTCCTGATATTTACACTACAGATTTTAATTGCTGATTACTGCTTTAATTAAGAGTACGATGTTCATGATTTTTCTCATTTAAATTTTTAAATTATATTTTAGAACAAATGTTAAATTTTTAATTAAAATAGCACTCAATCGATTGCCAATAGTAACAATTATTTAGTATCAATGAATCGATATATCGTAAGTCTTTGAGTTAGAATCATTGTTACAAACATATTTGATGATTAAAATTATACTTTCATTTTTATTTTTGTAATATTAGCAAACAACATTTAAAGTGTGTATAAACATTATTTATAATGACTTTTTCCTTTTCAATTAAATCATAACATTTTAATATCAATGTAACACTGTACGTTATTAACAAATTCAACTGTAAGGCAATGCAACAAGTGAATGCCACATTACTTTAAAAAAGTTTTAAAAAATAAACCTATGCTGCGGTAAATCATAAATATAAGCTAGATAGAGAAAATGAAATACTTCTATAAGCATACAAATACAGCGTTATATTGATCAGATAGTTTCAAAGTTTACTTTTAAACAAATAGAAATATCACGTAATCTGGTCCTTCACTGGTCTTTTGATAGTCATTCAGTGATACAGTTACTCTATACATAGATTATTCACATGGTAAAGTTAATTTTAAAAATTTGATAATCGCTCATAATCATATGAACATTTATAACATATCAAATAGTAGTTTCAGTAATGTTAATGGAGTAATAAATTAATTTCTTACAAATCTCGAAATGATCAGGAAAGTTTTAAAATTTTTTAAAACGAACTTATTCTACTTTGCTTCTAAACAACCCATACATATAAGTGAACAACGTAATGAGTACAGATGACCCAGCTGCACTATTATAGGCTCAAGCACTCCCGGTATTCCTATTTGAATTTCGCTTTGCGCCAGCCGACAGCTAGCAGGAAGTCAAGCTCGACTTGTGAAAACATCGCCAGCGTATTATATACCATGCATGAGGCGACGGTCGCGTCGCGTCGCGCGTCTCCGTTCCCGGGAAAGGAAAACCGATGGCCGCGGGCCAATTCGAGCGTTGCCCTCGCGCATCGCGAGTGACGTTCTCTCCGAACGCGACGTCTAACGAATGGGACACTTGTTTCGGCGCGGTCGGCTCTCGGCCGGTTGCCATTGACCCAGATGATCGCGATTTTCGCGAGTCGCGAGGAATGTGGAGGCTCTGGCGTCAATTGGAAATTAGGACGGTAATGGAGAAGTGTTATAAGAATAAATATGTGTTACTGTTGTTACTTTTCTGGTGAATTTTATTGTTTTATTATTCATAAATTGAATATGTTATTAAGATAGATTCCATGATGTTTCTAAAGTCTGTCTCTGTTATTAGTAATCGCAAACAAATATTGTACATATCTATTTTGAGCTTTTTGTATTAATATGTTACCAATTGATCGATTAAAAAGCATGGGTTATCGATATAAATAGATATACATAGTTCTGCAAAAATGTTCTTTGCGCATTCAATTTTGATTAATCCGGAAAAAAATGTTCAGGAACTTTAGGATTTGTAGCAAACAAAACATAGAATTACTATATTAGTATGTACCTATGATTTATTACTGCAGTCATTAAAAAATGGAAATTCGGTTAAAAGTCAAATTTGCTAAAAAATGATTGAAGGCTCACCTTAATATTTTACCCAATCTGATAATTTGTGTAAGTTTTTATACATATATATGATTTTTAGGGGTGTTGCTATTTCCTTAGTTACGATTTGTAGAACAAATGTATAAAAACTTTTACAAAATATGATTGGCAATTTTCACTGAAAAAGATTATTCTTAAACTGTATCATTACAATAAATTATTATTATTCCTTCATTAAAACCGGATGCAAATAGTTAGTAGATCTATTATCATCTATTTTGAGCTTTAGGAGCTTTAATAAGTTTTTTCTTTTCACCTTCCCATCGTTCTGTGTATGAACTGTGAAATAGGCAGACGGTGTCAGTACATAATCCTTCCACTGTAACAGTGATAGGCCTATGCTCCTATCGATTAAATTACACTGGACTTGCAATTGAAGAGAATTGTATGGTGACTAGTACCACTATCCCGAATTTATCTAGACAATAAAAGAAGTTTGTTCAATATGAAGAGTCTAACAATCTTCTTTTTCATTTACTTTTTTAATTTATGATAAAAGTATACATAGACTATTCTGTCTTAATAGAATTCTAATATATTATTGGACCCACCGAGAAGGTAGTACTCGGATAAACTACAGTTATCTGGATTTTTCGATTTCTTTAAAAATTCTTGAAAATTGGTACATGTGTTTAATAAAGTATCCTTTATATATAGTTAAAATCTTGAACCCCCCAAATCATATAAAATTTGGAGATATTGAGCCTTGAAATTTCATATTTTAACATAGGAAGCCTATACTGAGTCGCACAGCGAGAGAGGTTTCGTTTAATTGCAAAAAAAGTTTTCTTTAAATTCTTTTGCAAAACTAGCATATGATGTAAAATAGCAATAAAAATCATGGAGAAAAAAGTTTGATAGGGCAAGCGATGCTTTTTGTTAAGATACAAGAGTCCAAAATTTTAATCCCATGCTACAGTGTTTGACTCTTTCGATTTTTGGGAATATTTCATACTCTAGATACTGTCATCGAAATTCTGATGTTTGAAATTATTAATTGTGAGGTTTTCACATTAGAGAACGCCGTATAATATCGTAGAAAAAAAATTTCTAATTTAACCCTGAGTTGAGCACCATTGTAGCCGGAGATCTACCTTAAAGAGTTAACATATAATGAACTACTGCAGTGTTCATAAAACGACTTATTCCGTATATACATTAATATTGGTGTAATGCATTTATTGATTTATTGTTAATGCCTTTGTTAACCGTAAGTTTTTACACCTCTTTTATCAAATATTATTATCACGGATGAGTTAGTTTGACCCAGATCAATTTTCAGTTGGTTGCTATTCAAATGCCATTAAATTTATTAGAAAAAAAATACTAGGATGACGTGTAAGCATTGAAATACTTTTTAATGGCTGTATTGCAAAATAAAAATCGTGGGTCTTTTTAGCTCCATAATAAGCAATTTATTAAACATATTAAACAAATAAATTTCAGTCCATTTCAATAAAAACATTTTAATTTAAACTTTACTTATTGACAAATTAAGAAAGTCCGATGAAGCCAGACGAACTTAAAAAAACAAAGGCAAAATAAAGCCGAAACTCGAGATGGTTCAATACTCTTTGATCGCGCCGGGGAATGTAATAAGCACGTACTCGTGCGATGAAAATCGAGAGGCGGCGTTGCTGCGCGAAGAAGAGCACGTGTCTAAATTTTTCTGTCGAAAGTGCCGCTCACGGACGCAGTCCTCCAGCGGGTCTCGAGTGATCCTAGAGCGGAAACGCGTCCACGTCTAGAAAGTACAAAGCTTGTTATCGCGCTCTGATGGAAAGGTACACACACACACAGCGAGACTTCCCTCTTTCTCGCTCTCCCTTTATGTTTTCACACTTAACGTTCTCTTCCTCTCTCTCTCTCTCTCTCTCTCTCTCTTCCTCTCTCTCTCTCTCTCTCTCTCTCTTTCTTCCTCTCTCTCTCTCTCTCTCGCTATTTGCTGCTTTTTGTCTCGTTCATACCCAGTTGGAGGTATTGTCTGTTGTACACGAGCTGCAAATTTCACGCGATCGTCTCTGATTTTACGCTGCGGAACTATTGGATTCGTAGACTTCTGCAGAGCTGTGTTTTATTTCGTGCGATTCGGGGATGCCTTTATTCGGTGAGATCACAGTGTTTTTAGGATTGTTCACATTCAGGATCAAAGTTGTAGAAATGCTGATAAAATAGTGCCCGGTAGTGTACCTATATTGATAAAGTAAATTGAACTGCAAAAAAATGGGCGAAAAAATGTATTTTATTGTCATATGAAAAATTATTGGAGAACCTTAGTCGATATATGAATGAATTTGGGTTTGAAAATAATTCATAATCACATTATCTATAACATACCAAAGTTACTGTGTATGTAGTTATTGTATTAAAATTTTAAAACTAGAAGAGTTATATTTATCTTAACTTTAAACATATTTAAGAATTTCTAAAAGTTAATAAAGAAATAACATGCTGAAAATAAAAAGGTTTATAGAATGTATTTTCATCCAATTGTCAAATTTGTTTGTGTTAATACATCTCTATAGTGATTAATTATACAATTATTAAATTATGATGAATTTACTGATTAAGCACTACAGTCTTATAAAAAATAATTCCATTAAACTGTAAATAAAAACAATAAGAGTAATAAAAGAATACACGACAAAAACACTTTGTATCCTTCTTCAAATTTTCCATTTATAAAAATTAAAATAAAAACTTTAGAATACCGTCAACATAAATCAGAATCTGCGCGCATGTACACACATAGACGAAAAGACGACGGATTAAGGCTTGATAATAAAAGACAATACAAAGGTAATCTTCAGAAACTTAGAAATTTTATCTTTAGTTACCTCTTTCCTTTTTGAATGATCCTTCTCTTCTGACATTCCTCCACAAATGCGCCAATGTGCGCAAATTAAATAAAAATATCCTTTCAATGGTTTGTCCCAACAATCCAACACTCAGACACGCACGTACAGGACTCATAAGAGCTCGCTTTGATAACGAGCGAGACAATGGCGAGGTGCGAGGCGTTAGTCCGAGTCTACGCGTGCTAATATCGCGGACAGCAGCCAGAGATCCGCAAGTCTCCCGCGAAGACCCACGAGATGATCTTCGCTCTGATGAAATATACGACGTGTTGCGCCGATATCGATCTGCGATGGTTACTCAAGAGCGTCTTCCACGACGTCCTTTCAACCCGCAATGACTATCTGGAATTTTTCTTTTTTAGAAAGAGGCTTTTTTGTAAGTAAACGGGGAGATCAAATTATAGATATTGCTGTACAATGTATAGGTGTGGGAGGCCATTGTCCGGTGTTGTAATTTTAAACTTTCAGGTTTGGAACGGAGAGAATTATTGAAAAATTAAAATATAGTATGGTAGTCTTGTTGTGACCTTTGATGGTAACATTTAAATAATTTATGAGATTAGAGAGATGTGTTTGCACCAGACGCGTAAGCCTTTTTCTGAATAAAGATGTAGTTCATAAATAAAACAAGAGCTTACAAAATGTTTTTAGGGTAGGTTTGACTACTATCTAACAGCATACAAAAACTCAATTCAACTTATTAACTGCGATTAATGTACTACAAAATCTATAATAGGGAATAATACCGATTATTAGTTAACAGTATATTCTTGCAGATCATGATATAGTTTATTTGTAAACTTTTGGACTTTTTATAATATACTCAAAATTGAGGAAGATATAGGTAAAACTTTTAAAACGTTGTGACGCCACTACAGCCGGCACCTCTTGATGTTTTAACGGTGTAACATCACTCAAAGGACCTTTAATAAGCTGTAATTTTCGCAAATTTAGTTGTTTTGTAAAAACTCAAAAAGCAATACACGTCGACTTAGGTTATTTACAATTTGCACAGGTGCCAAAAAAAATAATTTTGTATTCTTCCCTATTAAATATAAAAAATACTTGATGATATACAGTGCGTCTCATAACTATAGAAACACCAAAAATTTTTACATTTAAATCTGTGTATTATACCTTTTCTTAAAAAACCTGTAACTTTCGAAGCAAAAAACCAAGAATAATTTAAAAAATAGCAAATAAAAGGCAATTTTATTCTCTTCAAGACGTTACCAAAATATTGTGACTACATTAACTTATGAAAAATTCACGGACGGTTTAAACAAAACTTGAATACTAGATAAAAAATTTACATTGATTTAAATGGGTCTAAAAATTTAAAGTGTTTCTATAGTTATGAAACAACGATAACTTCTTTAATGTTGATGCGAAAGAAATATTCTAGTAATGTTTTAAAGAGAATATATTTTCCATTCATTGGCTTTTTACAAAATTATCCTCGGATTTTTGCTTCCAAAGTTACAGGTTCTTTAAAAAAAGGTATAATATACACATTTAAACGTGAAAATTTGTGGTGTTTCTATAGTTATGAGACGCACTGTAGTAGTAAAAATTTGCCAAAATAATTTATATATGAACTTACATGAAGTAATTTTTACCGGGGTCATAAAGACTAGCGCATTTCCGATTTCTCAAAAAATACTATACTATCCCTGGTTGAAATTTATCCCGTCCACTTTATAGATCTATGTAGAATAATCTCGCGCTGTGTAGATCTATGTAGGCAAACTAGATAATTACTATAAAGGCGTGTAACGGTCGACCCTTCCAGTTTCCCATATTATTTGCCCCGATAAAACTAGATAAGCAAAATTATGACAATAACAACCACTTAAAGGTTATGTTTTAAGAAATAGAAGCACAATCTATTTCACAATCTATACAAAAACAGAACATATATATATATATATATATATATATATATATATATATATATATATATATATATATATATATATATATATATATATATATATATATATATGTTCTGTTTTTGTATTTCCTACTGCGATTAATTTATAATCAAACACTTTCATTTGACATCTATGGCCAGTTAAAACATAGTAATTTGTTACTTATAAAGAAATTTATCGTCTACATGTGTTCGACTAATGTGTTTGTCTTTGAAAATGTTGTCACGGATGAGAATTTTATGCATTATAAGAACTCACATATGGATACAAAATTATTTGCAGTTCTGAAATTAAAATTCTAGTTTTAAATAAAGCATGTCATAAAGTACATATTTGTACATATGATATTATTATTATTATATTACCTTTCAAGAAACAACTACATCAATCAGAACATTATTTTGTGATCACTGTTTTTCATATGCAAGGAACATTATTTCTAAATTTTCATTTTTTAGATTAGATATGCTTTCTGACTACTTCTATATGTAAATAGTATGAATAGAACTGTAGATCTTATTATTCTGATTAAAAACTTGCATGTGAAACTTTTTTAACATTAATTTTTACGATAAAAGTTCTGTTCAATAAATAATTTATAACCTCACAGATTTTATATATACATATTATTATTGAGAAAACTATGTAGATCTGTGTGGATTTATCGAGTTTTGTACAGTCTGGTACTATATAGTTTGCCTATAAAGGCCGTTATAGCGAATGTGGGCGCCACGATAAGATTTCTACCAGGGATACTATAATAATTTAGGAGCTTCCTACAAAAACTAGCCCTTTTAGATATTACGACCTGCAGTTTCTCAATTCAACCAATATAAAGCATATTTTGTATAAATTATTTATATATTTTGAATAATTGTATAATAATTTTTAAACCATTAAGGATAAAACGGGAATTAAACAGAACAATCATTAAAATTGATTGAAAACCATACAAAAGCACAAAGAGAATTTTTAAAATATGTTAATGCAATGTTGATTGGTTAGTCTGCATACTTTAGGCTGAATTGATTTTTTCACGTCAACGACGTTCACCCAAGGCTCTGACAGATCATTGACCCAATTATATTCCATTCAATTTTATACCTCAAGTTAGCATCGATGTGTTGAAAGATTATAAATGAAGTGCTGTAATTATAATGTTTTACTCGGGTACTTGTAGATTATAATATTATTTATAGTGTATGTATTATTTATAGGTAAATAACGTAAGTAAGAGTATTTCATCAAAATAATAATTATGGTTTCAAGTTACTAAAGTAATTTATTAATTTTAATTATTTATCAAAATATATTTTGAATCCAATCTTAATATGCGTATTTTTAGTACATAGATGAATATTTAGATATCGGTTCTAACCATTTATCTAATGATAATAACTGACTGAAATTCGATTTAAATTATGCGTAAGATAACAATATTTACAAAAATTTACAAATTCAAGCACATTAACTTGTAAAGATTATTTAAGATTGAATAAACAGAAGAATAATGGTTGTCGCTTATATTTTCACAGATATATTTTTTAAGCAGATAAAATTACATTAGTATCAGCATAGTTTCCTCATTGTAAACATACAACCAGCACTTAATTTGTTTGTACTGAAAGTTTAAATACAGTGATCAGAAAGACAGAATATGTCAGCCTTAAGAAGTAGCGTACAGGATATATAAAAGCTATATGTACTAGCAAAATTTTACTAAAATGTAGTATAACCATAATATTATATAAAAATACATTAAATAATAATCTTCAAATAATATTACATTCAAAACCAATTAATAAACAAGTATTAAAAAATATTCTGCAAATAACTTTACCATGTAAGTAGAAACGGCCAAAATCTGCATATTTAGAAATAAATAGAAAGTAAGTAATAGTTTTACGTGTATATAAGATTATAGTACCATAGGAGTAAACTATAGTCAGTAGTAAATGTAGTACAAGGCCGAGTTGAACAAAATTAGAATGAGAAAAAGTACATCAGAAATAGAAGTGCATTTCAGGGGATTTCCGAATTCGCAGTAGATAAGGTCCTGCTCTATCAAGACCTAATCAGACTCTAAAATGGAAGTAGTAAAAGCCAGAACGCATTGGATTAGATGCAGCAGCGGAGGTTCGGTGAATCTAAAATAGGAAATGTGACTCATCTCCCAAATAGAAGCAGCAAAATAAAAACAGCGAGTTGGAATTAGAGGTGGCGAAAATGCTCCAACCTTAGGATTCAATTTCCTAAGTGATCGGCGAGAAAGGAAACCAAAATCGTGGTACGCAGCTGCAATTTGCAACCGAATCGAGTAGACTCGGCTTCGGCTGAAACATGGCCGAACGCTCGTGTGCGATCGCACAGTTGCGAAAGCGAATGCATGCGTATAGTATTGATTTCTAAGGAAGTAAATTGATAATTTTTATTGTTTCTTTTGACTTTCGTGTATTTTTGAATGATATTATTATGACAGTAAAAGTAGTTTGTATGTAAATGCAACGTGCGTAATATTGAACGTACGTAACACGAAGAATCTCTAAGTGCTGTTGTTAAGACAGTAATAGAGTTTCATAAGATTCCTGTATTTATTATACGTTCTGACTTGATAAAATATAAATTTATTAAAAGAATATAGAATAGAATATATTAGAATATGATGGAACATGTAAAAATAATTTATATTTTTTATGAAATTTTCACTGCAAATTATCACAAAGCTTATTGTTTTTAGTATAATTTACAATGATTGTGTAATTATACTACGGACTGAAATTTTAATTAGCAAAATTAATTAATTTAAACGGCAAATTATTTTCCGATGATTGAATTTTAAATTATTATAATACGCTCATATATATATATATATATATATATATAATTATCATTTTTTAATACATTTTAATAAGTATATTTCAATCAAACCAATTCGTTATCATTTCAGTACTACAGTACCCAAAAATCACAATAGAATGACTAATATGCATGTTTAGCAAAAAGAATAGTATGAACGCAGCTCGCCGGAAACAACAAAACGTCGGGAGTAAGTAAGCAAGGCAAGTAGTTTGCAAGTGTCTAAATTAACATTCGTGCGGTGTGCGCCGGTGTGGGCCGCCCTCGTTCAATGGAAACATTTTTCCGGCCGTGGAATTCCGAGTCGTAAAATCAGGCTCTGAAAGCCCGGCTCGGCGCACGCCGGGTGCACAATCGCCGAAAAGCCGGAAAACGAGCGCGGGGGGAAGGGGAAATTGAAGGGAAACGCGCTGCAGCGCCGGAATTAAACCGGCGCGCTGGTTCTCTCACCTTCTCTAGCTTTTGCACTTCGCGCGCAGTCTATTTTTTTTTGGGCGGAATAAAATTTTAGGGCTGTGGAAATTCTAATGAACTGCGTTGTAAAAGGAAGATTGCAAACGATCAAATATGTGTTTTTGGTTTTTGGAAAATAGTTTTACCTGTTGTTGGTGAATTATTCTTATGAGAATGCGTAAAATAATACGTTTATGGGATTTTTTTAAAGATAGCTGTAGCTGTGTAACACGTAGTGTAAATAATCATTTTATCATTTGCTTGCACAAATTTGAAAATTTTAATAATGAATCATATTTTTCAAAAAGTTTACGTAAGGCTTTTGGATTCTTCTTGGAATCTAAACGGTTTAGCATGAAAAATATACTGTGTTTACATTCCGCTTTATCCATTCATCGTATTGATCTATACAGTTAACTTTTTCTTAACAATGTGTATCCTTTTGGAAAATAATAAATATTTTATTTGCAGTATGCAAATATTGCATTGTCTTCACTTTATCCAGTGCTTACAGGAATAAATACAAAATTTATATCCATGTTTTCTTGTATTACCCATTTTACAGATATAGAATAATAAAACAATAACGGTAACTAGCATTATAACATTTTCTTTACATAGTGATAAACATTTTAAAAGCAATTACAAATTGACAGCACTGAAGCATTCCGAAGTCATTTATGAGAAAAAACGGATTTCATACCTGTCATGATTTGGCCTGCTCTACTTTTTTAAAATAGGAAATTCAAAATGATTCTGAATCAGTATAAGTACGGCTATCGTCCGAACAAGGAAAGAAAATATAAAAAAATTAAAATAACGATACTTTTATAATTAGATTTCAATTTTTTAATTTTATTTTACAGTCAAACATAGTACATATTTAATTACTGTATAATGGTAATAGCTGTTCCGAAGACATTGTAAATTCTCAACCAATTGCGCATGTGCAGCTAAGTACTGACATGTCATGCTTGAATCAGATTGATTATAACTATTATTGCATTGCATAGTAGTATTTGGGTTAATTTTAATGTTTTACGTTGTTCAAGACTCATCTCTATCGTTAAAGGATTATAAAAATAGTAAACAAAATTTATAATATAATTCCAGTAGGGACGGTAGTCAAATTCGTAGTAAATAAAAATAATTTCAAATTTCTTGTATCAGATAAATAGAGCAAGTGTAATCGAGGTAGCAGCCAAATAACTTAATACATCTCGTAATTTTGGCGCGAAGTGAGGGTACTACCAATTTATCTTGACGGAAGAGGCGCGAAATGCAATTGATGTTATATTTGAAATGATAAATATTAATGGTTATATAAGAAAAACGCTGGAATTTATTAGGAAAAAATCATCTATTACCCTACATGACCGTAACACTACTACAAAACTTTGCATCTAAAGCAATACAAGATCTCTAGATGCACGATCGAATTCCTAGACAGTCTCCACTCGTCCATAAGTTTCCCACCTCGCGCATCATCACCCTCTTTCATCTCTTCAAATCACATCTTTCCTTCTGCCTCTCTTTCTCTCTCTCCCTCTCCTTCTCTCATCGGGACTTCAAAGTCGCGGAATCACGGAGGGGCGCATTCTATCTCTCTCACTCTTTCCCACCGCACCACACCAGTCTCTGGCCCGCGGGGGTTGCGCGACTGCAGACGCGCGCGCAACAGAGATAGCACCAACAGAGATAGCACCAACAGAGAGAAAGAGAGTAGAGAGGATAGAGTAGAAAGAGAGCAAAGGCTCGGCACGGCCGCACTCCGCCTAACTTTCGTAATTAAATCTCGAGTCGAGTCGAAAAATTGACGAGTCGCGCGCACGCCCTTTTTACTGTCTCTGTGCGCATACCCTTTTTCCGCTCGGCACTCAATATGGCTTGCTTGAGGTTTTATTGGGTACCGTTCAATTTTTGCGCGCGCGACCTTTGTGCGATTTTCGGGGAATCCTTTATGTTCGAATGCCTGAAAGTTCGCGCTTGCTAAGCACTTTTTTAAAAACGATTTCTTGTTTTTCACCGTCTGTTGTCGGAGCTTTCGAACTGACGGATATTGCTTTTGTTGGATTATTGTTTCTTTTACAGGGATATTTATTCATTTACTAATTTTCTTTAGAGTTAACAACATTTGTTTTATTTTAATGAAATGATCAGGATAATAAAGATTGCTTATTATAATCAGTTTCTTTAGTTTATCGAATGGATATTTATTAAATTTTTAAAGAACATTTTCTACTTAATTTTCTGGGGATATAGAATATTAATTTCATACCATTGATTAATTTTTACTTAAAAAGTACAATCAAAACATATTTTATTATAAACTAATATTCTGTACATTTTTTATCGTAACAGACAAAACTTTTCTATGAAATGCAGAGTAAACATTTTTTTAAATTACCTTGCTAGTATCCATTTTAAAGTGATATTTCCATCAGCACAAAGTAACTGTAAGCGTTAAATTATAAAAATTTTAAGTAGCATTAAAAATTTTTGCAAAACATTTCAAATTAATTTCACGTGAAAATATCTAGCTACATTTGAACAGACCGTAGGTAAAAAAACTCTTATGGTTCTGTGCGATTTTTTCCAGCTAGCAAATAAAATATAATTAGCGCGAAAGAGATTGAAGATTAAAAGGTCGATGATACATAGAGAGGGCGCGTAGATTATTATGTGTACTCTGTAGAGAGGCCACTAATGCATCCGACGGTGGTTTTTCTCTTCGCAGCCGCAGTATCCTCTCTCTCTCTCTCTCTCTCTCTCTCTCTCTCTCTCTCTCGCTCTCTTATCTCTTGCGAGTGCGTGCCTGCAAGTCCAAACAAACCGTCCATACGCAAAGTGCATTGGACGTTGAATTATGCTCCGCAATGAAAATATTTAATCGGCACTCTTGTTTTTCAAATCAGCTCCTCGCCACCTCCTCTGTTCTCACGAGTTCTTTGAATTAGCGCTGATGCAAAAGTTTCGCGGAACTTTCAGCGAGGCTTTTTTTCACGATTACCCACTCACCCGCTCTGCGCTCCTTGTTTTGTGGATCATGTAAATAATAATTTTTAATGCGCCCTGGGAAGCGCGTGCAAGATATGATTTTTTTCAATTTTACGGTTCAGTTGCATGCGTTTTGTGTGTACTCAGTAAAGATGCTGGAGATTATACTGGAGAATTGCGAGTTGTGAGGGTTTATTTAGTTATTAACTGAAGTTTGTTAAATTATCCTACGGCAAATACCTTTGGACTAACAACTTTGCTGCTTGCATTGGTCTACGTTTCTGAGAAGGTGTATTTTTAATTTATTACAAAAAGAAATTCTACATATGAAAGCAGAAAGGATTCTTTATCTTCATAGAAACATAATCCCCTATATCATGTATTTATTTTTTGTTGTTGTGTACCTGCATACCTTATGAAAATAACCATTCGCAATACATTTTGTAATTCGTGAGATGGAGTAAATTTAACTAAATTATAAATTTAAATTCCCTTATATTTAGTTCAAAGTATATTTTTCATTAATGTCAACCACCTATGCCAAAAGCTGTGAAATAACGATTAAAAATTCTTCTGTAAGTAACATTTTAATTTGACAAATTTCTCATACTAATTTCATTTAAAACATTTCGTTCAATTTTTAGCTATTTTCAAATAATCATTTTTACATATTTTTTTGTATAAGTTATGTTTATCACCAAAAACTTTAGAACTTTAACAAAAAATTTAAGATAATGAATATTTAAACTATTCAAACGAATTTAAGCTTCAAACCACGTTATATCATATCGTCAATATATACCAAATATTATAGCTCGACTTCTCGATAAATTAGATTTTCAGTATGTTGATATGTCAATAAACTATTATATGATTTATATCAATTAAATTGACAATGTTTTCTAAATATCATAATTTTACCAGCAAGATTTTTTTATGTATTTCTTTTATTTTGCAAAAAATTATTAAATTAAAATATTATATTCAATCATTTTTATTGGATCGTCTAAATGTACAAAATAATATAGGCCATAGATTATCGTCAAAGTTTATATCTATAACGCGTTGCACTGTTGATGGGGAATTCGGTAAAGCGTTTAGCAAACGTTATTAAATTAAAACACTTAATAATTATGTAAAAATATTCAACAACAAGAAAGCTACACTGTGCAAAAAACAATTATGATTTTGAATTTGATTTTGAAAAAATGTTACAAAATGCATTATTCTACCGAATATAATGAATAAACTAAATGAATGAATAATTACACAACAAAATTCCTCCAACAAAGCGCAAAAGTTTGAAAACCTTCAAGCAAACTTCTCATCCTCCTGATCCGACGAATAAAGAAATCGAAAATAATCCTCGACGCGCCTGGGCATCGAGGCCCGAGCGTATTCCCAGCCGAGTCACTTGGTCGCGGAGCAAAAACTTTGGGGCCGCCGCGCGCGCTCTCGCGAGCGCGAAAACGAAACGCAACACGGCGCCGAAGACGAGGGGGACGAGAGAGGAGAACAGGCAGAGAAGGGATAAAATAAGGAGGAGAAGGAGGAGGCGAGGAGTGCGGCAGGAGAAGAGACGAAGACGAAGGAGGGAAAAGAAGGACAGATGAGCACGAGCGCGCGCGCGGACCGAGGAGGAAAAAGAAACAGAACACGCGATCGAGCAAAACGAATCGAATGAGCCGACGAGCGGCTCGAATAAGGGCCGAATTACACTAGCCCCGATCTTATCGCGAGCTCATCGGGCGCACATATAGTATGCGAGAGACGCGGCTGGACGGCTCTTTGCGCTGATGTGACGTCTTTTTACGGGTTCATTCCAAAAGCGAGTATTTGTCCCAATGGTTATGCAGAAAATGGACTGCCGCCCTCACTCATAGTAAAATTAGAATATTTCTTGATAAGTCATAATTTTACAAACTATTTTATATTTAATTTGACTAAAATAGTAATTTGCTAAATATGAATTATAAAAGTCGTTGTTAAATATTATGTGCTATAAGAATGAATATAATTTAATGCAGCCAATTCTTACGATAACTAATTAAGACATTAGTAAAGACATTTTGATTTATAAATATCATCAAGTATCCAAACAGTTCTTTATATGAATCTCTAAATCAAAATATGTACTTCAATGCATCTAAGCTTAACTCATATTCAACGATTGATTATTCTATCTATAGCTTTTACAACAATTTATGTAGTATGAAAAATGTATCGCTAAACTAGTATTAATTTACTTTGTTTTAGTAAATACCTATTAGCTATCTATATTATAAAGAAATATATATTATTATCGTATGATTATACCTCTTAATTATTGAAGCAACGGCTAATTATATTCACCATAGCCTTAACCACGCATTAAATGAGATTATCTAGAAAGAAATTAAAAATATGGAATTGATTGTAATGAGTTGACGAGGATTTAGCCACATAATTACCATCACTTTGCATCAGCCAACTTTCAAATTAGAAAAAAAAATAAAAGCTATTAATTATTGTCAATCACGTTAATATAATTAAATTAGTCTATCGTGACACAGTTGTTAGCATTAAATACAAAAGTGTAATTAATTTTATACTTTCTTTATATCGTGCATAACAATCATTTTCTTTTATTTTACGAAGCACTTTAATTTGACTAGAGTTAGGCTGTTGTCCCATGGCCAACACAAAACCGAAATGGCAAAGCCGGAATGGCAAAGCTGGACTTGGTTGACCAATCAGCAGATATACTGAAGAGGACCATTTTAAATTTGTTCAAGTTGTTATGTAAATATAAATACGAGATACATAAAACATTTCATGATGCTTGAAATATTTATCACAATTTAAAGGGGGCATACAATTAAATCATTTCAAAATGAACATTAGTTGTGACAATTTTGATGCCATTGAATTCCGGTTCCGATTTTAAACCCCTACTGTCCCATGAAGCACCTTTTCCGGAAATAAGCGTCATGCTAACCTCACTTTCGATCACTAATACTCCAAATTTTATTAAACTCAAGGAAATTTAGCATAAGATTGCACGAGAAAGTTATTATCAAATATATTTTCATAGAAAAAAATTCTTTTTTCACAAAAGTTTTACAAAATATTGCTTTGATGTAACATCAGTTTAAAATTTTACCGAAAACATATGCTCCATGAGACATATGGGGGTTAGAATCGGAACCGAAAAGTTTGATTTTCCGGGAAGGTTGTGATTGATCGGCCATTCCGGCTTTGCTATTCCGGCGTTGTTATTCCGATTTTATGTAGGCCATGGGACAGCAGCCTTAGCAAGTCATGTAATAATATTAATCCGTTTATAAAAGCCATTTGAACAAGAATTTGAGGTTACTTCGGAACAATAAATAATGTCGTTGAAATGGCATTTGTCGAGGAATTAAAATATTAATCTGAAATTTTGTATAATGATTAATGCACAACGAAAATAATTCAGTCTCTATTCTTTATTAGAGCTAATTATATTTATTATACGGTTGGCAACATTTGAAGCGGGAAATTTAAATTGATACCCTCTTAAATATAGACTAGAAAAGAGCATATTGGATGGTGCAGCCATTATTCTGTCATGCTGATCATACGAAAATGAATAAAAAATCACTGAATCTTAATCCCCAAATTCCCCGTTGAAAAAGCAAAAAAAACTCCCCACCCCGAGGCAAAAAGCAAAAAACCTCAGTCCCAGCTCAGCCAACGATAACTAGTGTGGTCCGGCCCTAAAGAGCCCGAGCGCTGGCTTGCGCGCGCGAGCGTTCGCGAAAAGAAAAAGAGAGCGAAAGGAAAAGAGGGTCTCTCTCTCTCACCAACACCACCAGTACACGCTGCCATATCCCCCCTCGCTCCCCTCACCTCTCCACACACACGCATACACACACCACCTCTCTCTCTCTCTCTCTCTCTCTAGCCGAGCTTCAGCTACAGCTACAGCTTCAGCTTCGGCTGTTTTCATGGCCGTCATTTAGTAGGTTCGTTCACCCCTCGACGAGGCACCTCGCTCGCTCCGCTCTGCTCCGCTCCGGGCCTGCCAGAGTGGGGGAAAGCTGAAGTCGAAGCGGGGGCAACGGCTCCTCGGAGGAGGAGGAGGAGGAGGCAGGCAGGCAGGCAGGCAGCCGAGCCGGCAACGCAGTCACCTAGAGCCGAGGGAAGGGCAGCAAAGGGGGCTAGACAGAGAGAGAGAGGCGACACACGTACGACGACGCGATGCGCGGAGCTGGAGGGCCGAACAGAGACGGACGTATTCTACTGAGAGAGAGGGGGAGGGTGCGTATGTGTATGTGTGGGGAATAGACGTGGGCACACTGAACCACGACGACGGAGACGACCGACCGACGCGCTGCTGCTGCTGCTGCTGCTCTGCTGCTTTCTTTGCTATACTTTCGCAGGATGGACGCGCGCGCGTTTTTTTTTGCAAGGGAGCGAGAGCGAGCGAGTGACGTGGCGCGTGAGGTCTTCTTCTTTTTGGGCATTGTGTGCGAGAATGGGCTCTGGGTGGCTGGAGGTATGTGGGAAAATTTTGGAAACTTTTAAGATATTAATGTTTTATTGGATTTGTAAAGTACATAAGTAGGCTAATGACTGTTATAGGTTTATTATTTAACCTCTTCTTTGCTACATTATGATCCAGTTGAAAATATGATTTTTCTTTCTCAAAGAGAAAGCTATATTTTATTACCATGCACAAGTAATGTTAATGATAAAAAAATGCAATTTGAAAATATGATATAAAATTAGTATTTTGTTTTGTTGTCACAAAACTAAAATAGTTTCGAGTTGCTGCACATGCAGAAATGCTACCGTTATGGTTTAAATATTGTCCAATTTTACTCTACATTTTTTGTCTAATATTAAAGAAGCCATTCCAATATTTAGTTGACAGTAATATCTATAACACATATGTTTATAAGCTAGTTAAGAAGAACAATTAACTAATCGAAAACTGATTCAAAACAATTGTTTATTTTAGTCTTAAAAACAAAAGAAAATTCTTTCAGAACTGAACAATAAAATTGAATGTTTATGGACAGAAGGATAATATCTTGTAAAAATGAAGGTTCATTTATTAAAATTTATTATGTTTTTGTGCGAAAGATGTCCAAAATTAGTAAAAATTTTAGATTTCCATTAAGTAATTAGGTAGTTAATCTTCTGACAAGTAAATTTAAGTAAAAAACTAAAATAAAATTGAGTATAGTGCTCTGTTAAAAAAGTTGTAAAAACATGATGTAAAGCATTTTTTCTATGTTGCTAATCAATTGAATAAATAAGTAGGTATAGAACATACAAAATGTCATATGTTTGAGATATTAAATAAATATATTTGGCGACAACTAGTAAAATATGAGTAAATAGAATAATTTAATAATGACTAATTATTAAACTTGAATAATAGGATGAGTTGAAAATGATAAAATCACTTAGAAGTGTCTGTCTCTTCTGTAATATCAAAAAGTTCAATACTTTATAAATAATAATATTACTCGGCGACTCCTTCTCAAACTCATTAACTCTACTTACAAATAAAACACGAGAAACTTATTATTAAAATGTCCATAGTCAGTATGAAATAAATAATAAGCAACTAATTCCCTTCCAAATAACTATTAGAAAGAAAGCAAGCGAGACAGCCTATCCTCAAAACATCCACCTCAGAAGACATCCACCTCTCTTTAGCACGTAAGAGGCCACAGAAGAAAAAAAAGGCAGCCGCGCGGCCAAGGAAAAAGCTAGGAGAGTAAGAGTGCGATCGAGACAGAAGGAGAAAGAGAGGAAAAAAAAAGTAGGGGGGGAGGGGCGACCGAGAGTTGCGAGGGTTAGGGCCAAACTAACGGAGCGAGAAGGCGTGGAGGGGGGCCTGTAGTGCCCGTACACACCGCCGAAGAAAGAATTGAGGTAGGTCTGGGATCCGCGCGAGAGCTTACCCTCGCGCGTCATGGCCTACGTATGCGCATGTTTGTATGCGTGTATACATGCGAAGCCCCGTAGAGAGTAGCCTGCGCCTCGGTCGTACCGCCTAAATTTAGGCATACGCGCGCGCGCGCTCGTCGGCCGGAAGTGTCGCGCGATGCGAGCCAGCGACGCGACAATGGCTGTGTTACGTGTGTTAAGGTATATATATATGAGTGTGCGAGCACTCTGCGGCTGTCTGTCTTCGCCACAACGACTGCGTTTCCTCTCGCCTTTTTCTTCGCTCGTGTATATAGGCGCGCTTTTCGCACACCGGGCTTCTTCCCTTTCGAGATCTCTGTGTGTGTATATATGTGCTCGGGAATTTGAGAGGCGTTTTGTATGAGGCTTTTTGTTTGTTTCTTTTGTTTGAGGAGTGGTTGGAAAAATTGCGCGAGGTTGGATGTTTAAGGGGGCACACCACCTTTAAAATCTGAAACAAAAAAATTAATTAAGAATTTTTATTTTGATATTTATTTTAATAAGGGCTTTTTACCTCAAAGTATACATAAAAACCTACCAATTTGTATATTTTTTACCTTCGTTGGACCTTCTATGCCTCCTCGTTGCCCCTTCTATGCCAAATCAAAATCCCTACGCTCATATGAAAAGTACTACTATAATGAGTATCTCCATAAATTTTGAGCCCAATCTGTCCATGCGTTCATTTGGAATCTTACGGACAGTAAGCTGAAATTGATAAAAACAACATTTAGAGTTATTTAACAATTAAGTTACAAGTTCTAATAGATATAATTTATACTCATCTTAACAATTGCAACTACTTTTTTCTTCTTTTCAACGTAGCAGACAAACATCTGCAGCAGTGTACATCAATATTTTCTGGTGCGTGGAGTCCCATGAGTCTTCCTCCTCCTTGAATAACCTGAAATGAAAAAAAAAACACAAAAATGAATAAATTGAGTAAACTGTACTTATCATACTAAACTCTTGAGCGACACTTTCACACACTTCACTCAACTGCTTATTTATTTCTTCAAAAGCCGATTGTGAAATTGACTTGCATAGGTCCATAATCCCACAAAAAGTTGAAAGGCCAGCGTGTCCATGTCCAAGTGCACGAGCTGACAGCACAGATCTTCTGTTCACTTCATATGCATTTCCTTTGGCTCTTACTTTTTTGCTGGAGTTGATCGCTGCTATTTCACCATACTTTGAGCACACAATATCTATTTTGAAACCAAGACCCTGCACACCAGATTCACTTAATTGAACACTGCCATGGCACCGATTACAACACAGAACACTTCTAAGTTTAGAAAATAAAATTGAAGTGTCAATGATTCTGTTTGTTGTATCACTGGTGTCTCTAGCACTAGCTGTGTTTTGGAATTTCCTCGCTGAGCTGGTGGATAGTCTTGGCTTCTTTTGTTAATCTTCCTTTTTTGTCTCTTTTAGAATACATTTTCACTACACTGATTTACACACATTCACAAATTGTCAAATGCAATTAAAACACTGTATAAGTTCAGTACAATAAAAATATTAGCTGTGTTTAGTAACAGGTGGTTTGTAAACATAAAAGCCAACTGTCAAAAGTAGCTAAAATGTACGGGTAAGGTTAGTCAAAAATTCGATCTGATTTATCGACCTTTATCTTGTGACGTAATGACATGTCACGTTACTCGTAATTCGCACATGCGCCAATATTACATATAACAACGCGCGAATATTTGAATATACAAGAATGGATCTTATTATATTATATTTTATTGCTTTATAACTAAATAAAATAATCAATCAAACATTTAGTTATAAATAATAATAAAATAAATAATAATTGATAAAATACCGAATTTACGCAAAATCGGCAAAAAAGCTGTCTCAGTATTTATATTGTAACTTTAAAAGGAATTATGATATCTTAAAACGGTTTTCGGGAGCTTATTCTACGGGAAATTTCCTATAAATAAGGTAAATAAAAATAAACGATTTTTTGACAATTTAAAGGTGGTTTGCCCTCTTAAAGAGATGTTTGGATGTATAAGCTTTTGTATTTATGGGAAAACTTTAACTTTAGATTTAAGGGAATTGTGCTTTTGAGCTTTTGGAATCCTAGACAGATGTAGTAAGCGTAATTTGTATTTTGATGAAAACTTTTTAAATGATAGTATTCAGTGCACGGTTTTAATTGTGGTATAGAGCTTTTTGTTGCTATTGGATTTTTTAAACGATACTCGTAATTTATACTTGTTAGAAATATTATTTAACATAAGATTAATATTTTTTATATAATAAATGCAATAGAAGCTTTTTAAATTAAAGTTACTACAACAAATTTTAAAATATTAATTACTATACCATGTATACAAATCCATTTTTCCATTCTAATTTTAAAAGTCGATGGTAATATAGTGTTATCCATTCGTATTTTTTTATTAAAACAAATATAATATAGAAATAAATTATATTCAATAAATTTTGTTCTAACGTTAACAAGAAAAAATACAAATAATGTTGGTATATCAATTTTTCTCATGAAAATCTGTAATAATAAAACAACTCAAATAGGCATTAGTTAAAGAAAATCTATAACAAAAAAAACTTATATGTCAATTAAAACTTACTTGACATATTGATTATATGCATTATGCGACCAATCTCTGGGAAAATTTCATTTCTGCATATTACTCGTAGCTTCGTGCTTCGGATCATTATAACTTTGGAAATCGTAGGTAAATTGTTTAGCTGCAACGGCAAAACTAAATCATTTTCGTCATCGAACTTGAAACAAAGGCAAAATTATTTGCGTAGAAAACACAAAAGGGTTCAATGAGTTTCGCAGAACCGAAGCGGCAAACTCGCTCGAAGCATTTTTCCTCTTCTTCAACTTCGCCTATGCATCGTCCCATGGTGTATTGACCTCTACACGCACATACATAGGCGCACACTTTTTCGAGGCCGGCTTTAGCCTCTCGCGTTGTTATTAATTCATGACATTTCACGAATCCGAATTTATCCAGATCGATATCATGTTGTAGCAAATTTTATCAACGAATTTTAATATTTTTTTTATGTTTTCGTAACATGTGCAAGAAATTAAAAAAAATCGTTCTGTAAAATTTGGCATTATTATAATTTTATATTTGTAATTTTTATTTGAGTTCCATTCACTTGAAATATTAAATATAATTTTAATTTTCTTTCATAAGCTAAAAGAAAAGAAGAATATAAAACAGATATTGGGTCAAAATTTTTACAAGAAAAATCAAATTTTATTTTTATGATTCGCTTGATTAAAGAGGCAATAAAACACAGAATAGCAAATTTTTTTAAACACATTTTCATACATTTTATACTTTATATTTTATACTTTATACCCCGACCATTTTCTTTGGAAATATTCGAGCGTTTCATATACTAATGAATATAGATAGTACATTCGTTGTTTCTTGCAAATGAAATTTTGTGAATGGCAAATTAAGCAAAAGATAATGTTAAAATAATTATAAATTGATATTACTTTCCATTTTTTAATTGCAGTGAATTTATTAATGTTCAAAGTGATTCAACAACCATTTAATATATATATATATATATATATATATATATATATATATATATATATATATATATATATATATATATATATATATATATATATGTGTGTTTTTGAATCAACCTTTCTTTTTGACAACTTACAAGCAGCAAAAATACTTTAACCGTTAATTAACATTGATTAAAGGTGTCATTGATTAGAACGATAATTATTTTACTTAAACAACTGATTTTTAAAAAACGGCGTAACTAAACATGAGTCATATATAATTATACATACATGATCATGTATAATTATGTATAACTAATCTATGTAACTACGCATAAAGTAGGTATACACGCACACACACACTATAATTGTATACTACATATAATCACACGTACTATACAATTAGTAAATACAAAAACCAATAAACAAGGAAATACAAGGGTGATAATTCCGCAACTCCCAAAAACGTCTTCACATCATTCCAGGCCAAGAACATTCTCGGCCACACGCGATCTCTCTCTTCGCAGCTTATTCTTCATTCTCGCTCTCATTCTTTCCACTCTTCGCTCTCTCTTTCTCTGTCGCTTAAGCCCTTTACACGCTCGCACAGTAAAGAGCGTGCAGCCGCCGATATTATATATAAAAGTGCCTGGGCCAGGGCCTGGGCTTCTGCTTACGCTAGCGCGCCGTCGTCGCGCGCAAGCCCACTCCACCTCCTCCCCCTCCTCCTCCTCCTCCTCTACCTCCTCCTCTCGGCTTCGTTAACGCACAGGAGCCGACGAGCGAGCGCCTACTAACGATTTTTTCGAGGTCGTTCGTCGCTCTCTTCCTCTCTCTCTCACCCGCGTCTTCTCCTCCGCCGGCAGCTTGCGTGCGCGCCACCGCCTGGCTTCCCTTTCGTAGGGATTTTTTCGAGATTCCGCCGCTGCCGCTGCCGCTGCGGAAGGAGATGATGAATTTTTCAAGCCTTTAACGCTTTTTCCTGTTTCTGAGAGGAGTGCAGGTTTTCTTTGGAGGGAGGAGGATTATGCTTTTCGACTGATGAGATGAAGTTGATTTTTCATGAGGGGAGGAGGTTTAGTTGAGGAGGGATTTAGGCATTTACGAAGATTTCGAGAACTTTGCGTTTTCATTTCTAGAAGCCCGGTATGAATTTGTAAATCTTCGAGGTAGGGATTCTTTCTGTGTGCTTACTAAGTCGGATTGTAGACTACGTATTATCATGCGAATTAGCATTCTAATGCCGTTCTATATGTAGAGGATAAGAGGCTTTTTCGATGAAATTAAAAAATTTTTAAGGTTTGTTAAAGATTGGATAGTTAAATTGAGTACATATAGAAATTTAATCAAGCACACATATCATAAATAACTATTATATATTTACTGTAAATCGAAAATTAAATATAATATCCATTGATCAATATTTTTATTTTGGACTCGATTTTCACCGCGGTACCTAACACTGGAAAGTTGAAATAGTGAAATTTCACTAATTCATTGATAAAAAAGTATATGCACTAATTCAAATAGTTCCATGCCTTTTACTAGTGACTTACAATCAGAGTATTATAGAGCTTTGGACCACGGATAGATTTTATTTTACCTCAAAAGGAAGATTTTGCGCAATAAAAATGTTTAACTCTGACCCGATCATGATATATATAGCTGTAAACATTGGTATTTCCCATACACACTATGTTAAAAAAATCATATGTACAGATATACTTGTAATGTTAACGTTTTCACCTGTATCTCATAATTGGTAAGACGTTAGATTTACTATACAGTCTTCATTTTGAGGTACAAGAAAATGTATCCTAAGGTTTCATCAAGATCCGTGACCCAAACCCCTGATACTCTCCTTGTTAGTCACATTTCACTATTTCAACTTTTTAGAGAAAGTACTTAATTTACAAAAAAATAATTTCAATTGCGCAAAAATAAAGAATGTTTCTGTATTCAGGAGTATACCAAATATTTCGATATATGGGATGATCCAATCTCTGAGATCTATCTAAGATTTTCTACCAATAATAAGATCCGAACCTTACAAATTACGAAGATCAATTATAAGAGCAAGTATAAAAGCTAATCAAGAAATTTGTATTAAAAGTTCTACGTTTCAAAATATGAATAATTAAGTCTGCCACCTGTTTTAGGTCTTAGTCGGTGTCAATATTTTGGACAATCACAATGTAAAATAAATAAAGAAATACTAATTACTTTTGCTAAGTCAGTAACTTTTCGACATTTAAATAATTTAAAATTTCGTCTCTTTATTACGACTTCATAATTATTTTAAACTTATCTGAATCTTGTTCGTTGACGGACTCGGCGTAAACAGCATGCGACAGAATACGTATTTTTGCTAAAAATTAATACACTTATCTGAATCTGTCTGAAAGAAATACAATTGAAAAGTTGATTGAAAGTTGTGAAAAAAATGTGTATTATAGACATAGAAAGTTATGCAAGAAATTCGGGTAATAAAAGCCGAATGTGAGAACAATTCTAAAAAGATGCATGGTAATATTTAAATAAATAAAGAATAACTGAATTAGCTAGACGAAGACAGCAAGTGTACAGCACCTCTTAAGCCAGATGCGTAGTGCATTATGCGCGGGGCGTTTCACTCGGAATTGCGAGCACAGTCGAGCCTCTGTGTGTGAACTACAAGAAACAGAGAGTGAGTAAACTTGCGGGCAAGAGAGAGAGAGAGAGAGAGAGAGAGAGAGAGAGAGAGAAAGGGGCGGGAGGGAGAGTCGTGTACGCGCGCGCATAATGCCGGGTGCTCGCGAAAAATTTCACGCGAGACTACCCTTTTCCTTTTTCCCTTTCTCGTCGGTTTCGCGGCGCAGAGTTCGTGCACACCGCGCGCACTCGAGAGGCCCGACTGTGGGCTGCGCTGGCTCCGAGGCTTCTCTCGGTTTCTTTTTTTCCTTCTCTTTTTCTTGTCCCTGCGCGCCGCCGCTGATGGATGAATAATGCTGTAATACGCCGGCGTAAGTGGCTTCAAGCATTTTATTGAGAGTCGCGGGACTTCTGCGCGCCGCGCCGTGATTTAGTGGATTGGCGCGAGGCGATGCGTTCAACGGGATTTTTCAGCGCGAAATGGTAAGCGCGAATTCAAAATATGAGAAGTTTTTGGATAAATTACACATCTCGAAATTGTATTTTATTTTAATTTTTTTTTGTTTGTTTTGTAGGCTTGAATATTAACAGGGGTTGTCGCGTTTGCGCACCAAGAAACTATTAATGATTAGCTATAAACTAAAGCTAACAATAGAGTATTCACTTTAAAATTCATTTATTTTAAAGAATAATATATAATTGGAATTCAGCAAACAAAGGACAATGTCCACAAGTGTAAGCATAACAATCTTTTACAGATCAACTTTTCTAGCCTAGAAAAATAGATAGATAATCGTGTATATATAACGTACATGCTAGTAGATAACTGCCGAGATTGGTAAGACGTGTAAAACTAGTAGATGCTATATATATACATATATAATTTTTGAATATAATTTTTAAATAGTGATTTAATAATTTGGACATCAGTTCAATTAAACTTTTTCAGAAAAGGTACTTTTTAATATGGAAAATAGTAATATCAAAGTATTCTTTGCATTTTTTAAATTGATATGTTACTATTTTTAACGTGCTGTTTAAATGAATAATTTTGTATTTATTTAGAATTTGTACAAAATTGAACTAAATTTACAGTCAAATCTACAAAATTTATATTTAGTACAAAATTTACATACATAACTAATATCCAAGTTTGGTGTAATTTCATACATGAAACTGCAATCCAATACTTCTCTAAATTTAACCTACTTCGAATTTGTTTATTGTAAGATTAGCTTACAGCAGTTAGAGAAAATAAAATAAATTACTTCTTAGGATCAATTTGGAATTGGATTATTCTATCATCAAATCAAGCGCTTAGAACATAATAAATATATTTAATGTTTTCCTCCCCTTACCAATCCTGTTCTCTAACCCATTTTACAATTCTCTCTCTACCCTATTTCCCCATCTCCCACTCTATCATCCTCTGTTTTACCCAATCTTCCCTCCCCTCCTCCATCGCACCCAATTTCTTTCTCTCCTTACGCGATACTTTGGAAAAATAGCCCTGTCCCCCGCGACATTTTTCTCTCTCCGCACTTCGCGCTTCAGCTAGCGCTCGAAAAATTTTCACACATGACTCACACACATGAAGTCGCGGGCACGTTTTTTCGGGACCAAGAGGGGAATAAGCGAATCGCCGCAAAAGGGAGAAACGAAGGAGCTTTCGATTGCGCGAGCGCGAAGAGCAAGAAAATAGCTTTGGGCCATTCTCGGAAAAGTGGCCACTTTTCTCTCTCCGTCTCTCTCTCTCTCTCTCTCTCTCTCTCTCTCTCTCTCTCTCTCTCTGCGGGCGCGACCTTTACGCGCGTGTCGGTTGTTCAATTCGACGTCAAGAGAGAGACTGCGACGTCGTGTAACGCTTATTTCTCGAGGGCGTTTTAGCTGCACCGCCGTTACGTGGGTGTAGAGACGTCGTCGACGACGACGGGCCGCCGGAATTTTCTGCTATCACGATAAGCGCGCGCGCTCGAGCTCGAACTTAAATTGATTGGCGTTATGTTCTTTGTCATTCACGTTGTACTGTTTTCTTTTAGGTTTCCTCAGAAAATATAATGTCATTTCTTTATATATTTATTGCAAGTTATGTCATTATTTATTAAGAAAAACAATAATTATTTATAATTTAACGCGAAGAGCTTGCAATTACACTCAGCATCGGTCAGAGACTGGAGACAGAAAGAAAGAATCTTAATATAAATCTTCGCGTCTCAAAATTTTAAAAACTATATGAATTTTCGAAGATTATATTTCTTTTGTTTCTTCTCTTATATTAAAATAAACTTTAATTTAAATTAATAATTTTAATTTAAAAGCATACATTAACAATTACTTATTTCAATTCTTTATTAAGTAGATTTTCTACATTTAACGTGCTTTGAAGTGAACTTCGCTACAAGATTTTTAACTACGATTAGAAATTGATTTATATCTTCTTGTTGTCGTTTGCAAAACTCCTGCGTACGATACATTTGCGGTGTTAAAAAGGATGATGAGCATATTAGCCCCTATAGGAGAAAACTGGGCTGGTTGAATGTGGAGGAAAGGCGAGCGTATTTTGCGGCGGTGCTAGTTTATAAAGCGTATGTCACGAAGCAACCACCGTACCTAGCGGCTCTCTTTAAGAAAAATCAGTCCAGGACCTCTAGTAGGGCTCCTAGGGAGCTGTCGATTCCAGGATCGCGGATAGGTGTGGCTCTGAAGTTTTCGTTTTTTGATGAAGTTTTCATAATTTGTATTAGAAAATTCTCTCCGTGCAGAAAACCCTAGTATTAAATTGTGATAATAATAATAACTTGTGATAATTTTTTTGCGTCAGAAGTGTAATATCTTTTTTCCTTTTCACACTAATTGACGTGATGGAATACGATATGTACAATTTACGATGCAATTTTTGTGACAACTACCAAAGGTATAAGCTTTAAGTAGGCATTTTATAAGACTGTCTTTGAGACTGAATGTATTAATTAATGTAGAACTATAAGTGAAATGTATTTTTTGACTTTGTGCAAAGAAAATCTTTTCCATTCAATTCTTAGTTTACTTACCTTAAACAAAAGACGCATACTCCCGTTCGAACGCCAGCTCATATTTATATGCAGCATAACAATCCATCATAAAACATAGGTAGTAAAGCACGGTAATACGCGTTCCACGAAAATTTCTTTTCCATCCCCCCTGAAGCCGAGCCCCCAACCAGCCGAAAAGCATAAAAAATTGAGCTCCCTCGTACGCAGGGGGTCGCCGGCGCGCAGTATAAGGGCAAAATCCGAGATTCGCGGAAGCCAGGGCGAAATGGGTCGTAATGCGCGAGGGGGAGGTGGGCGGGCGTGCGCGCATAACCTTAAAAACAAGGGAGAGAAGAGCAAGACTCACGAGCGCGGAGAGCCGCGAGAGATAACCTCGGGAGGTACGCGACGAAATCGTCCGACGCGGCGGCCGACGCGCACCGCGCGCGCGCGCGCGCGATAGGAAGTAAAATTGAGAAAGGGAGTAAAAAGTGCGGAGCCAAAGGAAAGAGGTAGGAGAGATAGGGGCTGCGGATAAAAGTAAGAGGAGGAGGAGGAGCAGAAAAGTGGTAGAGAGTGGGAAGAGTGGCTGTATTAAATGAATTGATGAAAAACTGAAAATGTATAAACCTGGCAATTAGACATTTTTCTGTACTATGAAGAACAATGTACCCGGTCAAAAAAGCTGCAGTAAATATTGCTTTGTACCTTGTAAAATCTTACTATCTCCTGTTAAGAAGTACCTAACTATTGGGTTGAACTGACAGTTCTCACTCTTTAAAACAAAACATTGCAACGCAAACGTTACACCTACATGCTATGTAGAATTATACAAAATTAAAATTATGCAAGCAGATTTTTTTATTGGGAATCGGTTTATGACTTCAAGATAATCCATCTTCTAAGATAACTAGATGGTTATTAATGGCAAAGAGGCAAAATTTACCCCAAACCGTACGGGACTGTTGCTCTAGTATTTTTCCGCGTACTTTGTATTTCAATATTTGTTACTAATGAACACTTAAAAAAATAATTTTTCAAGTATCTGCGAAATTTGTGATAATTGTGAATTCTGATTTTTGAATGATTTTCATAACTAATTATAGTTGATTCTGACGAATTCAAACAAACTCTGAAGAGTGTTCATTAATTATGAAATATTTCGCCTTAGATATTGTATTAGAATTCACCTCGATTCGCCAGAATTAGCCATAATAATCACATGTTAAGAAAAAAGTTAGAATTCCGTACTTCTGACAAATTCTGTAGAATTCTGATAAATCATTTACACCAGAGTAGTTAATAATTTATTCATTTTCTGGCATAACCATGTCATCAAACTGTCTCTTCATTCTGACGTCTATGTCTTAAAATATTGAAACACGCATGAGATCTTTTATATTTCTATATTATTTCGTTTCTCACCTATATTGAAAACGATTTTGAAAGTTTATGAAAGTCTTTTACACTCATAATACACATGAGGCATTTTTATACAAAAATCCAGTTGAAAAAATGTTGAATTGGTTCTAGGGGTCCGATATGTGAATTAAATACCATAACTCTCAATTTAAAGCACAATTTATTCCACGTCAGAAAATTGTTACTTATCGGGGTAGCAGGTAAATCAAGAAGGTAACGGTAATTGAGAATCGCATCCAATCTTTGTAATCTGAATTGAGAAAAATTACAATATAAAAAAAGATCGTTTAAACATAATAAACAACACATCCTTCCCAATCCAATCGCAAATTAAAGTAAATAAAAAACTAAAAATAAGGAAGAAAGAAAAAGAGGACACGAACGAAGAAAAAGCTCCCGGATAGAAATGATAGGAAGCGAACGACGAGAAATGAGAGAGAAAGAGAGAGAGAGAGAGAGAGAGAGAGAAGCCCATAGCCTCGATAAGAACGAGGAAAAAGGAACGATCTACCATTCGCTCAGGCTCGCGAAAGAAGACGAAGAAAAAAACCCAAGACCCCGTCGTCGCACAGGTATGATAGGAAGCAAAATCAAGAAAGTACCACGCGTCGATAGAGCATCGTCGAATGAGAGAAAGGGCAAAAGCGATCTATACCTCCCCCCTAGGAAGTAAAAATGAGAAAGAAGCGAGAGAGCGAGCGATTTCGTCGGTCCTCCGGCGCCGTAAACGAAACGACGACGCTGCCGCCGCCGCCGCCGCTGACGACATTTGGAACAGATAATGGCGCGAATGTGCACGGAAGAGAGCGTGAGTGAGAGAGAGAGAGAGAGAGAGAGAGAGAGAGAGAGAGCGAGACTCGCGCTGCGCGCCGCGGGGGTGAACGAACGGAGGGTCGCCTCGGGTTGGGTGGGTTGCTATCACATCAGCTATCGATCTTATAACGCCGCTGCCGCTGCTGCGTGGCCTCGCGTACAGCGCGACGACTTTCTCTCTCTCTCTCTCTCTCTCTCTCTCTCTCTCTCTCTCTCTCTCTCTCTCTCTCTCTCTCTCTTTCTGTTGTAGGTAGGTATGTATGTACGATGTACGTGTCTCGCAGAGTTTCTTCTTTGGTGTAAGCCCGGGAGGTATGTTTGTAAATGTGTATGTGTGCGCGAGTGTTATTAGACGATTTTTATATAGTTGGTGGGCGATTGTCGCGAGGCTTGAGTTCGCTTTTGTCGGAGTTTGCTTTATTTCTTCTTCGTTGGGTGTAATGCGGGCTATTATTTTGTATCGATTTAGAGTAATTCGTGCGTAGCTTGGCTTTTGATTTCTCTCTTGGCTCGAGTTGATGTACGTGTGAATATTAGCTCGGTTTACTTTTTTATCACTCTCGAGTTCATTTGTTAACGGGTTAAAAGCGTCTGTTTCTTCGAACTTATGATTAGAACTAATAGTTCAACTTATCACTGAATTGCATGTATTAAATTTATCTACAAGAAATTGGTTCTATGTAATCATATTTTAGGTTGAAAATAGTTATCCAATAAGGGCACCAGTTCCTGAATAGGATCATATTCTTGATTATGTTTTAGTATAAATTCTTATTTCAAATTTTTTATAGTTAAATATTGATTAAAAATTTGAGAAGTAATTATTAACTATCTAAATATGAGTACATATTTAAAGACTAAAATTTATTTTTATCGGTGTCGTCACGGTAAGGTATTAACATATCAACATCAACTTACTTACCTTAATGATGTATTGAAATTGTCTTTATAAATTCCTATTGGAATATTTTTAATATATTGATCTAATTTTCAATGAAAATAATATTTCCTTATTCAAACTAATTAAATCGAATAATTCAAATAAGGTAATGAAATCAATCTTCGCTGACAATGAGTAGGTAATAAATTAGTCAGAAAGTAGTGATGAAGTATTATAATGCAAGTGATAAAGCAAATGATTCATAAGATTTTTTTTTTGCACAGAATGTAAAGAGAAATATTATGATTGACTTATTATCTCCACAAACTTTATTATGAAAGATCTTTAATAACTTGATTTTTACTATTTAAGAGAAAAACATAACAGATGAATTCCATAATTCTTGAATCTGTTACGTATACAGAACTGTAATTTTATATTATTTAATATACTAATTTTTATATCATATAGCTATAATAATCAAAATAAAAGAAAATTCTTATTCTACATATTTATTGAAATTGCCAAAAATTTTGATCATATCAATGATAAAGTGCTTAATTTTTCACTAAATGGTTAACACAATTTCAGAATTGTGCTTAGTCAGATGTTTGTACCTAAGCATTAAATGAGAATCTTCGTTATGACTCATTCTGCTTTTATACTTATAACCTTTGAATCGCTAACAGCAAACTCATCAACCACTAGTGGACGTATACATAATAGTAGAGTTTTATAAATGATCGTTTACTCAAATACATTAAATTACCAGAAACTATGTATTCTTTTCATTTAAGGGAAGAGTATACGTTTTAAGCTAATTTTTTTAAATCTAGGAAAT
This sequence comes from Gastracanthus pulcherrimus, assembly GCA_949152435.1. NCBI lineage: Eukaryota > Metazoa > Arthropoda > Insecta > Hymenoptera > Pteromalidae > Gastracanthus > Gastracanthus pulcherrimus. Next base: position 68,092,298 of record OX424572.1, read on the forward strand.
TTTTTTTTATGATTATATGATTACATACATAAAAGAAGGATATTTTAAGGCCTACCCAATAATTAACTGTCTTGACCGTCATTTATAGCTATTAAACCAGTGATAAAACACGAATTTATAAAATCTCCCTGTGCAACAATTTTTTTGTGAAATGCAGAAAAACTAATGATATATGATATCCCTGGTGGAAAATTAATCTAGAACTATGTAGATCTATCTAGTTTGCCATGGGAATAATCGAGGGCCTCGATAAAACTAGATAATTTTCTACCAGGGATATTATAACAGTATTGAAAAATATACAGAGAGAACATTATTTTCAATTTATATTTTTTATTACTGATGTTTAAGGTTTATTAAACAATTTTTGTAATAAATTAGCTCATATTTTAGTTCGAAATGTCATAAATTAACCTTTACAAAATTGTTTTAGTGAAATATCTCTCTATAGTTTTGTTAAAAATGTGTAAAAATAGTCGTGTAAAAGATTTACAGACCGATTCATTAAAAATTGATGCGCAGGAACTATTTTGAAATTTCAAATTTGTAGTTTTGAGTAAAATGCATTTGAACAATTAGTAATAATGAATGTAAGAAATTACGTTTTTCTTGAAATAAATTATTTTAAGAAGGTTTAAAAAATATACAAATTATGTATCTTTAATTATTAGCATTTGAGCTTGCATCGTATAATATAAAATTAATGTTCACCCTGTCAGAGTCCCCTTATCGCTGGATAGTTCTCCATCTCTCACTTTCTTTTTTATGTACTGTCCTCTTTTGTTCCATTTGAAAATAAGCTATGACCTGATTAGGAATTTGAATGAGTCCTAAGAACACATGTTTTAAATACTTACCATCATGTAACACTGTTTAAAATAATAAAAAAAAATTCCCAAAAATCGGTATACTCTTCCCTTAATAATTACAAATATGCATGCCATTCAACAATTTTTAACATGCTTATTTGTAAATTGTTGAATAAATTCTCAGATGATACTTAATAATACTACCTTCTTTAATTCTAATAAAGTATTATACATATGTCATATTTAAGTAACCTTCAATATGGAAACCCGACAAATTTGGGACAATAAAGACTTTTGAAATTCATCATTTGTAAGTATAATCCAACTTAAGTTGCATTACACCCCTTTACAATGCAAAACGAAATCCAAACAGCTTTGAAAAAGCAAAAGCAGGTGCGGCATTAATGTTTCATAGTCCCGTCGAGAATTTTCTCCATTAATTCCTACCAACGCAAGTACAGTAGATCAGCCCACACCCTCTTTAGACATCCACACTCACGGGCAACTTATTCCCCTTCCATCCTCCCATCTAACATAAGAATCGCATCGCGGTGCATTATGATGATTTCGCAAGCTGCAGCAGCAATTCCGGCAAAAGGAAGCGAGCGTCATTTTTTCCGATTCCCAAGATCCGAGGGGCCGATAAGTTCGCAGACGCAGACGGACTCGGGAGAGTATTTTTCAGCCGCAGGTTCGCGGAACGCAAAAATTGACGCTGCGCACCATACCAGAAGAAGCAGAAGACGAAGAAAGAGTGCAAGTATAACGCCAGGTGTCCGCAACTCCGCAACGCACTGCAGAAGAAGAACTTTTGTCTCTCTCGCGTTTTCTTAACCGCAAAGGGACCTATAGTGGTAGTATCCGTTGCTACCGGGGGACGCATGACTACCTCGGCAAAGTGGCGCTCGTCGCTGCCTGGCTCTGCTCTCCATTAAAAGTCAACTCGAGCTGCGGTCGCGGGTTCTACTGGCTTGTGTGACTCGCCCGTTGCTTGATATATATACTGGGAGTACTGGATCGAGCACAAGAAATGGAATAGCCAAGGGATGCGCGACCGATTGATTGCGGGAGGAGGAGAATCGAGCTGGATAGTCTTGGGATATTGAACTTTAAGATGGCGAGATGTGGTGGTTTTGGGAGAACTTAAGAAGATGAGAAAGACTTGCTGTGACTTATATACGTAGAAAAGAAGGCTTTCTTTTATTCAATTGATATACGTTCTTGTTCAATGAGGATCTAATGTTCTAAACGTAAACTACATTTTGACTGACATTTTAAGATATCGATAAATTACTTATCATTAGCGAAGTATTGAAATTAGCGATAAAACCAATTTATCCTTTAAATAACAAAGAATTTTCTGCTAGAATTTTTTCTCACTTATTAATACTATAAGCTTTTAATTAAAAAAAACTTAAAGAAAAGATTTTCATAATTAAACAATGAAATCAGCGATTTATTGTTTATCGAAATGACCCATTAATAATGGCTAATGTAGAATATTATATACAATTATCAAATTTGTTTATATGTATTTTAAGAATATCATTAATTTTCTAAAGTAAATATTATGAAAAATAAAATCATTAATATGCTTTATGCTGATTTTTTATAAAAGCATTGGATAATTAAAATAAAAACAAGTTTATGTAAAAAATCTGATAAATATAGTTTGAAGGCTACTGAGTTAAGCGGCGGGCATTTATATTGCGAAAATGGTTAATTATCCAACATTGATTCCTACTGCACAACAGAAAATATTGTAAATTTAGTACCTACGTCATTTACTCTATAATTGCACATTTTTATCTATAATCGATAAATAAATATGAAAAGCCGTTTGATTGACAGAGCTTTTAATTAATAATTTTCTATTATACATTTTATCACCATTGTTTCAAGCCTACTATGTTATTTATTTATTCACTAGGCTTATGAAGTTAATTTTAAAAGGAACTTTATAATCGGTGGAGGTAATATTTAACATCTCTTCAGTATTTCCTCAATATTCAATTTTTCATACTACCTACAATCCTAACTCGTTCTTAAATGTACTTTAAAAGGAAGTTTATATTAACCGGTGTAGATAAAATGTAACATCTCTTTATAGCTATTTATCCATACCTTATTATTTCCGCCATGTTCAATTTTTCAGACTATCCACAATCCTAACTCCACTTCTACTTAGCCAAGAAAAAGTAAAATACTCCGGGTAAAAATGAACCTGCAGAAATGGCCACGCATCTGGTGCTAATTTCCGTGTACATAAGCCCAGCTCGATCGCGTGTACGTAATCTCCGCTCCGCAAAAAAAGGCCAGCCAGGCGCAGGTTAGACATCGAGCTGCAGCCCGGCAAAAAACTGTACCGTTGCATTGCTCTCGCGAGCGCGCGCGCGAGTCAGCGAGACGCGTCCGACTCGCATAATCGGACATTTGGCGAAGCCAAAGTAAACGAGCACACGAGCGGCCGCTGCAGAGAGCAAGAAGACGTTTCGCGGCGGCCGGTAGCTATAGTCGATGATGCGTCGAATTAAAGCCTCGAGCGTTTCGGAGACAAGCCCGTGTGCACACGGCGACCTGAATGTATCGCGAGAGCTGAAAGGCTTCCCCGTTTTGCAGACCTCCTAACCGATGATTCCGACCGTTAGGCGCGTTAAGGTTTGCGATCCGCGTAATGTTTCATCCGTTAATCTCCTTTTCTTTTTGCTTGATCTTTGTGTCGATGAGTCTACCAAACTTTTCATATACCTTAGCTTTCATTCATGCGATTTACTTCTCTATTCAAAATTTAGTCTGTAAGAGTATCCTCCAATTTGACCATATAATATAATCTTACGATACATAGTTGAAATTTCATAACATACATTCTAAAGAGAACATTTTTACTGAAGAAATAAAAAGAAAATTTTTGATCTCGATTCCCAGGGAATCACCTATATATATATATGAAAGATGATTACATCTGGTCATGTACGATCATATGTAATTATATATATATAAATAAAAGAAGATGTCCGATACACTCACTCATCAACACCCAGACCAAACCGCTGGATCTACCTATTATGATGAAGGGGCGAAATAAAAAACGATTTTAGGACATATAGAGTTGGTTTTTGCTCTCAATGGTTACCTATGCAAATACCTAAAAATCAATTTCTAGATTTTACCTTAATCATCTCCTACAGGAGGGTGACGAAGCGTAAAATGCATTTTCACAAGATCTTAAATATCTTTGAAGTTTCATGAGTTATACATTTGATTTTTAATCACCAAGGCTACTGCAGCGATTTACACACACGCACCATTATTAATTAACCGCTTAACGTGAACAACGCTCGAAACTGTATAGTTGTGAGTATCAAGGCCGATCAGCCAATCACATAGAGCCGTTGAAAATATGCAGCCGACTCTCGCATGATTGTACCTTATATTGAGGCTTGGAGTCGGGCGACAGGACGCGGCGCCGTGGCTCTGCATTTTCTTCTGTGTGCGGTAATAATGTTCGTGTAGGCGAATTATTTGACAGGCGATTCCGTAAGTGCAAGTGTTAAACAGTTCTACTGGTTATTACATTTATTTTACTTAAATGGAGAGAAAAAGTTAGTAATGATTACTATACTAGGTTAGGACTTCGAAGATGAAGAGTAAAATGGGTTGACAGTACTACGCAGGTTAGAACTCAGTACTAACCTGTATAGGAATTAATAAAATTTCGCGTAACCTCCAAACCTTCCACTTTTCATGCTTTTATATTAACAAAATGCGTATACACATAGACTTCATGATAATTATTTAAACACTAAGACATTTTTCTTCAATAATACATGTATAACATATAAAATAAGCCAAATATTAAATAATTATTCAATATTATTCAATTATCCAAAGAGGATTGATTACTATACTACATTAGGAATTAGTCCAAATAGGTTTTATCGGTTCCTATTGACCCACCTTTTACTGTACTCAGTCCTAACCCCATTTAGTAGCAATTACTATCTTTTTCTCTCCGTGTATTGATGTGAAGTGCAATCGATCGTCGTTTTATAGGCTAGGAATCTGCAATAGCGAAATCAAAAGTACGTCCCTGACGAGGAATGGTCAAGCTTGTACAATGGGCGTGGACAATTCCATGTCGCTTCGAGAGCATTTGAGGCACTTGTTCACGTTAAAGGGTTAAATAATGGACATCTCTATATTTTGAATTTCACGCACTCTTAGCACGGGCGAAACCGTGACGGGAGATGCTAGTTAACATATATGAGTTCAATTGTTATTTTCTTCGTTCTTATCGATTGGACACTGCTACTCTCTTCATTTTAAACAGTGAAACTTCAGTTATATGGAAAATACAATGCTATTCTTATATGAAAGAAAGAAGTTAAAAAGTAGGTTACACTTACATATATTATTGTTTAATCATTAATAGAAATCCATTAATAACTTCTCTACATCAGATTTACTTAATTTTTATACTTTTTATCCATCGTAAAATTGTGGGCATAATAACTGTGATTTTTTATTACGTCAAATCACTTATACTGCTTTGACACATTTAAAATTTAAATAATTTTTTCTGACAATCATAGAAAGTAACTCAATACTTGTACCTGCTTGATAAAAATGAAGTACGTGTAGTGAACTGAATCTTTTTGAAAATCAGCATGTGCACGTGAAGAAGACTCTTGATAGACATAGAAATGTTGAATAATTGATCAGCTTGGATTCGGCATACTCGTACGATACTTATATATCAGTCGTTAAATTACACCTGCATATTCCCAATCTGTCCCAGGGGTTTTCTCTTGCAACCTATATTTCAGTTGCTGCGTTCTAATGAAATTTTCTTATAATTAAAAGCTATTTGGTTATTATTAAGAGCAAAACCGTTACATAAGCTTCCTCACAGAGGAAGCTTTTTAATAATAAAAAAAAAGTTATGCTAAAAGCATGTTAGAAATATGTTTGGAGACTTAAGAAATCAAAATACACTATTTTAAGAAAATGTCTGTATGGACGTGTGTGTGTGTTTGTGTGTGTGTGCGTGCGTGCGTGTGTGTGTGCGCGCGTGTGTGTGTGTGTGTGTGTGCGCGCGTCTGTGTATGTGTATGGATGTTTATCAGCATAACTCTTTCAGGGCTCGTAATTTTTGATTTTTTTAAAGGAAGGTAGCACAATAAATTTTTTTCTTGCTTTTTGATACTTTTTTGTTTTTTAGCGGTTTTTCGATTTTTTAGTTTTAGTTTTTCGGGGTTTTTAATACTTTAGAAATAACATCATCGATCTAATGAAGATGCATTGGAAAGAGCATAAAATTACCTATCTTTTCCGATCCAAAATTTTGAAAAAGATATTTCGATTGTTTTTTTTATTCACGAAAACGTCTTTTTTCAAACGGTTATATCTGTGAAATATAAGATGGAAAATTTTTGAACAAAATTGAGATAATAAGGAATATTTAGAATAATATCCTGTAAAATTTTTGAAGCTTCATATTTTTCTTTTGTCGAGAAATAAATAATTTTGTTAAAACAATCTTTTATTTTTCTTTACGCGATAACTTAAGTAAATCGACAGCACTTTATCTGAAACTTTACAAAAAGGTAGTTTTTTACTATCTCATGACCTGTATGTTTTTTCAGATCATGACATCTTCTACTTTCTATGATATTGAGGTTATGTTTTTTTTTAATTTTTTTTATTGCTTATATCTCGAGAACGGCGTGGTCATTTTTTATCAAATAGGGCTAATTTTTTTCCTTTTTAAATAAAGTCTCAAAATTGCAAAGAAATTTCAAGATTCATTGACTTGTTTTTGTTTTATAGTGATTATTTTATTTTTTGATTTTTGAGTTTTAGCTTTTCGGGTTTTTTGGAATGCTAGAAATTTTATAATAAATTTAGTATAAATGCATTTAAAAAGGTATAAAAAACCTATCTTCTAGAACAGAAAAATTTAGTTAAAAAAATTTAGAAACGTTAAATGTTAAGAAAATAGTAATATTTTATTTATTAATTTATATAGTGAGGGTTGGCGAGTGATGCGAGCAGGAGGATTTCTGTTTTTTTTTTATAATTTGTTCATTGATATTTTGAAATATTGATTGAAAAAAGTATTTTAAGATAAATGAAATAATCAATATTTTTTGTTTTATTTTTTATAAATATAGGTAAAAATGATACGTATGAACGATAATGGCTGCAGCTAGTTTAATTAAATGTTCTTAATTAAACCATCAATGATAAATCAGCACACATTTTTGAGAACCGAATTAAAAAGAGATATAGCAATTTAAAGTTAATTTATTAGAACAATTAATTTAGTTTGAGGAAGCTAAGTGCCAATGAATTGGCAGTGGTTTTTATATTGAAACAATTTTTACGCGGGAGGTACATGATATTCCATTTACGACAACTGAGAATTAAACAAACAATAGTGAACCTTTTAATATACTAATACTTAAGTACTAACACTAAATTATATTTAAAAAAAAGTTTCTGAATTTAAAATTTCTTGTTAAATATATAATGTCTATCTTCAGTATTTATATTATTTTAAATAACAACTTTATATTATATTTATATTATCATTTTAGTATTTTAGCATTGGTTACATAAATGTTTATCAAACGAATTTGATATCCTCGTCAATTTACTTATTATTAAAATGTGATCAAATTTAGGTCACCATTCTGGATCTCATACCAATATCTATGCCTCTAGGCCCGCGGTTCATTAGCAAGCGCGCACGCAACTGCATCGCCGAAAGCATCAGGTGAACTGAATTGGGTTGGTCCTCCGAATTTCTCGGGAACTGCAATTTACTCTTTTTCGTCGTGGTTACAATGCCACATTAATTAACCGTTTCCGATATCAGTGACACTGTTCCAATTTGCTATAGCGTAATGGACGTTTGCGCTCGGCGAATGTATCGTCATGCTAAGCAATTGTTAGGAAAATGACAAAGCGTTTATTCTGGACATATAAGCGTGGTAATATCCTTCTTTCATGAGCTGAGATGTATTACATACTTTGCGAAAATCATTTATAGATAAACAAATGTCTGTTAATAGTTCTTATCATAAATAGTATAATTTATTGATATTAAATATAATTTATAGAATGTACAGTTGTAAAATTCTGCTTGTAAATCAGTTGTTCAATGTTATTAATCAACATTTATGCACAATAATAGGTATTAATTATTGTCATAATTAAAGTAAATAATAATACTTAATAAAATAAGATAACTGAATTAATCACTATTTCATTAAGCACCCAATTGCCAAGTAATTGTGCACATATTTTTAATTTCAATTTTTTATTGAATAAATATACATTTAATGCTATTATTGTAGTGTAATTATTATATTCAATATTCAGTATGTAAAATTAATACATAAATATTTATAATTAAATGTATTCGTGCTTAAAGTATATTTAAATCAAAAAATAATTTTAATAATAAATAAAAATAATATATTGCAGTTTTAGTAGTAGATTGTTATAATATTTCTCTTGCACCTTCTAGCGGTAATGATATGATATATCAGCAATATATAAATAAATTAATAATAAATAATACAGGACCATTACAAGATGCAGTATTTACTACTTTAAAAGTATCATTGAGAGTTCCAATATTCCGCAATTAAAAAAATAAAAATCCCATCCCGCTATGTTGTTCACGTTTTTATTTTTAATTAAAAAAATTATTGAAGTATAAGAAAGTGTCTGCGTCAATGGAATATCTTTGAAAAAGCGACACATCATTATATCCCCAGTATTCAAACGATATACCATTACTTTGAGATCGCCTCTGCGGCGATCCAAGATTATTATTTTTTTTCTCTTTGTCCCTTCGACTTTTATCGTCGTTTTCTCAAAAAAGAATAAAGAAAAAGAACGTCGGCGTCCACGCGCTCGCTCGCTCGCAGGTAGATTCCAAGTCAAACGGTGTCATTTTCATCTCCCCTCCGTGCAGCAGTGGCAAGCCGCTCCTCCTTCCATTGCAACGTCTCTGCAGCAGCAGCTCCGCGCGTCCGCGTCCGCGTCCATCCATCCGTCCATCCGACCAACCTCTGTAGTTATAACAAGATGAGGCATGTTCGTTCACCGGAAGTAGCCGGCTATCGAACGAAAGACAGACTCTCGCCTCACTCTCCTTTCTCTCTCTCCCCATACCTGTCGCGTCTGTCTCTCTCTCTCTCTCTCTCTCTCTCTCTCTATGCTTCTCTCTTCTTACACTTTTAAATATAGGCTGCAACGCCTCTGGCGCGCGCGCGCGTTATCAAAGGATTGGAAGACCGCCGAAGCGCCTCTGCATGAAATTTTGCGTGCATTATAAGTGCACACGGCTCTGCGGCGAAGCTAAACGAGAAAGACTTGCATAGAGAAAAGAGAGCAAGATGGGGTGAGCCGGCCTCTCTCTCTCTCCTCTCTCTCTCTCTCTCTCTCTCTCTCTCTCTCTTTCTCTCTCTCTCTAGCCATAGGGTTCCATCGAGCCTATGGTGTTGCTGCTGCACTGGCTCTAACCTACCGTGACGCTATAAAAATAACGGCCGTCAGGTGTATAGCTTCATCTCTGTTGTGACGCTGATGTACGCGCTATCTTCGCGGGTCACACGTTGTGCTGCTGCACCCCGAGATTTCTTCGCAGCAGCAGTAGCAGCAGCAGACCCCCGCGTGTTGCTCGCTTGCTTGCCTGAATAACGATCTTTTCAATGCACGCGCATTTACGAGCGCTTAGGATACGATGCGAAAAGAAGGACGGGGAGATTAAAAAAGAAGACACTGGGGCAGTGCAGGGGTGTGAGTGCAAGAGAGTTCAAAGCTGAGAAAGAAGACAGGAGTTGCGGGTTACAGAGTCAAAAAGTTGTGGGCGAAAGAAGAATTGGAGAAGAATACGAAGATGGTGGCATACTTGATTGATATTATTTTTTGCATTAGTAATCTTCTGAGGATGAATCTGGAAGATTATCGAACCTGTGTAGCTTATAAGAAAGATTATTAGTAACAGTTTAAACTAGCCATTTCTTTTATTTTATTGCCTAATTTCTTATCGACAAAATTAAATATTGAACAAAATGTGGTTGATGGCACTACTGAAAACGAATATTTGCTATCTAGTCTCATACAACTCTGAAGTCATTGATCATATTTTCCTATAAAGAATTTCATGTTGCTAGCAACCACCAGTTACATGACTGAAAGAAATGAAACGAAAAGAAAATAGATAAAGAAAATTTAGATATATATATGCAGCATTCTCTGTCAAATATGACAAAGCCATAAAAAAGCTGTACTCGGGAATATTTTGAAGATATGCATGTGTACTTTCATTTAAATTGCGACCATTTCAGAAAACCAATATGGCGAATCTAATATGGCGGTTCGAAGTCGGAAAAATGAGTAATAAATATATCTTATTATATATTTCATACCGCGTAAAATTTATGGAATAAAATTACTTCTGAGGGTTTCCGAAGGTGTTCTTTCCAAATCAATGATTGGATTTTTCATTTAATTCCTTGTAAGGGTTAAAAATAGGGGTTGGAGTGGATTCTTCAGGATTTCGTGGATGTAAGACCATTTGTTGGTAGAGAGGAAATATTTCAAAGCTATTGAAATTATATTCCTTCAGCATTTTAATTTCTAGAGGATTAAACATATGGGTGTGGAGAATTTATACAGATTTTAGTACTTTTTATATTATTCGTTGTAACGGGCATGATATCTCTGGGCTTTCTGAAAAGATTTAGAGAGGAACCGTGTTTTGTCTAAAAGTTGTGTATTCCTATCAAACAGTGTAAAACATAACACTGCAAAAATAAGAAGAATTGTTAAAAAATGTGAAAAAATTTATCTATATGACAGATGGTGCAAAGCAACATTTAAAAAATAGATTTCAAATAGTGAATATAGCTAATCATAAAGAAGGTGTTGATTTAGAGGTAAAATGGAATTATATATAGTGCTACTGCGCATGGTAAGAGTGAATACAATGGTATTACCGCTACTTTGCTAAGTCTCATCGCCAAGCCATCCAAAACTAGTCTGACATCAGAAGCGTTGTTAAAATATCACAGAAACATTTCAGAAATATAAAAATATTTTATTTCAGCAAGGTTGAGGTTTCATGCAGCTACGAGGGTAGTTCAATAAGTCTTTAGAATAAAGTATAAAAACAATTTTTTTTGGGTAAATTTTTTTTTATTTTTCAACATAATCTCCTTGGAGCTCTATACACTTGGTCAATCGCTTTTTAAGTTTTTTTAATCCTTCAGAAAAGTGCGTTTTCGGAAGTTCCTCAAAATAAGCACTTACAGAGGCAATGACGTCTTCGTTGTCCGTAAATCTCTGTCCACCGAGCCATTTTTTCAAGTTTGGAAATAAGAAAAAGTCACTGGGGGCTAAATCTGGTGAATACGGTGGGTGTTCGACCAATTCGAATTTTAGTTCTTCAATTTTAGCCATTGAAACGAAGCATGTGTGAACTCGGGCGTTGTCGTGATGAAAGAGAATTTTTTTTCTCGCCAAATGTGGTCGTTTTTTTTAATTTCTTCTTTCAGCTGCTCTAATAATGATGCATAATACTCACCAGTAATTGTTTTACCCTTTTCCAAGTAGTCAATAAGTATAATTCCACGTGCATCCCAAAAAACTGTAGCCATAACCTTACCAGCTGACTTTACGGTCTTTGCCTTCTTTGGAGCTGGTTCGCCTGTGGAAATCCATTGTTTGGATTGTTCCTTTGTCTCAGGAGTGTAGTGGTGTATCCATGTTTCATCCACAGTCACAAATCGATGAAAAAATTCCTCAGGATTCCGACTTATGCGCGCCAAAAGAGCCTCAGAGGCGACCACTCTATTGCGTTTATTCTCAGCTGAGAGCAAACGCGGCACCCATCTTGCCGATAGCTTTTTCATGCCTAATTTTTCATGTAGAATTGAAACAACTGCACCTATAGATATCCTTGTGGCCTCAGCTAACTCACGCACTTTTAATCTTCTATCCTTCAACACCATATCGTGGATTTTATTGATGATTTCGGGAGTAGTTGCTTCTACGGGCCTTCCTGAACGTGGTTCGTCACTTATTGATGTACGACCACGCTTAAATTCATTTACCCAGTTATAAACCGTTGCTAAGGCAGGGGCAGATGTGCCATGAACTGAGTCCAATTCATTTTTTATCTCATATGGAGTTAAACCCTTTAAATGAAAATGTTTAATTACCGCTCTGAACTCGTTTTTTTCCATTTTTCTTAACAAGCAATTTTTTTTTCAATTGGTTATAAAAACACGTAAACTCAGAAGATGTGGACTGTGACTGCACCATATATCTAGTCGGGAGTGGTGCTGACTGAAAACAGATGATTTGGAGCGATTCGCGCGCCATCTGTTGGTCATTCTAAAGACTTATTGAACTACCCTCGTATAAGTACTATCAGTAAGTAGTACTATAAGTAGTATTCTGTTCGCCACACGGGTGAAATCTTTACACCCTCGTGTGGTCGAGCGTCACTAGCCCTCATGCGCCTCGATCACGAATCAGTGCGTAAAGATCAATTTTACGCCCTAGTGACGAAAACTACTATTTCATATTAAAAATAGATTTTTAATAGGTCTATTCTCCGCTCTTAGGATCCAAGTCGCAAACTTTATTATTTTAAGTATAATGTCTCCTTAGATAATTCCCAAATGTGCACCAAACCTTCGATTTCCTTCTTCTCAGAGGGCAAAATGCTGGACAAACCACGGCTCCTCTTCAAATCTTGTCATAAATCCCAAAGATTTTCTGTTCATTACAATGAGTAGCATAAAGAGCACAAAAATCTGTATAAATTTTCCCTAACTCTTATATTCAACGAATTTACTTAAGTGGTTGCAAGATAAAATACACTGCAGGTTGATCTCCTTTTGCTTCCGTAAGAAAACTTTCCAAACGAAATAGCTTTTACTGACATCATATACATAATGCATCAGCTAATTACCGGCTAAATCGTGTAATAGGTAGAATAGTCACGGTTGGTCATATTGGCTACAAGGGCCATATTGGGTACAGTCACTTTATATTAAAAGATCATGTTAAATGACTTTCAGAAAGAACATACAATCAAAAATAATAAAACAAAACCATACTGCAAACGAAATTGAATGAATCATCGTTTATTAAACTTAGAGTGATATCTTCCATAATCTTCCATTTTTGTTAGTTACAGTTTCAAAAGACTTGTTTCGACTGCCATGTTTTTTGTGTTCAGCGTCAGCGCACAAAGCTTTTATATATTTGTTAATAAGAATCTACTCGTAAACATATGAAAATACAAATATTTTTATTTAGTGATTCATTGCTAGTAGTAACATACGAGTTAAATCAGATCGATGCAATCGATATAATTCTGAAATTGTACTTACATAAAGCTTATAATGAGCAAAACAATTTTAAAACTATAATAAACAACTAAAAATGTACGAGTCTAAAATTCAATTACAAATAAACACGACAAAACATTATATACGATAAACTTCAAAAGCGTATAAAGATTTTTTGTAAGTCGTTATCGCCACAAAACCCCGCTATTCTAGAGTTTATCCAGATCCACTCTAGTTGTATACTATACAGAACAGGCTAATATCAAGATTCGAAACGAATTACGAAAAGAGAGTGCCATCTTCCAAATTAATTTCCAGCATACCCTTCACCTTCGGCAATGATTTTTGGTTTTATTTGACTTGTCTTTTTTAAGATGATGTTTGTTAATGCCGATGAATAACTCTTTTACGTCATTGATATACACATTGATATACAACAGATTTCCAGGATTATTAGATACAGCCAAGTTGACTTTAACCAAAATAAGGCATTTCTGAAAAATACCAGGGTTCACAGCTTTGCTAAAAGTTTGGCTGGCATCACTATATCGAAAAGCTTGCTATAATAAAACTATACTGTCAGAGGTATGAGTCTCTTATTCTATTTGTCGTCATAATTAATCATAATAAAGCAGTCTGCGTTAAATTGTTTCAGTTGTAATTGGATTGCATGGGATCAAGTTGTTTGTTGTCAGTCAAGTACAATTTTTTCTAAATCTTTAACGAGAAAGCTCAGTAGTACAATCGGATGAAAGTGCACGTTCGATGCCAATGATGGTGTGGTATATTTGTGGCAGTACTCGTATAATCTTACGAAGGTTCGGGAATACTCTATTTTCCATGGAAGAATTAAACAGATGTACATCGTGTTGCCTGATGGCCGGTAGCGACTTTTACGTTGTGGAATATCATCCTTACCCCTCGATTACACGAAACGTGCTACCGCAAGACATCTGCGATGATATAAGGAATAAAATATTTTGTGTAATTCAAATGTCGGCTATATAGATTTCACACAAACAGGGTTATGTGCTATCAAAAATAATGGTTTATGTAATATACAATCTACTCATGTGAGATCCACAAGTGCTCGGACTTGAGATTGCAAACAAGCACGCAGTATTAAAACATATTTAATTCTTCTCGGCTTGTATTGCACATGGTGATGATGTATACAATAAACGCTCGGTAATATACACAAAAATGTTTGGTTGAAACCATCATGCTCTACAGCGATTGCCACTTGACATAATATTAATTTTATGTTTTCTTAATTTTTAATAACTCTTTAAAATAAACAATTATTAGCAGTCATTTACTATTAAGAAAATTATATGTAACCATTTAAACAATTATGCAATTTATACAAAATCATCAAATCTCATACTCTATCCCGTGGAATCCCCAAGAGTAAATTTGCGTATTACACAAATCAGCTGGTTTGAGAATGTAATATGACCGCGTTTGTGGATTTCACTGAAAATCATGCGGATTATACAGAATATTTTTTCCGTGCAACCAATTTAAATTTCAATCCTTCGTCGCAGAAGGATGTTGGTATTCATCAGACGATATTAACACTACTGCAAAGTGTATATTAAGTTCCTTTGCTGTAAATCCATGCAATCCTCTCCTGACTTTGATCAGGATTCCAAGATTGTAAAACTTTTTCTAAATATGGCGCTGCTGTTTCCCTTGCATGCTACTTTAGTAGTTCACAATGTGTGTTGTGCAGTGTTCTGTAGAGATTTACTGCACGATTCCAAAACCCTACCACGAAACCGTTCAACAACAAGTCCTTTGATGCCGTCTGTAATTTGCGTTACGTTTTCTATTCAGTTCTTTTTCAGTATTAATTACATCCAATAAGTTATTATTAAGACAGTCCAGCGCTGCATCTACATTAGTGTAACGCTAAAAAAGAGTGAGCAAAAATA
The DNA here is from genome assembly GCA_949152435.1 of Gastracanthus pulcherrimus. NCBI lineage: Eukaryota > Metazoa > Arthropoda > Insecta > Hymenoptera > Pteromalidae > Gastracanthus > Gastracanthus pulcherrimus. The sequence continues at coordinate 68,107,424 of OX424572.1, forward strand.
TTTTATGTTATGAATTTATATAAATTACTTCGATAGACTATAAAATAACGATACATTATATTGATTTTATATAATTTATAAAGTCATAATTATGTTTAAAAAAAAATACTTATAAACCTGTGTAGTTTAAACAAATATAAAAATTAATTCATTAGAAGCAATATAAAAGGCATATATTTTATTAACTTTTACTGAAACAGAACTATCTTCGCAAGAGTCTAGGCTTGGTAATCGTCATGCAAAAACAGCCATTAACTCCCTGAACGACTTGTTATGAAGATCTAAGCTATTATTACAGAACCGTGTAATACTGTTAATTTAACACACTTTGAAAGTGTTATAGCATGCAACTGCAGTTGAAAAACAAAGGATTAAATTATAGGGTTAGTATAATTGATGGCATTACTAATTGGTCGGTTTACTAATTTTAGATATATATATATATGCAATAATTAATGACTTTATTATTATTATTGTTACGAAACAAAAATTGTTTCTTCACAATATTAATTCCATTATCCAAAGTTTAAATAATAATTTATAATTGACTAGATTGCAACTCCAATGATTCCTAATTATAACTCTACAATGATAAATTTAAAATTTTAAACATTCCCTTATTAAAATACTTTGCCTTAATCGGATTATGCTAATCATCGTAAAATTATGCTATTACTATTAACTTTTGATCAAGGAGCCCAGCCACCTTGAGCACTAGAGCATAATATTTATTTTTGGTAATTTTTTATGAAGATAAAATAAAATTTATAGTAAATATATTTTAAGACCTTTATTACACAAGTCTTGTGTCGATAGCGATCGATTTTCATTCGATTCCCTTCAAACTTTTACAGAATATTTATCATTACAGAATCTAAAGAAACTCCAGGGATTTTTGTGGTACTTTTCAACTTTTTTATATGCATTTTTACAGCTGAAATGGAACATGTTTTTTTAAAATACTTACCATTTTTCTAAAAATGAAAGGTTTGAAACAATTCCAGCTTATGTAATAATAATGATTCTATGATAGCTTAACTGGACAGGTCTGGGTTATAAGAAAAAAAAATTTGAGTTTAATCCAAGCGTTGTTCCCTTAAAGTGAATCGGATAAAAATTGTAGGCGCTAATATCGACGTACCCTACTTTGTAAAGGTATTTCCTATGGAAGAATTTGCTCTTGGCAGAATACTGATCGAGTATTAGTTGCCGACACTACCAGTATTTGCGAACATTAGAGAATTAGCCAGAACAACACTTTTCTTCTCGATATATTCAAAATTGCACAAGAAATATACATTTTTACACACACGCGAGACACTTCACTCACAGTTTAGTATAATAATCATAACGACAGATTACTATCGCTTGGCTGCAAATTTCACGTAAGCTTTGTAATCGTACCTTAAATTAATATTTTGTTAAAAACTATCATAAAAAGTAGGTTAAGTTACGCTTGACGATTTCGCAATGTTTTGTTTTCTTTCAATACCGGTAAAAAGTATTGCAGCGACTCTGCGACATTTTTCGGGCCAACGTCGATTCTTTTTTACTGACCTATTCTTATTAAAATGATATAATCCCTTCATTGGTTCAGCACCGAAAATTAATTTACTGACATACAATATTCAACCAGAATCGGCCCAAACTATCCCTGCTGGCAAATTCTTTCACAGGTTTGGCCAAGTGACTGTAGTGTCACGTTTTAAAAATACATATGTTGTTTGAGCGCTCAGAATAGGACCTTTTAGAAAACACGATAGGTACTAGAAGTCTTATTATTATTTTTAACGAAATCGGTACAACTGACCTGTACTGCATATAGGCACACCCTCTGCAACGCTGTACCAGGTCGAGCCATCATAATACCAACAAAAACCACAACCATACGCTCCCGTCAACCCACCCGCAGAACTAAAACTCTCCATCCAACACACAACTCTTCCTACCATACCCGATACAGCCTACTGAGCCCACTATACCTACGCACCTTCCTTACCCCTGACATCAGAGAAAAAATCCTAGCCACGTGCTCGGGCTTCCAGTTTCTGCAAGCCAAAATCCGTCTCCCCCCCCCTTCTCTCTCTCTCTCTCTCTCTCTCTCTCTCTCTCTCTCTCTCTCCTCAGGAACACGTACACGCCCCTGCGCCTACTCGCGCGTGCGGGGTGGCAGCTACACCGCTAGGACGCCGGGGGTAGGAGAAAGCCAGCGAGCGCGCACCAGACAGAGACGACGCGCCGCGCACGCACGGCTAAGTTTTATGAAAGACTCTCTCTGCAAGAGCGAGAGAGAAAGAGAGAGAGAGAGAGAGAGAGAGAGAGAGAGAGAGTCCACACACATGTGTGTTGTGCGGCGTAGGCCTATGCGGGGGCGTGGATTTTGCTCCACCCAGCGCACACACGCGGGGGCAGTATCGGCTCATCCTCTGGAAAAGAGGTAAACTTTCCCCACCCCTCGGGGAGAACTCTCTCTCTCTTTCCCCCCTCTCTCTCTCTCTCTCTCTCGCTCTCTCTTGCTCTCTCTCTCTTTTTCCCTCTCTCTTTAGCTCACGCACTTTCTTCCAGGCGCGCACCAGGTCTTCTTCGTGATTTTCTCTCTCTCTCTCTCTCTCTCTCTCTCTCTCTCTCTCTCTCTCTCGGTAATGCGTGTACGCGCGATCCTTTCAGCGCCGGCCGCCCTGAAATCCCAGGGCTGCTGCCGCTGCTGGAGTTTCGCGTCTCTGTCTCTCTGTCGGTTTTTACCCCGTCTCGCTCGTTCATTTTTTTTTCACTGTAGCTGCAATGCTCGAACTTTGAGTTGTCGTCTCGTGTGTGTAAGTGTGTATGTGTGTATGTGTGTGCTCGTGAACCCTGATGACCCTAGGTAAACGCGAGCGCGCGCAACGTCGTAGTCAGTCAGCTCCGTCTGCGTGGAGCGTCTGAGAGAGAGGGAGGGTGAGAGAGAGATTTCGATCGATCTCTTTTCCTCGTTGACTGCACTGGGGATCCTGCGCCGGCATGTGCGTGGGCGTGCACGCAGCCTCCTCTTTGCGATATTTTGTACTTGTGTGTGCGGTGCCCCTATATGTGCGTAGGGCGCGTTACGCATTTGCTTAATTTGCCGGGGTACGGTCTTTAAACCGTCGTAACGATCTGGATGATGATATATTTCTTGCGGGATTGGAGTTGGCGAGGCATCGTTTCGGAAGGCAGAAGTGTGTCATTCATTATACATATAGGAGAAAAATATGTAAGATTCAAGTGGTCGAAAGTGTAGGCTGGCTAAGGAAAAGATGATTTAATGATATGAATCTATAGCTGTAAATGACTTCGTAATATTTTGAGTCGTGAAGTAGGTTTAACTACTTTTCGAAGATCTAAATTTGAAAAATTTGTGATAAGCATATAACTTTGAAATGAATAGATTAGTCCTCTCGTAATTTTTTTATGAAACATTTTTATTCTTAAAATCGAAGGTAAAATTATAAATAAAAAGTAATGGTTTTGCACTTGATATAGTGTAGGATGGAATACAATTTTATGAATTCAATGGGTTGTGATACCTGCTTGCGAGATGTAGAACTACGTCATTTACGGAGGTTGATAAGTTGTTGCATTAATCTAACTATTTTTAGAAGACCTAAATTTAAGAAATTTAAAATAAGCACATAATTTCCAAATTAATTGCGAAAGTGTCTCATTAAGAAATATGGCCCTCTCCAGTCATTTTTTAATGATCGCTCAATTTTTATTCCAAGCTATGCACGCGATAATTATGTTACGTGCAATTAAAAAATATTATCTCGTTGTATTACAAAAAGATTTGAAGTTCTATTCTAGTTTTTAAATGTTTAATAATTGATATATAAGAAAGATAGATGTATAGATGGACATAATATTTATTTCTGTACAGGACAGAAAAAAATAAGTAAGCCTTGAGTCAATAGTATAATCGTAGCTTTCTAAAACCAGAATTGTAGTAAATCTAAAAGCATAACTGTACAGTCAAACTTAAAAGAAAACAAATGCAATGAACCCTAAAAAATTAAAATAGAGTCGAATGCCTTATGAGCAGATATTTTCTATAAATATCGTTTTCTGATTTCGAAAGTCTTAAAACGCATATCTATGATATCTTTAGCAAAACCTTTTTTTTATCATAAAGCTTCTTGTATAAAGAAGGAAATAAATATTCTCAATTAATTAGTAAAATTGCATCTTTAAACATGACAAACATCAATATCGCATCATAAAATGTGAATAATTTATTCAGGTTGATTGTCATCGCTTTGGAATGTCTTATCGATAAAGAACAAGGTGGGGATACAGTATAGAAATGTTATAATTACTATATTACGCTTTTAAAATTGCAGAATAAAATTATGCAATGTTTAAAATTAATAATTGTCAAGATATGAATCTAATCAACCCTTATTAAATAATGTCTATACTTTTCGTTTTATACAAATAACGTGTACTAATTTGTTTTAACGTCTTGAACAAATGCAAAGTAAATCAAAGATTGTAGTTTTTAGAAGTTTAAAATAAAATATGCTGCCAAAGTTATTGAAATTAGTTTTAGTACATTAAAGTTAAAAACAATAACGAACCCTGCGAAAATCTTCCATATTCTCCGATATCGCATGACTCCACATCAGCATTTCTTGCCTCGTAAGAAAAATGAAGAATGCCTCCAGTTCCAGTACGGGGTCGAAAAAAAAATTGTATCCTCCTTCCACCATAACGTTTTCACTCTCGTTCACTTTCATCTGGCATTCTCAAGCCCGCTCGGGAAGGAAAGTAAAGTAAAGTAAAGTAAAGCAGAGGAGCGCCAGTGGCCAGCTAAAAAGCGAGCAGATCAACAGTATACACAGCGCGAGAGCGCGAAGAAAGCGAGGGAGAAAGTGAAAAGCAGGGCAAGAAGCGCGCCGAGGAAGAGCCCGAGAAAAGGAAGAAAAGGCCAATGAAGAAGAAGAAGAAGAAGAAGAAGAAGAAGAAGAAGAAGAAGAAGAAGAAGAAGAAGGAGTGCGAGTGCGCGAGCCAAGTGTGGCGCAAGGAGCAAGGGCACAAGCAAGCGAGCGAGCGAGTGCTCGCACACACCGAAAATTCAAGGGCGACCTGTTGTAATTTCATCGCGGGGTTCGCTGGCCGTGCTAATCGCCAATCTTGGCCGGCGGCCGAGCGTGGCGAAAAGGCGTGACTCCCTTTCGTGAGACGCTGCCCGAGCGAGCGAGCAAACCGGCGAGCTTCCTACTCCTCTTATTTTTCGTCTGTGTGCCTCTCTTCGCTTGCTCTCTCTCTCTCTCTCTCACTCTCTCTCTCTCTTGGCTGACCGGGCTGCTGCTCTTTCTTGTGCCCTTGTATGCGGAGGGGCTTGGGAAAAATCGTGCAGGCGAACCCGAGCGAGCGCGCAGGTCTCGAGAGCTGCGAAAATTTCGTTGTCAGGTTTTTACAGCCTGAATGGCTATGCTTCATTTTCACATGATGCTTACATTTTTACGTGAAATTAGTAATAAGGACCATGCATGTGCTTTCAACCTTGATTATATCAAAAGTATTTTAATTTTTTTACACATATGAGAGGATAATAACTACTGTATACAGGTGCTGTCACGAAGCTGCCCATTAATTTCACCATAAAAACAAGATTTCGTTGGCACTTGTAAAAATTTCATATTGCAGAGTAAAATTCCCAGAATTTGATCACCTAGATTTAATAGTCGACCACTAATGTTTTTATATCTTATGGTTGTAAACGTTGATATTCTTTAATTAAAAGTTAACAATAATAAAGTAAAACAGTTTTACTAATCAGTTCCATATTTATATAAGATTATTTAATTTTTCTTTAAATGTTGTTAGCAAAGTGGTCAACTATTAAAGGCTGATTGAGTACCACTACCCAACAGAAGATTATAAAATAATAAAATCCTCGATTTGTATTATACTTCATTTCTAACACAATTTAAAACACTCTGAATTTAAAACAATAATAATACAATGATACGACATCTTCGATATTCGATCCTTTATTATTTCAAACGATTGATTATTTTACTCTTCGTTATTTATTATGGTTTCAGTAAATTGTGTAATCAACGACTTGCATACATAAAAACAAAATATTTTTATTTATATGTCACATAAAATGTGTAGGCACGAAGTATAATATTTTTGTTAAAATCGACCCTGTACTAACATATTTTATAAGTTCTAGAACATAGAACTTCAAGGAAATTAAAATTCAAGGAGCAAGCAAAATGATGCTTTTTACTGTAGCTGTTAATTGTAATAAATCAATATAAAAGATATTTAAACACGTATTCATGAATTGCATAAAGGAACCACTCGAACAAGAAGTTCATTGAAATACATATTCCCAGAAATTATCCAGAACTGTCAATTCCTTGCCAGTTTCTTCCAGGCAAAATAGACGTTGACAGGTTATCAAATAAATTTCAAACTCAGAGAACCCGGGCAGCAGCGGCATTCATTTTGTCACTCTCCTATGCTCTTCTCCATGTCTCTCCTTCCTTTCCTTCTTCTATCTCTCCCTCTCCTCTCATTCCTGTTGCTCGCCCCTTTTCTTTTCTTATCCTTCTCCTTCGTCTCGCAGTACCATACCTCGGGCGTTCGTACACACATTTTTTACCTTTTTCTCCTACTACTCTTTTCGTTCATTTATTTATCCTTTTGGTGGGCCGGACGCTCGACTCGGCGGCCAGTCTTTGTCCCAGGGGCCGATGGCACCGGCGCAGTTCGTCGCCATCTTCGCTCTCTCTCTCTCTCTCTCTCTCGCGAATGCTTCGCAGCCTGGTATGCACTGACCTACCACCACGAGTACTTAGGCTGTATAGCTGCAGCGGCGAAGCGCGTACCTGCCAGAAGGGTCTACCCACTTCTTTACTTTGGCGAACCGTGCGGCAACAGGCGGCGAACGCAAGCTTCGCTGTATAGTTGCTGCTAGGCCTGCGCTCCGTTGGGATTTTTGCTAGGTTGATGACTTCAATCTTAACGACTTTTCGACTTTTTTCGATGTTTTTTTTTCATTCTGCTTAAAAATAATCTACGTCTTATGTCGAATTAGTAACAAGTGTAGTTTTGCATCCATCTGAATGAAGAATTAAGATTCTTTTTAAAAGTTAATCTTGATTTACATATTCATTGTTAAGATACAACTTAAACATTATTATTTTTAGGATAATTTTTTCCTAACTATTGTATCGTACTTGCCTTGAAATAGAGTTTAAGGTAAATTATTATTAGTTTTATGACTTATAGAATGAGCGAAACATAATAAAATATTTCTGCAGATATTTATTGTTCACTTAACCTCAAAATGAAAATCGAATGGTTTGCTTAAAACACTCTGGTTAAAAATCTGCAAATCTTGTCTTGAATTATTAACAAATCTATATTTACATTGTTAATATATATATAATAGTAAGCCTAAAATTCTTTTCGAAAATTATCCCAGCTTAAGAAATTCATTGTGAAGAATACAAAGATATTTTTTTTAAATAGTTATTTAGTAACTATTAAAACGTACTTCGCTTGAAGTAGATAATAAGCTTCATGAGTAAAAACATGTTAAATTGTAAAATAATTTCAGTCATCATTTTCTATTGACTTTAAATCGAGATGAAAACTTTCATTAATTATAACGAAAACTTATCAACGCTTATTTAATTAAGTTATGATAATAAACTTAATAAAAGTATAAAACTGCTGTGAACTTACAGTGCTCATGGTAATTATTATAAAAGAAATAGGTAATGTTCAATTTAAATCACATTGAGAGTGTATGAAATATTATTTTTATTGCAGGAATAAAACCACTTGCTATCTTGAATTTTCGCATGCCCTACTTCTTATATAATTGAATTCATATATACCGATGATATATATTTTATAATAAATAACTTTGTTTACACATTAAAACGAGAATTTATAACGACTTTTCTGTATGATTCAAATAGTTGATTTCATCTTTGAATAGACGATTAAATGATAGAGATTTAGAAATTTCGGTCCGTAAATTTGAGCTCAAAATGACTTTACGTGGAAGCCAACGCAGAGAGAAATAAGGAGTTTCGCGATCGTGAGAAAATATCTAAGACTGGAATTCGCTGGTGTTCGATATATACGTTTTGAAATCTATATAGAGTTAAATGGGTGCGTTTATAATGCTGTGCGTATTATGCAAGTTTATATTTAGATCGTTGACAAGACCTTCTCAGCATTTGCAAAAATTCATTCGAGAAAAATTCTATGAAATTTCTTTTTGATGTAAAACAATGAAATCAATCCTTGTGTTGGTGTGTTGAAGTATATAACATTTTTAGTATACAGTAAAAGTGATACACTTTGTGTTCTTATATGTAAATCAAATCTAATTTATTATAAATATTAATGCAACCTTCAAATTTCACATGAATCATTCGCGTCAATTTTCTCATTTCATGGATTTTCTCCAGAAACTCTCCTCTAATTTACACTTTTCTCAAACCTCTCTTACCGTATACGCCAATCTAAAAATTTCATCCATCACACGTTCGAAGGCGCGTGTAATGCAGTTCGCAAGAAAAAGGAAGACCGCCAACGAAGAAATGTACTCCTATTATTTTTCCTTGGTGAAAAAAGGAATCGTCAGGGCTTCACCTGGAAAATTCTATATTTATATAAGCTAGAAAATATCGTGGCCAGCGCCGAATACACTGCCGCGAATGCCGCGTGCGTAACTTAGAAGCGCGTGAGAAGGTCGTCTCGCACAGTGGGTAAAAAGGTCTTCTGCAATTCTTTCTCCTTTGCTTGCATCTAAGTGCGCTCGTTATGGTGTCAAATGCCATATTTTTTAGTTGAATTTCTTATGAACTAAACAAATAGTTAACTAATAACTTGTAACTTCAGTAGTATGTTTAGGATAATTTTTAAATTTAGGTTTGTTACCTTTTTGTTTTAATTCTTGAAGAAAAAATATCAAATAAATATTTACAATATATTAACATTTTATTATCAGATCTTTTACGGGTCAATTATTTCCTTTACGAAGTTACCATTGCCGAGAAAAACTCTAACGCACTCGCACGATCAAAAGTTTCGTTTATGAAAGTAACTTCTGTCTTCCACTCGGCATAAACGCACGAATATGCAGATTTTCCTGTAAACTCGTATTATCAAACATCAACGGCACAAACAACTCCTCGGCCTGCATAAGACGCGAATTGTGCATAACAACGCGCACATACCGACATCCATTGTAACGGTGAAAATTCTCTCGGGCCCATAAACAAAGCGCACATTTTTCGCTCTCGCACTTCTCATCTTTCCTTTCGATTCTTTTCTCCGATTTTCATGCGCTCTCTCACTCTCTCTCTCTCCTTCTCTCTCCTTTCTTCGCCGGGGTAGGTACGTAGACTCTGCGAAAAGCGCGCACGGCCAACGACAGCTGCGCGGCATTATAGAGTCGAATAGCCTTGCGCGAGCTCAAATCATCATATTCGCGTAACGCCTCGACTGTGAAGTAAGTGAACTTAACGATCGACCCATTCACTTTTGCCGCGCCGCACCAAGCGCGGTTTATGTATATACGTGTATATAGGTGTGTACGCGGGACCTTCTGCGCACGCTTTTATTTAATTGTTTCTTTAGAGAGAGAAGGAGAGGAAGCGCGCGCGAGAGAGAGAGACAGAGAGTGGTAGTTGCTCGCAGCTTTGAGACGGGCTGCAGCGCGACAGTTTATTGTTTTGGCGTAACTGTGATTTTCTCGCCTCGCGCTGCAGCGGAGCTTTTGGTAGGGAGTTTTCAGCATCTTTTTGGTTGAGGAGACTTTGTAATGAAAATTACTTTGTAATGTTTCTTATTATTATATATTTTTAATAATTAATTAAAAAATAATTTTAAAATCATACTGTAAACAATTCATGAATATTCTAATTACAATGTGCAAACAAATTTTAAGATTACGTAAATAATTAATTTAATAACACAAAAATAAAATGCATTATTTATTTATTAGTAACTGAAATCTCAAGTAAAAATACTTAAATTAACTTTCTAAGCACAAAAATTTATGAAAACGTACCTGAAAGTTCTGTAATTTATTAAAATAATAGTTATTATATACACAAATTATTAAATGCAGTATAGATAAATTTCTCAATGACATGCTTAGAAAAATTTTAATTTTATAACTGCAAACTTAACAAGAAATTTGTACTAGAGATAAAATATTCCAAAATAAATTACTGTTCATACTTGTTTTCTAGTACATCGCTCTTACAACAAAAAAATATATGAAATCAGATTTATTTTGATTTATTGCATGGATGGATTTTCACGATTCAAATGTATGAAAAATTATACATCCAGCACATATCAAAAACGAAATTGATAGTTTATTATGGTCACGATATGTAACCCAATACGCTATCGTCGTAGTGTTTCAAGTCATCGGAGCATCATTTCGGTCACGATGTTCTCCGATTGATTTAACATCGGTATACGAGATCGAATATACCTTATATTTTGCACTTGCCATGCTCTTAATAAATCAGTACATTAATTTATTTAGTTCTTATGTAATGAATTGAATAACTAAAAAATCTTTCAAATAAATTTAGAAAAAAAACTTTAATTTAAATAATGAATTATAAACAATAATAAGAAAACAAAATATCTATTCGTAAGTATCTCTTTGCAATAACGTTATTTTATATTGATAAATTACTTGTAGTTTCATTAGCATTGCTTAAACAGAAAACTAGGAAGTACATTTTATTCATAATATACATTAGACGTAATCTAATATTTATTTATTACAGAGGATTTCTATCTAAACTCTTTAAATTCGATTTTATTTAATGCTAAAACTTTAGGCCATGTTTACATAGTAAAAAAGTTGTATATGAAGTTTTAAATCATTAGAAGCTTTATAATTGGATTTATTAAGAAAATCAAAAAAATCTGTAAGCAAAACATATTGAATTTCAAAAGTTCCTTGACCAAGAAAATCGATATTTCTATAAGAAATTTATCTTCAAATATATTTTGCAGAAAAGTGTTTTCTCCGTGAAATTAAGGAAAAATCACACTGGAAGTAAATAAAGTGAAAATTTTGAGAATTATCACCTCCAGCATTCGCGTAATCGCGCACTTCAGCGATAGCAGGCGTGTGCCTGCTATACACACAGATCTCCGGGACGCTATAGTTCCTCAGTCTCGAGCAATTTGAAAATGGACAGGTACACAGAGAGAGAGAGAGAGAGAGAGAGAGAGAGCATAAAGCAAGAGATATACATTCAGGCTCGCTCGTGGAGTGCCGAGGTGCGAAATAGGTCAAATAAGTGTTTCCCGTTCTGATAGCCAGAGCCAAGCAATGCACTCGCTACAGCTACCATGCGCGAAGCGGATAACGATTGTAGGTGCAGCAGACGTTCGCCGCTCGCGATCGATCACCGATCTCGATTACGCGAGTAGCGCACTACGGCCCGATAAATCACTCTCTCGCTCTTTCTCTTGCGGGAGCAAGAACCATTTTAAGCCGTGCGCGCGCTCGAACTCGCGATCTCCCAAGAATCCCGGAGTTAACTTAATGTACGCTTATCAGCTCGGCATTCATCGATATGTCGAGTTGAAGTCTATTTGTCAGCCGCGACTGTTACTTTATTTACGATTTCATTGGGGTAAACTTGCCGAGGAGAGAAAGAGAGTAGAGCTTGTAGATTGCCGAGATCTTCGATGGTGTGCTCGCTATACGGGATTGTAAGTGGGAAGGTTGCAGTGTAGCTCTGCCTGAAGCCTTAAACAGGTGGTTTTGTGAATGCTGCAGGTGAAGATTATTTGCTTATTTCAGATTTTTCGTAACGGAATTTTCTTTAACTTTACGATTGCCAAATTTACAATAGATTCATATATAGCTTCTTAGGCGTTTTTTTAGTCATTGCTGCGTAAATTCTTGTACATGCTCTCAGGCTTTCATCAAATCAAAAGGGTTTGAAGTACCAAATTTGAATCAATTGTTTAAGAAAATATCAGTGTTACATGAAAATAGTACAAGTTATATATGTAAGTTGCTATAAAATGTATTTCTTCAATATTTATTCACTTGTAATAAGCACGTTTCAATATATCTAAATTTTTATTGATACATGATATTTATAATTTTGTGTACATACTTTCAATGAGATTTCACAAAAAGCAGCGTCAAATAAGTGCTTTGCCATAATTTAACAGATAAAAGTTCTAGGCAAAATTATTACTTACATAATTGTACTCTACAAAGCAGGCATTTGTTCCACTAGCATCTTTCATTACTTACCTAGAACCTTTAAATCAAGATAATTAATCCACAGACCGGTGTATCGTAGTATTCTTAAAACTCGCGAATTCCTTTAACAACCTTCAAGCAAATCACCAAAGCAATGACGTCTTCATAAACGTATAATTACGAGCCGACCTCATGCGGCGATCGGCCACAAAAAGACATAATCGAGTGACCAAACAGGACATAAAGACCGAGGCATAATCGCTCAAAGTCCGGGGATTCAGATTCATCGAATCGCGCGAGAGTCTCTTGACTCGCTCATGCCCTGGCAAAAACTGCCTGCTCTGCAGCAAACAAGGCAAGAGCGCGCGCGCCACGCAGAAAGGACAGACAGCTTTTTGGCTTCTCGGAACGGGATTTTTAACCTTCCTGCCGAGCGTGTCCTCTATTGCCTTCGGCAGGTAAGGAGAAGGCTCTCGAAAAAGCAGAATAAGCAAGGAGAAGGACAGCGGCGGAGAGAGCCAGAGAACGAGCCCCGATACCCAAGAGCAAGCAGCGCAGGAACCGGAGAAGACTCGAGAACGACGACGATAACGACGACTACGAAGTAGTAGTAGCAGAAGCAGCAGCAGCCGCAGAAGAAGAAGAAGAAGAAGAAGAAGGGGAGAGCGAGTAAAAGCCGATCGCCATAAGGGAGGGAGGGAAGAGGGAGCGGAAGGATGGACGACGAAAGCGGAGCGCGGCGAGGAGGGAGAGGGGAATGATCGGGGCCCTAAGGCCCGCGCGCCAAGCGGAATTACTCTCTTGGGTTCTGGTTCGGCTGGCTCTCCTCTCTCTCTCTCTCTCTCCTCTTCTTCTATTCTGCTTCTTGGGTTCGGCGAGTCGACGCTGCCTCGCGCGCTTTCGTTGGCAATCGTGTGTTCGGCGCGTGAAGGTCGGGATCAATGGCCGTAGGACCCCAGAAACTCTCTGGTGGCAGTGGTGGGGAGAGCGACGCGCGGGACGACGACTCTTTCTCTCTCCACCGTGCAGAGTATAGAATGGGGAACGCGCGGGGCGAGGAGAGGCCCCTCGCAGAAGTTGGGTACCAAAAGAGGAGAAATTGAGTTGCGCTGGCGCGCAAGAGGCCTGGGCCCCCGAGGGGACGCGTGGAGGGGGGCGAGTAGCAGCAGCGGCAGCGGCGGCAGCAGCAGGACGCATGAAATGATGGGAGGGAGAGGAGGGGGATGAGGGGAGTCGGAGGGACGGACGCGGTTTAAAGGCAAATTTACAATAGGGTGCGTGCAAGGCTTTCACGCGTTCGCCTGCTTTTCGTTGGGTTAGAATAGAAAATGGTCGCTGGTTTCTCCGTAGTATAGCTTAAATATGGTGCCTTAGATGTTATCATTTTGAATAGTGGTATAGAGAGAGCAACTTTGTAACAAATACAATTTTACTGATTTTTGATAATATTTCTTATGTATAGATTATTTATACGCCCTTTTTGTAAAAAATCTTATTAAATACATTACTGCTAATTATGAAAATACTATTATACATACATAAAAAATTTGATATTTCATTTCTTATTTATTAATATTATATTAACTGTATTATATAAGTTTATTCCATATATGTTATTTACACCCCAATTTTTTACAAAATTACTATTATATTTGTATGGTAACATTGTATGTTAATACTAAAATAAATTACGAATCTTACAATCATATAAGAAAATTTAATTACAATATTGTTGTAAATATTCTAATGAAAAATGATAGACTTTTCGTTCCGAAAACTTCGCTAATTTTTCTCAGTGTTCAATGGAACCTTAAGTCCTCGACGCGTATATAACTCATATACGTGCACGTACGTACACTAAAGTTCTATGGCTCCTCATCCGGTGTATTTCTGAATCGCGTTTCTTCTTCGCTCCGGCGATGCTTTATTATCCCGCTCATGATTCTAGCCGTAGGACGATTTTTCGTTTCCGCGAGTGCCGCGGGCTGTTTTTACCTCGCGACCTCCAGGAAATGATAAATTATAGGTGGCTGCGGCTTGTACCTTTATTTTATACGTTGGCTCGTTGATTCTTCATCACCAGATAGGACTTGTAGTTGCGATTGTAATTTGATTGTGATAAAAAGGTTTTTTGAGGAAATTGATGGACGCCTTGATTAATAATGACATGGAAGTATTCGCGAATGATATCCGTTGTTGGGTCAATGTTTAGCAACTTTGTGCTTATTATTTCATTCGAAATAATAATAACTAAACTAAAAATTTTAAACTTGAAAAAATTAACATTTATTATATCGTTAATAATTCTATTTTGTTATGCTTATCTCGACTTATATCTACGGCATTCAAATTTTGTAATTTTCTTCAATACTTTTTTAGAATAAAACTTTTATACATAATTCGTACTTTATCATTACTCTGAAATTAATCGAAAGTTGGTCGAACTCTCAAAAAGTGTTCCAAGCTTCACAAACAAGAATACACTCTCGCGTGCTACGCGTAGTACCGAATGAAACTGTACAGGCGGCAATAAATTAATTCGCAAATTAATTGCATGACAGGGAGAATTTTCAAACTACACAAATCCAGCAGTTAGTTATACTGCACTTTCGGCCGTGGAGATTAATTGCCGAAACTTCCTCTCTCATTTAAAGTACACATCGAAACTTAAACGAAGCCGTGAAAATGGAATCCCGAAAATACGCGCCCAGCGTTGTACGTCAGCCTCGACAAAGCAAATATCCTCGATTTCGCGCAAAGCAGCGCTGGCTCCAGGTCACGCACACGCCCACCTCGTGCACTCGTACACTCACGCCGACGGGTAACGCGAAAGTGCATGCGTGTGCGAGCGGCCCGCGAGCACTTTAAACTTTTTGAACGAAATTTCGCGCTTTTATGTGGTTTGTGCAATAAGGCCAATTAGTTAATCATGAGGAAATATTAGTGTGGTAGCCTTATGTATGGAATATCATAGTTTGCGTGTGTTATTGTACTATTGTATAAGATATGAGATATATTTTTTAATTTTAACCTTAGGTAGGCTCCAATGTTTTTTGGTCTTGGAATGCAGCTATGGGCCTATGAGACCGGGTAACTGCATTCTTGTCTTATTGTACCAGAAGTACTTATTTTTAACTTTTACATGTCCTAAATCAAAGGTCAGATCGAGTCAATGAACGTCGTATACAAATTCAAGGCCAAAATGTTTATATTTTTAACAGTAAGTAGTAAATAATTACATTTCTAAAAGATACAGAAAAAGGAAATAGTTTGTAAAAATTACATAATTATATTCGTATCTACATTTTAAGACTCATTACCAATGAAACCTCATAAAGTAAAATTAAAACTGGTAAATAAAATATTAAGGAGGCATGCATTTTAATAAATGTAATTGTTTAAATAGGTACTAATAAATATAAACTAATCATATAATGATAAAATAATTGTACTCAATTACATTTCTGTTTACATTTTCACGTCATTACAGTTGTATCATTAATAATGCATACTCAACGTGAAGTATAATTTTTACTATTTGTAAAAAAATTGCGCAGTATAGACCGTTGGGTCTGATAAACTTAAGCACCTAAAGGTACCTTTCTAATGTTAGCATAGGTGCAACAGTAGTTGCAATGTCATATTTACAACGTCCTTAGTGAAGATAACATTTATCATCGATTTCCAAGTCCTACAAGTCCACTGATATCCCTAGGACTAAGTATTAAAAAGCTGAACCAAAATATTATTATGTTACATACTAAATATATCAAATTTTTCAGTAATATCAGAAGTTCTTATAAGTTATTCCTAAGAAAACGAATGCGTAATCTACGTAAAAGTATTTTATAACCAATCATCTACCACCACATCTACCTTACTACCAAGCGAATATATTAAATAAGAAATAAGAAAATTTCTCGCTTACATAAACGCATTCGTGGCATGGGAAACGATCTTAAAAATAATCCTCCATTGGCCGGACGGTCAACGTACACTGCCTACGGGCGATGTTGCCGAAGGTACAGCAACCGCAATTGCACCAAGTACGCGAGAGAGAGAGAGAGAGAGAGAGAGAGAGAGAAGAGCAGTGGAGGCAAGGACCGGTGTGTACAATGCGTGCTCCGCGGAATAAACGAGCACTGCCTGTTACTGAATTGAGTGACGTAGAGACTGCCAGGCCATAGCGAAGGAAGGGGAAAGAGCCGAGCAGCAGCAGCAGCGGTCCGAAGACTATAACACGCGCCTGGCGTAGTGCAACTGCAGCCAAAGAATCGCAAAAAGTAAAAAAACTAAAAGACACGAGAGCAAAAGAAGAAGCAGAAGAGCCACGAAGACGTCGACATTGAAGAAGAAGAAGAAGGAGGAGGAGGAGGAGGAGGAGGAGGAGGAGGAGTGTAAGGAGAAAACGATATGTGTGCTCAGCCTCGGCCGAGGCTGAGGCTGAAAGCGAAAGCGGCCTGTGCGGAGGGAGAAGCAGAGGAGAAGCTAAAACCCGACGAGGAGGCAGCCAACTTTGGGTTAGGTCAGTGCTTGAGGGAGGGCTAAACAAGCCGGGCTGCCTAGTGGGGGTATAGCCGAATGTATATTTGGGGTAGGTCCGGCTGTAGCTGTAGCTGTAGCCCCTTCTTTCTCTCTCTTTCTCTCGCGAGGCTGAGGCGCGAGGAGAAGAGAAAGAAGAAGAAGGCGAGTCGCTCGACGTCGCCGCTCTTCCCGCGCCACGATATTCGGCCCGTCCCTGATCTTGCCCACTGTACGCGCTGTACATCGAGGCTTCGCGGCACGCACGAATTCAGCTGTGCCGATCCTCCGGCTGTTTTTGCTCTGGGCTTCTTTTCTGCGTATCTCGCGGCTAGCTGCTTCTTGGCTTTCGCGATCTTCTTTTGTAGCTGTTCTTCGGCTCAATGGCGCTTTTTAAACGAGACATCGATGTGGCTTTTGCTGCCTATACATATAGGGAGTATTTATTTGCGATAATATTGCTAATGCGAATTTCTTCTTCTTCTTCGAAAGCCAATGGGTTTTTGTAGTCTTACTGTAGAATGAAAATAAGGATGTCGTTTAAAATTAAAGTACACAGGCGTGTCGAAGGTTTTGCGGTTCTTTGAGCGCCGTTCAAACTCATTCTTGTGTATATTTATATGGATATATTGTTGTACGTTATTCTTATATTGCACGCTCGTATAAAGAATTTATTAGAATAAAATGCACTATGTAATCATTATATCAAACTAGCAAGTAACAAAAATCGATATACGTATTCACCGAGAAAAATTGTATAGCAATATTCACTATTTCTATTTCTACATTAGGGGCATAAAATTGCTAACCAAATATTAAATATTACTATGAATATAGCCATTTTCACTATAAATATAGTAATCTTTTTAGATAACCAAGTATCTCCCAAAGTATGAACACAAATCATAATTTTTTCTATCGTATTTCTCTTATAGTGTATAAGTTATAGACAGCTATAGTAAGATCCTCAATTATTGATACTCGACTCTATTCGATGATACCCCGATATTCTTCTGTAAAAATTTGAAATAAACTTTCGATATGTAGATTTACGACAGCCTTTAAAGCCAATTATCATTTAATCCACGTATCAAAGATTTTCTCAACATTTTACAGGAAAATATCAATAAGTTAGCGAGAAAAGGTACCCCAAAGTTAGGGCTTTTACCATATACTATTGTAAGACATCGAAAAATTTTATACTAATTAACGTAAACAACTGTATTCCTTTGAATAACTCCTAAAAATAAAAGAAACTTCTATACCTACCCGACAGTCTTCCACGAATTTGTATCATTTTCTCTCTCCTCGCGCTCTCCGAAGAGAAAAATAACCATTCGACCTCAAAACAATATTATCAACCCGAGCGAGTCGCGAGGCCTCCAGGCATGTGCGTTCTCCTCTGTCATCGCGCGCAAGTATCTCATTTTTTCTCCTTTTATTTTTCGAAAAAAAAGAAAGAGAGACGCTCACTCGAGAGCCAACAATTTTTTTTGCAACCCTCTCTTGCTCTCCCCCCCCCCCCCCCCCGACCCCCGTCGCGCGCACCAACTGACTCGAGGCGAATCAATCGATGACGCCGCGCGCACTCGCGCTCTTTTTCCCTGTGAAAAAAAATATTAGCGAGCACAGCGGCGGTACGCTTCACACACATCTGTGAGCGCCGCTTGCGTATTTATTTTTTCGCGTGTGTGTGAGTTTATGTGGATGCGTGAGTGTGAGTGGTTTGTGTGGTTGCAGGGGTGGATCGATGTGTTTTCTATGCGCACTTTTTGTGTTTGTATCTGTGTATTCATACGGATGGTTTTTATTTTATTAACGGGACTAATTGACAAACTGTACATACCTTCATTTAGTAATGTCAATGAATATATTATAATTAATATTCGAAGGCATGATGGCTGGAGCATTTCCTACTTATATAATTGAAATGTTAGATAGGACTTTAGCAGCACAATTAATTATTGCAGAAGATGAAAATGTCGTTTGACACTTTTGACAGTATAATTTTTGTAATATGACAATAAAAATTGCGGTGTTTTAATCTGAAAGTCTAATAAATAATACATAACGCTTCAAAAGTATAGTGTAAAATAAAATTTTTCATAAAACTAAATAAATTGTATTGTACCAAGTTTAATAAAAACTGACTACAATTGATACAGTCCTTTTGCGGTGCTATGTACTGTTTTTCACTGCAACTAATTTAATTTTTGTTTATGGATATATATTTATGCAGTATAAGACTTAAGTGGCACTATGTATTAATATTTAAAGGAAATTAAAATTATATCTTTATTATATAGTGCATGGGAATAGGAGTGCTGGCCTTCTGCTGATAATATCGTCAGTACCGTAGATTGAAACACCACTATTTTCCCTGACACGCTATAATTTTTTTTAAATATATATTTTTTGTCTACAATTCTGAAGCTTCTAATATCTTTATTTAAACTCTATATGCTTGTACTTTAGAAATATAGATACAGAGATTGATTTTTTACACTTTACTTTTTTCTTCTATATTTTTATTAAAACATACAATTCATAAACTATATATATACTAAACTATATGCACAAGTACGTGTTTTTATATTTTAGTGTGTGTTAATACGAGCATATGTGTGTATGTGTTTATGCGAGAGTGTGTGTATGTGTATGTGTGGGTGCACACTCGTGTGCGTGCGCATTTTCCGGGCAGGAGAAAGAGAAAAAGGGTGATGTATATCGCCCCGGGCGTGTCCGTTACTGCGTTATTATGTGTGGACTCTCTCTCTCTCTCTCTCTCGCTCTCTCTCTCTCTCTCTCTCTCTCTCTCTCTCTCTCTCTCTCTCTCTCTCTCTCTCTCTCTCTCTCTCTCTCTCTCTCTCCTTGGCTCTTCAATGATGAGTTTTTATGCGCGCCGATCGGTCGAGGGGCCAGCCAGACCAACTCTCGACCACGCATATACGCGTATTATATGCGTGCGTGTGTGCGTAAATGTGTATAAATCGAAAGAGAGTGTGCTGCTGCATATGCACTGAAGGAGGCGAGAGAGAGAGAGAGAGAGAGAGAGAAAGAGACAGAGAGAGAGAGAGAGAGAGAGAGAAAGAGACAGAGAGAGAGAGAGAGAGAGAGAGAGAAAGAGACAGAGAGAGAGAGAGATAGAGAAAGCAAAAAAGAGTTCATTTCCCCCGCGATGATAAAAATGGGGTATATATATATAATGTACGCACGCTTCGGTTCGTATGTTATATACGCTAAATAAGCAGCGACTCGGCAATGCGATGCGCGATGAGGATTATTTTTAGTAAATGAGATTTATTGAGTGTTAATTAATGTTACGCGCTAAGGTTGTGCGGAGTAGCGAGGTCTGCTCAATGCCTTTTTGATAGTGTCCGATTTTAGAAGAAACAAAAGTACTTGCTCATCTCTTGTTTGGTGGTTACTCTGAGTGAAGACGTTTTCTCGCGAGTACCACTTATGAATATTTGTTAGTCTGATCAGAATGAAATTCTGTCGAGGAAATTAATTTGTTTATTTCCAGCGATAAATTATATCAATTTGGAGTTTTTAAATTAAAATCGACGGGGTAACCCTATCTGAAATGGGTATATATTAGTAGAAGAAAAACGTTTGGACCGATATTAGTTGATTTATTAAACAATTAATTGTATTCCCTTTATTTTAATTTCAGTTAATTACCCATTTTTTCCTATAGGGTAAAACGACGTGAATATTTTAGTTACCCACTCTATCATAACTTTTATGTTTATGTGCTAGGAACTCTGCTTTATAAATTGTCTGTATTATAATTATACATTTAGTATTATCTGAAAACGGAAATGTCTTCATAAATTATTTAATATACGAAATTATTTTTCCTAATTTTGATTTGATTTGTATGGTTTTAATACATAATTATTTTTCCATTAATAACAATCATCAAGCTAATATTTTAATTAATACTGTAACGCTGAAAAATTATTATATACATTAACTTATAACTTTTATTCATTTATTATCATAAAATAAATTCAATATAATTTAATAAATGCCGTAATATCAATGTTTTAAAATTTTAAATACGTGTATACATGTCACTGAAATGATGCAATATTACACAGCAGTTACTGTAACGAATTTAATAACACGGTAGTGTAGGGTACTCCCTGAATGTATTTTAAAATTAAAAATACATTTAACTCAAAAGTTAATATTTTCTAAAGCAATTTTCGCTATTTCAAACATAAACGTCGTAGTTGTACTTGTATAAATTCCTGATTAATTTTAAAAATTGAATCCGATAAATGTGCCGATAAATTCCAATCTAATAGCTGTATCGTTTTCCATATTAATCCTAAAATTCAAATCCCGCTGCAGCGCATACAACCAAATTTACGCAATTCAACATAAATTTACACTACAATGTAAGCGAATAACTCGAGTACTCGTAGATATATAATTGTTTAATAAAGACATATTATTGTTATAGTTAGAGTATTATTCATTAAAAGTGTGACGTTATCAATGAAAGTTAAAAAATTCCGTCACTTTTCAAAAATTATACTCCTTTTTTGACACATTATTCTAAAATCACTAAAACTTATAAAAATAGTTAATTTTAAAATATTAATATTTAGTCATATCTTTTCGCTAATTTTTAATCATCATGTATAATATCAGCTACTTAGTCCAGTTTCAAAAGAATTCATCAAATTGTTTTGGGTTTGCAAATGTCATTTTAAATGAAACTCTGATCTTTAATAAACTCATCCATCGAACAGTGGTGTTGGTACTTTTAACGTACAGAATAAAATTTAAAATATTATGAAAAAAACCCGAAAGCTTTCTTAAAAGGCATGAAACCAATTCGCCAAAACCCTATCATAAATAAACAAACAGCTCACATCAATCTACAGCCCATTTCCACATCGAAAAATCAAACTTTAAACTCCCACAACCAAGCTTGAACTTAACGCCGTTCTCTCAAAAAAGCTAAAAACCCACGCGCGCAAAAACATTTAACACTACGCACTCGAAGCTGCAGAAGTTCACAACTACACACGCACATATCCGTCCATACATGTGCGCGTGCGTGCACGTCCCTAACTGCGGCTTATGGTCAAAGGGAAATGCATCAGCACTCGCGGCTGCTGCCGGCATATACCGGGTGGGACCGCGGCGAAACTGAAACTGAAACTGCAGAGATGAAGAGAGACGCGAGAGAGAGCAAGAGAGAGAGAGCGAGAGAGAGAGAGCAAGAGAGGAGAGCGTTTCGGGTCTTTGCACTCTCGCGACAGAGCGAGCGCGGCCGACGCCACTGTGCAGTGTATGCTCGCTCGCTCACTCTTGCAAAGAATCCGGACTGTAGGCCTCCGCGCGATTCTTTGGCTGTGCGTGTATATGTACAGCGTAATGGTCGCGGATGCGAGGTGAGAGAGAGAGAGAGAGAAAGAGAAAGAATGAGACTGGTTTTCGAGAGCGGGATGCGTTGGTCGAGAGGGTTAAGGTCGGATTATGATATTTTTTGGTCAGAATTTTGGAACGTATGTTTGTTATATTTTTTTCATTTTTGCGGATAGAGGAATTTCAAAAAATCACTTGCCAAAACAATTTTAACGAATCTATGTAAATCTTTTAAAAAATAATCTCTACTATACATGAGTAATTAATAACTTTACATAAATAATATTTCGAGAATGATCATGATCAAAAGATAATATTTTACATATATCAATATCTTTAAGCCGTTAAGGCCGAAACCTTCAAGAAATAGAAAAAAACCTTTTTCAAGTTTTTAAGTTCTCTTGACTTTTATGCAATAAAAGTTTATTTAAGCCCCCATTACGAGATCGGAATGATCCACTTTGATCTGATCCATATATTTAATTTGCATAATTTTAAGCTGTATACGTAGAAATCGAAAGAAAATTGTAGGTCATCCAGGACCTCTACGTCCCTAACGGGTTAATAAGTCGAATGAAGCCAAAAATGTATGTAGAATCTTTTATTACCATCTTCTATGTATCATTAAAATCTTAGCTTAGTGGGTTGAGTATTAAAAAGAGTTTATTCCCGACTGAACCGAAATGGCTACTTTATTGACCTCAAGAGCGGGACAAAAGTAGCACATGATTCCCGCAAATCTACTTTTTCCCGAAAATTTCCTTTTTTTCCGCAATTTTTTTTTCCCGCAAATGCATTTCTTTTAATTAATTTCTCTGTATTAATATACATTATCAATAAATTCTAGTTCTTACCGGAAGTCCCTATTTTTAAATCAATAAAGTGGCCACAGTTAAGTCGGGAATAAAGTTCTATATGTAACACGCTTCGCTCGGTCAGTAACCACACCCTTGGGAATTCGTATTCGTATTCGTAAGAGGGACGAGGTTGACTGGCGGTTCCTTTCGGGGACGTGCCGGTCCAGCACTCAGGCCATGCCCATTGTGCTTATCCCCCTTGGTTGTAGGTCCCACCCTCGATTCTACTGCTAATTATGCCTATAAACCTGCAAATCAATGAAAGCTTCATTGTTCCCAAGTCTTCTGGTTTAATGAAGGGGAGTTCAAGCCACCTCCATCTAGTTATTGCCCAAGCCGAGCAATAACAGAGCAGGTGGGTCGAGGTCTCCTCCTCCTGACCACACCATCTGCACAAATCAACCCATAGCATAGTTAAAAAGATGATGGCCTACCCTGCAGTGCCCCGAGAACCAACCCACCACTTCCCTTATTGAGCTTTTGGAGTGGAGTATTAACTCCCCGCTCCAGATTGGCGGTGAGGAGCTACCTATCAAAGTTTTGGCCTGTCTCATTCCTGATGATTCCCGCCAGATACGGTCAGATCTATTCTGGATCCACGCTCTAAGAGAGCTCTTAATTGAGCTCTCTGGTATTGCCACCCTGCAATATGTGGCTCGGCACCCAGCCGCCCCTCGTTTTGCTAACCGGTCCGCCTTCTCGTTGCCTAGAACTCCAGCATGTCCTGGAACCCAAGCTAAGGTCACTTTGTTATTCTCTGTTAGCTTGTTTAACGCTTTCACACATTTCCAAACCTCTATCGAGATTACTTCAGCTTTGCCAAGCGCTGAGAGGGCCGCGGAGCTATCGGAATAGATAACCACTTCACTACCCTCTAGCTCTTCACTTATCATGCTACCCACCGTTTCCCTGATTGCTCTTACTTCTGCTTGGAAAATTGACGCGTGGGGTCGAGGCTGAACACTAGTTCGCGGGATGTTCCCGCTAGCCAGGCAGTCGCCCCAGTGCCAGATTCGCTTTTTGAACCATCTGTGAACCAAACCCCATTGGAAGATGTTGAGTGTTGGAACCCACTTTTCCAGTCCTCTCTAGTTAGAGGCTTTATAACGTAAGACTTCCCGAAATTAAATTTCCGGGTTATCCTGTCTCTAGAAAATGACCTGACGTCGACGCCAGCTTCCTCAAGTATGTCTTTATCCCAATGTTCCCACCGTTCCGTTTTCGTCAATGTACGAACATTGGCGCTAAACGCCTCTGTTCTAACCTTCAGGTCTAAGGGTGGGATGTCTAGGAGTTTTTCCATCGCCGCTCGCGGTGTGAATTTCATTGCTCCCGTAATCCCTCTTAGCATAAGGTTCTGGATACGGTTCAGAATTTCCTTTCCCGTTTTAAGCAAGCACCTAGGCCACCAGGCGATAGCGCCATGTAGGAGTCTAGGTCTGAGTACTGCCGTTTAAAGCCATTGAATCATGGGGGGTTTTAGTCCCCAATTGATACCGAAAACCCGCCTACACGCCTAGTAGGCACTCACAAATTTTTTATATTTCTCCTGAATATGCTCCTCCCATTTCAGTTTGCTGTCGAATGTCACTCCCAGGTATTTGGCAGACCTAGAGATGGTGAGCTTCTCTCCAAACAAACTGATACCCTTGAGAGGTTTAACCTTATATCTGTTTGTGAAATTAACTAGTACTGTCTTAGATGGATTTACGGATAAGCCCATCTTTTTGCACCAGTCTTCAACGACCGAAAGAGTCTGTTGCATAAGTTCTGCTAAGATAATCTCATCGTCCGCCATGATCAGTATGAGAATGTCATCCGCGTACGCTTGCGCATAAAATCCCGCTTCGTTTAGTGCTTTAATGAGACTGTCGATCGTGAGGGACCAGAAGGTTGGAGACATTACACCCCTTGTGGACACCCCCTTTTCACAGCTCTTTGCCTGATCGAGGAACCCCAGTAGGCCTTGCTCACCCGGTTGTTCAGTAACTGCTTAATCCATCTGATGATGGAGTGGTCTATTCCGTGTTCAGTAGCACCTTGGCAAACACTTTCCGTGGTGGTGAAGTTGAATGCTCCCTCTATGTCTAGCAGAGCTCCCAACACAATGCCCTTGTTTTTCATTTTCTTTCTGCAAGAGTGCTGGAAAAATGCCATCCTCCCCTGCTGCTTTATAGGGTTCAAAAGTCCCTATAGCCCATCTAATTTTTTCGCTCTGTATTATCCTATGAGCCACCGATCACTGAGCGTTCAGTGAATCGAGGACTCCAGTATCGGTCATGTCTGGCTGGTCCGGCCTCCATTCTGGGGTGTGGACCCAGAGCAAGGAGTCCAGAGCTTCGTCTCCGCTCGCCGCCGCTCCCCTGACGGGAGTCTAATGGAACCCGAGTGGTTCCTGTTCCCTTGAGCCAGGATACGACACAGTTTGGCCGTTTCCGAACAAGTGTTCATTTGCTCACAGTGCTTCTTCTACCCTTCTCGCCTTGCCAACGCTATTTCTTCTTTATATTCTCTTTGAGCGAATCTAAAGGCCATCAGGTCTTTATGGCTCTTCGTTCTCTTCGATCTATTATACAGCTTCCTAACTCGCTTTCGCGTAGTCTCCAGTTCTGGTTTCCATCAGGCCGTCTGATTGAGTGAAGTCTTGTCGCGAAGGCGACAATTCTTCTCGTAGGCCCCAATAATTGCGTCTGGTATAAGCTCACAATTTTTGTTGATAACCTCTGTCGAGGTATACTTATCCGTGAGAGTCGTCAGATTTACTGACAAATCACTTACATAACCTTCCCAGTTCGTTCTCCTAGGGTTTCTCCATTGACTTCGTTCCTCCTGAATCTCTCTGATATCGAAGAGAATATGGCTGTGATCCGACATAGAGACCGCATCTGAGACTCTCCAGCCTGATACCAGCCTGTCCAATCTCCTGGAGACCAGAGTGATGTCAATCACGTCTTGACGAGCCGCATTTCTAAAGGTCGGTTCTCGATCCCTGTTGAGGAGGTCTAGTTCCGTGCCCGCTAAGTATTCCAGGAGAGTTTCTTCCCTTTTGTTACAATCCGAACTTCCCCAGACTATGTGGTGCGCATTGGCATCACAGCCTAGAAGTAGGTTCTTCTTTTCCTGTTCGCACACTGAAATGCGGTCCTTTACTTTTTCGGGAGGTGGTCCCGCTTCAGAGTCGTATGGGAAGTAGGCAGTGCCTACTGCTATCTCCCTTTCGATGCCATTTTTCCACTTTACTTTGATTACAACCGTGGTGAGGTCCTTCCCGCAGAATCTCAGCCAGGGCTCACATTTCATACCTTTTACTAAGATGCAGGTTCTAGGCTGACCCTCGCTTCCATGGAAAAGCAACCCGCCGCCCCCTAATCCTGCAATTCTGCCCTTACTAATCCAAGGTTCTTGGATTAGTCCTATACCTGTGTGCACCTCCGCCATACGCTTAACCAAAATCGCCGATGCGTTTTTGCAGTGATGCAAGTTAATCTGCGTGAAAAAGATAATGGATCGTGTCAGATTGACTGAACCTGTGTCTCTCCCACGCCTCGCGCCCTTTAAGCCCCCCTTATTCATTAGAAGTAGAAGGTCCCCCATTTCCCCGAGTGTCCGGTCCACCTCTAGGATCTCCTCCCTTACCTCCGGAGGTTCCACCTGTTTCTTATTTTCTTTGGTCGACCACATCGAGCAATGTGCTCAAGCCGTTCCGCAGAAAGGCCTGAAGTCGAGTCTCTTAAGAGCTGCGACCTCTGACTCCTCTAGGAGAACGTTAACCGCGGTCTCCGTCTTTTTCTTACTAGCGTCCTTAACTACCTTGGTGCTGAAGACCTTCCATGTAGCCACTTTAAGGTCAGGATTTTGTTTTGCTAAGCAGGTTACTCGCCTCGATAACTTCGAGTCGAGCCCCCTGCCAAGGTTCCCACTTTGGCGCATTCTGGCAGAGCCATTCTGTGTGTGCCGGTCCGCTACAGTGGAAAACTTGCGCGCCTCTCAGCAGCCAGTTATCCCTGAACAGAGCAACAGCGTCTCCCTGAAACTCGTCAATGGCGTTTTCCAGGGCCGCCACTATGCTTCCAGCTTGCGCCTCGTCTAGCCGTACCTCTGGATACTCTGCAGGGATGACGGCCATCTTCATATCGTTGGCCGTCGCCTTACTGTAGTTCAGAGGTACCTTCGGCTCCTCCTTGTTTGCCTTCTTAACACTCCTCGGAGTTGAGCTGTCCGAGTGAGGTCTTTTGCTCGGAGTAGTGTCAACAGCCATGGGCTCGGAAGTAGTCACCAAGCCTCTGCCGGTGTCCCAGCACCGTTTCCTGCAATCCGAACCCGACTGTTTCTTCTTATTTTTGTTCTTCCTGTTTACCTGCTTTGAGCCTGGTGCACCCTTGATGGATTCGGGAATAGCGATTCCGGTATTTGCAGCCTGAGGGCCGCGCGCCCGAATCTCGTTATGCCCTACCTCGTCACAGGGTGCTACAGAACTCAAAGCCCCCTCTTCTACCGATTCAACTTTGCCTGGGATCCCGTCGGTATTGCCATTGCTACCTTTTTGATTTGGGCTAGGGAGCCCGATCTGTTGTGACACATTTTCATCATTACTATTATTTTCGTTCATTTCATTAGGATGGGTGTTGGCGGAGGGAAATGCAAAGTGTATTGTGGTCGGAGGTCAGGCTGTCGCTCAGTATCCGGTGGTGCAGCCCGTGTTCTCATCCAGGTGCCCGCCGCGCCCGGCAGTGGCCTCGGCAGAGCCCCCCCCCCCCCCAGCACATCATGGCCCTATCTGGTCGCCATCCAGCACTACTGCACCCGGGGAGATTTTCGCCGGTTGATGGGGCAGCCAGATCAATGGGCTAGATATCACCGGGCCCCTGTACTATCCGGCAGCCTGGGAGTGTCGTCCCCAGTTTTTAAGCTGTACCCTCTGTCGGACCCGAATGGACACCCATCCGAGAGCCGCGCTGCACCGGACACCAAGCGCAGGATGTTCCGCTGTGTGTGAGTGTTTGTGTACTACGTGTTGTGCAGTTTGCTTGTATGTAACCCGCGCGTCTTCCGCCAGAGTACGCGCGGTGGTGAGTATACCTCAACCAGGCCTCACCTAGCTCAGGTTGGAGGGTTGTTTCTTTGTCACTCGAAGTCCGCTGGGCTTCCCTAAATCCACCGGGCCGGGGCTAAGGTGGTGCCCCGCCCCCACCTGAGGGGTGTAGAGGGCCCTGACACACCGGGAGAACTCAAGCGAGGTTCGACCCTGCCTAGGCTAGCACCTAACAGACCCGGATCGACCGAGATCGATTTAACGACCCCCGCCCACCCGTGCCCACGCAGCCCCGACCGTCAGGATACTCAGCCCCCCACCCTCCGACGCGATTACCCGTTTATAGGGTCCGGCGGATCAGGAGGGGGCCCGTCCCCCCGCTTTCCGCTCCCCGTGGGGCAGAGCTTTAGCCCCCAGGACATCTGAATTAGGCCTCTCCCCAAAGGGCACACGACGAGGTCCTACAACCCCTAGGAGAGGTGCAACGCGCTTCGCTCGGTCAGTAACCACACCCTTGGGAATAATCTTCGACTTTAATCCCTTGTTACTATTATTCCCGACTCAACCACAATGGTCACTTTATTGACCTGAAAAGTGGGACAAAAGTAGCATATGATTCACGCAAATCTACTTTTTCCAGCAAATTTCTTTTCCCGCAAATGTATTTCTTTTTTTTAATTATTTTTCGCTATATGACTATACATTTTCAATTAATTAATTTAAGTCAATAAAGTTGCCACAGTTTCAGGTGCAAATTTCAGGTACTGTTTTTCCCCTTAAATCTCCCAGAATTCAGTACATGCCTTGGCAAAATTGAGTATGAACAATATTTATAGATATTACGAAATGTTTAAGAATGACCAAAATCATCTCAAGTACCTCGAAAACGTTATTATTTTTTAATTTTAAAACAAAGAACACAAATGCAAGTTTACTTTATCATATAGCTGTAGACTTTTAAAATGCATATTCTCAAATTTTTCTGAACACTAAAGTTCAAAGCGGTGAGAGAAAATCAAAAAGCTCTCTTTACCCCAAGGCTCGGTTTACCCCGGTCTCCTCTACGCAAAATTTTAGAACAAATGAGAACACCGATTCTGTGTACTAAGTGAAATCATAAATAAAAACATCAGCTTGTCGGCTGCGCGGGGAGGTGCGCGGTGCGGGGGAACTCTCCTTTCCTCGCCCCGCGTGAGAGATCTGTCTAACCTCCTTAAGTCGGGAATAAAGTTCTATATGCATCACGAGAATAAAGTCGAGTATTCCCGAGGGTGTAATCACCCTCGGGAATAATCATCGACTTTATTTCCTTTTTACATAATCCTATTTTCCCTACTTGCACCGAAAGTATACCTTTTCATGCATATGCAGCGGGCGGAAAGTGATTATTTTCCACCATCCGTCGAAAAGTGCGTTATTTTACCGTCCGCTTCATATATGCAGGAATAATCATCCTTTCAGTACAGGTAGAAGAAAAAGTATCGTGTGCATCACGAGCGGAAGGTGATTAACGCTCGTGCTGATTGCAACACTTACCTCGCCTGCAATGCGCACTCAAGGTAATCGCCTACTTTCTGCCCTTGATACATAATATACTAATTCAAAACCTTTCTGTTGTTTAAAATGTTTTTGGTGTATTTTAAAATGACAGTCTTTGCCTCGGCGTACCGTCATGCGCCTAGATCATTCAATAACTTTCAGCTGTATATATCTCCGTCGAAAAGTTATGCTGTCTAAATTCAACTGAAGCTTAAATACTAATTTATATTGACTTTATATAACAATTATATGATGAAGTTAATTATATAGTATTAACATGAAACTAGAATGTAAATAATATAAACAGATAATAAAAATAATTCAGTGATCTTGCTACACGTGACATAACTCTTTTATTTTCACCTTTTTAGCAAATATCAAATTGGCTCGTAGGAGCTGTAGTAAAATCTAATAATTGCCTTCATTATCACCATCATCAATATATAGGCTAACTCTGCTATTTCTAAAACAACATTCTTTCCAATCAACAAACACAATCCACATTCATAAAAAGAAACACCTCAAAATCCTACCATAGCAAAAGCTCCCGCACTAAACTCCTTCCCTACAATCTTCCACCACACCAGTCCCATACATTACAATAATTTCAAGCGCGTCGCGTCAACGCAGCGCACCGCAGTTATCCTCGAGACTTCATCTCACATACGCTCCTCTGTACCCGCGCAATCGCGTATATACCACCAGCATGGCCGCAGATGTCCATTAATTTCGTGTGGCGCGCGTGTTCTTGGGACTCCGGCGCAAGTGGTTCACGCGTACCATCGTGATATCATCTCGGAATTGCCGCCACAGCAGCAGCAACACCACCACCACTGATTGACAAAAGCCGACCGCATCGTGCAGTGTAACGCGCGAAACGTATAAAGGCAGTTTGGGCTTCGGTTTCAGTTTCAGTTTCGTCATTCGCCAAATATTGGCCGATGGGTTTCTGGGTAGCGGGAAAATGGGGTCAGGTATAAGTCAATCGGGTGATAGATAATGAAGGAATTTAGGTGTCGACGTGGATGCTTCGGAATGTGGGACCTTGTTGCGTATACTTATGTGGTTCTTAGTATTTTTATAGCATTTACGTATACAAGAAATAACAATATTTATTTTATGATATTGTTAGATAGAACTTTTAAGTGATGCAGGTGAACATTACGTTGTGAAACTCTGTGAATCTATAATATTGAAATGCACTTTAAATAAAGTTATTTAATATGGAATTATGCTCCAAGAAATTTAAATGAAATTAAATATTAAATGTCCAAGATACAATATTTGTAACCTCCTTGGTATGCGGCGTCTGAATACATCCATTCCTTTATATACTGACATATATCTTTATATATTAAAAAGTATGCTAAGCTGTATAGTAGTATAACCATTTAGACAATAACAACTTATGATATTATTTAATAAAATTGTATTTATTTATAAATAATATTCAAGTGGAAATACACGTACAACTGTTCAGTTAATAATATATGCAGATACGAGTATACTATAATTATACTATATAATACACTATTGTAGTTTTTTCTTAATTGTGGTTGTCGCTTTTGGCGGCTTTTTCGGTCTGACCTATTATGTGTGCCTTTTAGCTCATATATTTCTCCGACTGGTAAAAGGTTTAATAAAAGTGCAAACCTTTGCAGGCCTTACGGGGAGGTCGGAGCCGATTACAGATTTCTGCATTGAGTTTTACATTATTCTAATTTAATTGTTCATAAAAGTTAAAAACTTCAGTTGCCCGGTGTTCTCAATCTACTAAGGAACACCGGACAACTGAGATAATTGAAGAAAATTAAAAATTGAATGAGAATACTGAAAAATACAAAATTGTCGGTAACTACGTAACTGCATGTAAGCTCCCACCTCCTGTTAAACCTTTAAGTCATGTTTCCAAGAGTTTTCTTACACGCATAAAATATTATTTTGTTAAAAAATGTATTACTGGATCATGCACTTACAGACTCACATATAATTTATTTAAATTTTGTCTGGTTTAAATGATACCGTTCATGAAATGCTTATTTATCAAGATACTGCAATGTTGATAAAAAGGTCACATCCTCATTGAAAAGCTTCACTACACCTCACAGTACAACACTCTACACATTGGTAAAGTGCGTAAAACTCTAGTAAAGGTGCAGATCCAGCCCTTAACTGATGTAACATCCAACACACACAGAGACATACACACATACGCACACAGTAATGCACGTCAGATCCCAGAACCTATAGCGGCCAAGTTTTTCCCGGGGCGCAGTGCATCTTCAATCATTCTCTCTCCTATTCTTTGGTCCACTGCTCGGCAAGCTCTCCCCTGTCCATCAGCCTCCATTCCTTATCTCCGCGGCAGTCTTCGTCTACTCTCGTCCTATACTCTTCTATCCCGCTGTGCTCGCAAAACAAAGACTAAGGAGGCCGAACGCTGCAGAAGGGGCAAGATTACCAGTACACACACACGCGTGCGTGCTCATTTTTGCTCGGCCTGCAGCGCGGCAGCACCAGAGCTGTTTTTCAGCCGAACGATGCACCCGTCGAACCGGCTACCGGCCAACTGTGCCTTATTCGATTCGATCTGTGTGTTAATGCGTGAGCGTGTGGATGTGAATTTGTGTGCGTATAGTGCACAGCTCGTCGTCCGAGATCCTCGCCGGACAATGGACCGATGCGCTGCTGCTGCTCTAGCTGGAATTTACGATGTCCTGGCATAGCATGCAGGTGGATTATTTACTGTAATTACTCGGCGGTGGTGACGACGACGACGATGACAACGACGACGCGGTGCCGATGCAAACGAGCTATTCATTGAATATGCTCGTGAAAGATGGGGGATTCTTTCATTTCGTTTGGTCAAATGTTGCGTTTCAAAGATTGTGCGATAAAAATATGATTGCTTTCCATATTCATAATAACATTATTTAACAAATACTAAATACTATTTGAATATGGCTATATTTATTAAAACACTTCAGTTTTTTCAGATTAATACAATTTTCCTACTGAATTCGAATTTGGTGCTCAAATACCTAACCAATCAAATCGACATTTTGTAACATT
This sequence comes from Gastracanthus pulcherrimus, assembly GCA_949152435.1. NCBI lineage: Eukaryota > Metazoa > Arthropoda > Insecta > Hymenoptera > Pteromalidae > Gastracanthus > Gastracanthus pulcherrimus. The sequence continues at coordinate 68,140,080 of OX424572.1, forward strand.
TTTAACAATTTTTACCTGTTTGTTTAATGGATATTTTAATTCTTATATGAGCTTAGATACAAATTTTCATTGCATAATATATTTAATATAGTTTTGAGTTCTTGGAAAAGGTAAATATTTGACTTTGCTTATTAGAATTTTAAGTTCTATAAATTTATTTATAAATATATAGATAATCACTTAGCATACTTATTCAAGTACGTTAGTCTTCAAGTTAAAAACTGTATTTATTTTAAACGAAAGAAAATGATCATTTGCACTTGTAAAGTTAATCTCATGTGATTGGAATGAATTATATAGAGTTCTAATCAGGCTGACTATAGCGTAACTGTTACTACTATTATTCTACTAATACCCTTCCTATACTACCGTGCCGTTGGAAATAATTCATAGAATTTTAGTTTTTGACGTTTTCTACTTAGATCACTATCACAATGATTAAATTACCACAAAACCAACTTTACAATCTACTAAGCTCTCTCAAACAACTAAAAAAATGCAGGCTCTCGACTTGATGAAACTAAAACGTCGTGTAAAACGCAAACAGAGAAAAGAAAAGCCCCGATAAACATATGCACAGATAGAAATCTCACGAGACAATGAGGAAGAGCTAAAGAAAGAAACAGCGGCAGGTGTCCACCAGAACGCTCTTCCACACACACACATCCACATCCACATCCGATGCGCAGCGCAGTACGGCACACGTGCATACAAATCCCGAGCTTTGCACTCTCTTCTTCGCGATTCTTAACTCCACTTACACTTATGCACACACACACACGTACATGAGCGTGCAGCAGCGAGTAATCGAGTCGTAACGCCCTAACGGATATATATAAGTCGAGTAGTGTGGCGCGGCGCGCGAGGCGACTCAAGGCCTTTTCGGCTTCTTTTCTCTTGTTTATACGTGCAAGGAAGTGCCGACGCTGCACCGTCAGCGACTCGATTTTTGGCTCGGAGAAGTTCGTTGCGAGAGACAACGATGATGATCGAGCAGTTGAAGTGCTGGAGTTAATGCGAAGGTTGTGTGGTTTTTTTGGGGGGAATTTCGTTGTAATTAAAAAGTATGACGCGTGTTTGATTTCTCCGGGGAATAATTGGCGTTCGAGTGTGAGAGGATACAGAGAGTTTAATCATCTGTGTAAATGCTTGAATTGCTTGTATTGTAGCCGTTTTGGTCATTTTATGTCCAATGACCAATGACAGTTTTAAATGCAAGTAATAATAAATTAATTAATTAGGGACGAAAATTATTAAATATCCCTCTAGCGGTCTTGAAGATTGAATAATTTAACCTTTAGAGGCTGGCGAGACCAAAAAAACTGCCTTGAAAAGTCATAGGTCTTCGATCATAAAATCAGCAAATCATCGACTATATTTTTTAAATAAAATTTCAGTTGTGATGATCATTAGTCTTTTCATTTCTATACCTATAATTTTTACCTATAATACAATATTAGTTTTAAATATAAATAATAAGATACATATACAGGGTGTCCCATTATAATATATCACCCTTTGTGATTTTTCTAGATGGGCCTGACCAAAAAAGCATGAATATATTGTAGGATTTCGAGGAGGAAATACTATGGCAAGTTTGACCTTGACCCCCATGATTGTCTTCAAATATTTTATAACGTTTTTGTCAGATGACATCTACAAAGATACAAGCTGCAATATATTAAAATATAATATCATGTATACATAGACTCGCGATTAGTTCAATAAGCATTCTTCGTATCTTGCTTTATAATAAAAATGATAAAATATATTTCAATGATATATATATTATTATTCAATGATAATATATTTCAAGTTTTTCTGTAATTCAAATATTCAACATATCAAAAGAAACATTTACTACTTATACAAATTTCAAGTCCCATGCACTCATTCGAAAGTTATGAAATTCTACACCAAGTATATGCACAATCATTTAATTTTCCAAGTATATTGTGAATTTCATTGAAAATTACTTACTGAAGTTATATGATACTTTATGAACACTTCAATCCAGAGTGTATTCGTTTTATGTAGATTTTAATGATGTGTCGTCGATATTACCATTTACCATATTCTATGTAAACAGTTTCCTATAATAAAGAGAGAACACTATTAGTATGCACTTATTGTGTATTCAACTTACATACCTGATTCTTTAATAATTATAAAAATGTAAAGTACGTATTATGATTACATTAAATGGAACTTGAATTTAATGTTTGACGTATCAAGCAAACCACTGTATACCTGCAGGCTACATTTTTCAAATTATTATTTGCAAAATTATTCCAAACCTTTTATTTTTTATTATAAAATAATGAAAAATAATTTTTCGAAATTTATGTGTATTTAAATATTTTGTAAATGTATATATCCATTATCAATTTATTTCTAAATAATCAATAATACCGAATATTAATGGAAAACTTAAATTTGTAAATAATTGTATCTAAATATACAAATGATATTCAGAATATTTTATTTCTCTTAATAGTTTGCTTTGAAGCAATGCATTTTCACGCATCATGTCAGAGTCCGATTGATTTTTGAGATAAACGAAGGCCGAGCACGCGAATCGTTTGTGCTAACGGTTTAAGGAAAGAAAGATCCTTTAAGTCGCGCGCGGACACGAGAGTTACATTAGCCGTTTCGTATAGGCTACGATATTCGTCGCTTGCAACTCGGCATTCATTAGTCGCTTCACGTAGTACCGGGATTTGCAATTGAAAAAATTTTCAGTGGAAAACAAAATTTTAAGTGCGTCTAAATTTAACAAGTCAAACATTTTACAAGTCAAAGGTTTTGTAAAATTTGTCTCCGTATTATCCGTAGCATTTAAAACATATAATATACAATAGACTAAATAATATTGAGCCACAAATATTTTCTTTCATAGCAGTTGTTTGCTTCAGATCTATAATAAACACAATTTAAACAAAATACTGATTTATGGATCGATACTTTTCAAGAAATATTGACAAACTTTGAAACTATAATTAAAAAAATTATACGTTTTATATTAAGAGAGTTTTATGCTCGTCAAGTATATTATCTAGGCCAAGTTTTATATTGAGTTCTTTTTATAAACACGACTTTAAAAATTTAAAACATTTTTATAATTTTACGAAATATTGTATTCATGAATTAAGGTGGTTCTTCGGCTTTAAGATGATGCTAAACCCTTTTGTTATATATTTAATTTTGAGAAAATATCTTTCTGAAAAGTTGTTGTTTTTGAGTAGGACAATAACGTTTCATAGAGATATTTACTCAAAATTAAAAATAAAATAAGAAAAGTGGTTCCTCATATTTGTCGGTGACTAGTGGCTTTAGCATCACCTTAAATCGACTCTATTTATTAAAATTATTAAAATTCTTATAAATATCCCTCATACTTAAAATAACATGGCAGTATAAAATAAGAGTATTTTGTGTAATAAAAGAAAAAATTTTTAAACCAAAATGAGCCCTTAAACATTAAAATTGACTGAAAAGAAAAAATTTTAAGAAGTTTATGTGACTTTTTTCTTCAGTGAGCAATATTTACGCCTGCAATATTCAAAATTATGTTTAAAAATTTTTTCTACACATTTTACATTACTCGAAATACTCTTATTTTACATTACAATGTCATTTTAACTATAAGGGACTTGTAACAATTATATAAATGTTAATGCATAGAGTCGATTTAAAGTCGGAAAACTACCTTGATGATGTTACTGTTCTGAAGATCTCCATTCGCAATAATAATCATTGTGAAGGTTGATTAATGATTAAAAAAATTTCCCCTTGAATGGCGTATTACATGACTGTAAATTCGAATATCGACAAATATCCACGTTATAAACGTGTATTTTTCATATATAGATAATATAGTTTTTAATGTAAAAATTACACACTTTTAGAAGTGTGGAAACTTGGCCACAAGCAAGCATTTTAAAATAAAACACTTAAGTGTAAAAAATCAGGAAATGGAGAAGAATGCTGATATTTAACTGATATGATATTTTCAAAATTGAAAATCGGTCGATATCATTTGGTATTATTTGGTATCATTTGGTCAAGAATGGCCAAGTCGAGTTATAACTTTAACCAATTTAGCGTCTTTTAGGATGTTTGAAAAGGATCATATACTAGATAGGTTTACTTTTCGTACTATTTTCAAAAGTACCGCTCGAGAAAAAATGTCTTCCTTATATTTTATTAACACAATTTGAAAACAGTAAAAAAAGTTATTTTAAATTCCATCCATAATAGCTAAAGTATCATTAGAGTATGAACGTAAAAATAAATATGAAATATCCCCGTTAACGTGCATGAGTAGAAAAAACAAATATAAGTAAGTCCTCGCAAAAACGTACAAAAAAAGGTAAAATTCCAGCGCGCTGACTATACACTCTAGTAACGCCCGTGGGCCCGAAATCCGCACGCGAAGGAATTACGCTCGGCGGAGCGGCGGTCGCTCGTCGCACGGCATAGCGCAGCTTAGCGCAGCGCTCGCCGAGCGCACGAAACTCTCCATCTTGAAGGCTCGCTCGTCCGGCCATGACCTATCGCAACCAGATTCCATCCGTCCAAAAACCCCACCTTCTCCCGCCGCCGCCACTCTGCCGCCAGTAGCAGCAGTCCCCGACCCGCGCAACGCGCTGCCAACTCTCTTCCCCTCTCTCTATCTATCTCTCTTTCCCTTGTATGAGTGTGTATAGCGAGCGCTGTAAAAATGAGGGAATAGAATTGCTGTGTTGCCGGCTGGCCCGGCTCTGCCCGTGCCACGGACGGACTAAAAAGACGCGGCCATTTTGACTTGCGGCTTAGGTCAGGAGAGTTTTAGAGATGCTTGGGAGACGAGGAGAATTCAAACTAGCTGTTAGTGAAAATCAACTTTTGCGCTCATAATTACTTGACAAACTTTATAAGTACTTTACATTAATGCAATTATAATGGATGCTTCAACTAATATTTATAAACTCTTTAACGATTATATTCAACTGATTCATTTCTATCGACCTTCACAGGTGCGAACTTTTTGTGACTATTGGAGTTTTTTTATTGATTATTAATAATTGTGACAATACAAAAGGTCTTACCTTCAAAACATCAAAATAAATAATTTTCCTTCCACACTTCTTATTACATTATAGAGAACTAATTCACTTTAATTCTTAGAAAGTTTTGATATGTTATTTTGAATGTCTATTAGGTATCATCATACTCATGTAAATTATTAAAATCGAACATTACAAGCTTTGCACTTCAATATAAATTATCTAAAATTAATTATTTAAAAAAGTACTAGATTTTCTAGTGCAATATTCAAAATCGGTAATTCGAGTAATGTATACTTACATGTTATAATATTATTAAAAAATTTGGTTACTCATAATAAATTGTATTTTTTACCGGAGTCTTTAGTAACTATCATCAGTCGTAATTTTCTGACTTAGTGTACGATTTTTGGTTGTGAATGTTTGTTGTTAGCATGGAAAGCATTTTATAAAGTGTCTTGTTGGTACCGATAAGCTAATTAATAAGATAAATGGCGCCTCAGCGTACACTTTCAACACTGTTTTGTTGTAATTATACTTTTTTAAAAAGGCTTAGCAAAAGTCGTTATTTTACAGGATCACATTAAAAATTTAAAAATTGTGTATTTATTCTCTTTTTGCTTATTAAAATAACTCAATTTCATAAAATCACTTATTGAAACGTTTTTAGACAAGTATTTTAGAACCAAATTAAAATTAAAAATAAGATATGTAATTAAATACATTTTCACCACACTGCGCGTAAAGTGCTGACTGTACGCCCTCTCAGCAGGCCGTACAGTACCGCATGGACTGCCTAGGGAATAAAGTGACTTGCGCATGCGCGATGCGCCTTTTTCCGCTCTCGACTGCGTCTCGAGCGGTAAAACAGCGCGTCGCGCGTACACAAGTCACTTTACTTCTAGGCAGAGCATGGGGTACTGTACGGCCTGCTGAGATGCGTACAGTCATTTCTTTACGGGGGTGTGGTGAAATAGTACATTATGCATCAAGGGAGTAAAGTGGGCAATGTACGCATTGTGTGACGTTGCCGACCGAGCGAAGCGAGGTCGGCATTTCACACAGTGCATGCTTGCCTACTGTACTCCAGAGGTGCGTATACTACTTTTCACCACACCCCCGTAAAGAAATGACTGTACGCATCTCAGCAGGCCGTACAGTACCCCATGCTCTGCCTAGAAGTAAAGTGACTTGTGTACGCGCGACGCGCTGTTTTACCGCTCGAGACGCAGTCGAGAGCGGAAAAAGACGCATCGCGCATGCGCAAGTCACTTTATTCCCTAGGCAGTCCATGCGGTACTGTACGGCCTGCTGAGAGGGCGTACAGTCAGCACTTTACGCGCAGTGTGGTGAAAAGTAGTATACGCACCTCTGGAGTACAGTAGGCAAGCATGCACTGTGTGAAATGCCGACCTCGCTTCGCTCGGTCGGCAACGTCACACAGTGCGTACATTGCCCACTTTACTCCCTTGATGCATAATGTACTATTAATCAACTCAAGCAAATATAGGTATTGGCCATATTTATTCAACAAAGACTTTCGTGGCGCATTAAAATAAAATTAGTTTCACTTCTTCAACATAATAACGCCCAATAACAAAAAAATTACATTGAAAAAAAAAAAACTATTTTAATTTCAAAGTGCACACAATATAAAGCCACGTCCGTGCCTGAAAAACCAGGCAAAATAAAAAAGCATAGCCTTGCAATACCCAGAGAATCAAAAGAATAAAAGAAATCGACTCTCTCTTGAGAAAAAGATACCAGAATGACAGAGCGAACGATCGAGAAAGAGAAAGACACGTACACATCGAACTACCCAAAGAGTAAGATAAAAGAGAGGACGGCAAAGAAGAAGAAAAAGATGAAGAAGAAGAAGAAGAAGAAGAAGAAGAAGAAGAAGCAGGCGAAGGCAGAGAGAGGAGAAAATCAGGCAGGAGCCTCGGCTGCGCAAGTAGAAAAAGGCAGAAAGAAGCGGGCGCGCGGCAGTGCCGATGGACTGTGTAGCTGTGCGCACAGCGGGCCCGGCAAGAGAGAGAGAGAGCGAGAGAGAGAGAGAGAGAGAAGGCGAAGGAGGAGCCGCGTGGAGAGCGAGAGGAAAGAGGAGAGGACGAAAGAAGAGCCGAACGAGGGGAAAGAAAAGGGGCCTTTCGGCGGTTAGGTAGACGCACTTTAGTGTGCGTGTGCGTGTGTGTGCGTGTGCGTGTGTATGTGTGTGTGAGAGCGCCCGCAGCCAGGCGAACGAACTAAACGAACGAGAGCCGAAGAAACGAAGAGAGAGAGAGACAGAGAGAGTGGATATAGGCTCGTTCTGCGGCCATTTTACACCTGATATAAAGTTTGTAATCTAAATTGTCATATGAAAGATAATATGCCGAGGTGAAATTGTAATAATAACGGGTTTTGATTATGTTTTACGATCAAAGAATTATTTGGCTTTTGAATGTTCATTATGAGCGAAGTTACAAAATCTTTGTGAAAATATAATTAGCCTAAATTATTAAGTAGATCTGGCGGAATATTAATCTTTCATATAATTTTTATAAACATATATAATGCACATAAATAAAGAGTGATACTACTGGACTAATAGAGATTTATTTTTAGATTTTATAGTGCTTAAAATAAAAATTAGTTTAACAAAAATGTTTTAGTAACAAAAAAGAATTCTTTCTCTTAAGATCTGATAAACATTACCATGAAAAACAAGATAAACGTGGGATATTCTGACCCGATTCACAGTGAACGTAACAATAATCTGATTCACGGTAAAAATTAACATTAATTCATCATAATTTTTACCACCTACCAGGGTGAATATTACAGGAATACAGGTTAATTTTTTCCATAAATCCGGTAAATTTGTCGACGAACTCAGACTTCTCGTTTACCGCTAGCTTTATTTTAATTGTTATAAAAAGATTCGAAATTTGATGTCATTTCATCAATTCGAAGTCAAGATCTACCTAATAAATTAGTATTTTCAAATTTTCATTGAAAAATGTCTTATTCACAGTATTCGCCCTTTAATACATGTTGATAAAATATTGGTAAATATTCATAATTTTGTATATGACCTAAATGAAACAGAATACTAAATTATATACAAAATTCAAATATTGTCCGCATCTGTCTTTATAAGCTTGATGTAATTCAATTTTACTGAAATTTTGGTAAGTGTTCTTAATTTAGTACTTAAGTACATAACACTAAATTATATAAAAAAAAAAACAAATATTGTTAATTCCTATTTATAGGTTGAGACTTTTCTCGCCCCTGGACAAAACTCACTTCCAGCCAAATAGTAACGAAGATTTGGTAAATATTTGTCAAATAGCAAAGTTTTATTTACCTAAGACATGAACCAAATGAACAATAAAAGTAAAGAAAAGCCTGAGAAATAATCCAAATAATAGCATAGCATCCCCCTCCAAATCCCCCGGATTTTTCTCTCACTCTCTCGGCAAGTACGAAATTCCTTTCCAGCCATCCTACCCAGAGCCGCTCGATTCGCAGAGCGCAGGCTGCCACGCAACGCAGCAGTGCAGCGGCTCTCGAAAAAGCCAGCGCGCTCGCGCGAGTTGGCTTAAAGTGCCGCGCGGCATCGGTGGGGAGGGGAGAGGCGAGGAGAGGCGAGGAGAGGAGAGGAGAGGAGAGGAGAGGAGAGCGAGCACATTTTCGCTGGCCTTGACGCAACGACGGAGGGCGATGCACCTCTTTCTCTCTCCGCGCCGCGCTGCACTGGCGAACGCTGCTCCGCGCGCGCCGCGGCTGCGAAAACCGGGACCGCGTCGCCGTGCTGCGCGTACATATACACGTATATCTATATCTATATATACGTATAAATATATATATATATATATATATATATATATATATACAGGTTGGAGAGGAGAGGAGAGTTTAATCGCACACAAGTGCAATTCGGATGCCGCGCCAAGCGCACGGACGAGTGCGTCCAAACTGCCTAGCCTGGCAGTGCCTGCAGTACGCGTACTCCATGAAAAGAGAGGGAGAGAGAGAGAGGAATTTTATTCGGCTCGATGATGATGACGGCGAGGATGATGCTTTTCTTTGTGTCGACTTTTTTCTTCCTTTTTTTTGCGTTTCAGTTTTGTTGCTCCGGTGGTGGTTGCTTGTTGAGGAATGTTTGTGTGTGTGTGTGGATAGGGAATTTTGTTGTTTCGTGATTCTAGCGTTGCACTTTTTTCAGCGGGGAGGGAAATGAGAGACTTGTCTTTTTGAAAGACGGTTGAGGAAGGATTTCTTTGGAGCGTTAATGATGCGATGGAGTTTCTTGACTCTGGAGTTGTTATTTTTAAATGATTGTTATTTTTTAGGGAGAAGGGTTTTTTTATAGACGGTTACATGATGCAAAATATTATTTGGTCCCTAATATGAAATTCAAAATACAGTAAGCACAGTGTGTTATGTACTTTTTTTCGTTTATTTTGTTTGTTATAAATTCTAATGTCTTTCGGTACTTTACGAAAAATCTTTTTTTAGTCCGAGATGACATATTTTATATTATTTAAATATAAATGTAAGAATAAAATCGACGTATGGTAATAATAATTTATACGTCACACAGTCGAAGAAGTATAGCAGAAAACAGGAAATTAAGTAAGGCCGCAGGTCAAAGTCCGACCTCGAGCAAATTTCTTTTTCAAACATTTTATTTAACTTAACTTGTTTGTCTGTCCTGTCTGTCATGAGCAAATCTTGGAATGCATTTTTTACTTTTTCCCGATAAGCTATAATGTTGACACTTTAATTAAGTATTGGTGTAAACCGAATAACAAAATACTCTGCTATTTTGTGACCATTTGGGGCAACAGTGAGACCATTTGAACAATTTAGGACACTATCCTAAATTTTGACAAATATCCCATACTTTTATGTTGGTATCAATCTTCATCACAAATTAGTGTGCATGTGTTAAAGTGTGTGTATATGTGTGCGCGTACGCGCATTATACAAAATGTTGAAAAAAAGATGAATTTAGAAAAATTGCATGGACAAAACTTAACAGGAGATGCCACAACCTGCGGGAAGCTATTTTCGCTGAGGCTTCAAGAAGCGGTTTCTGGTACCTAAAAATGATGCCTAGCATCCGTAGTTTCGTCTTATAGGCCCTTGGGGTCAAGATATGCCCTTTTGTAATCAAAATATGCGTAACTTCAGTAGAAAATGGTACATATACTTTGTATTATAACTCTGCAAGTTTATTGTCTATAAGAGCTTTCATTTAAGCTTTGTTGTATACAAGAATAATATTATGTTGCAAAGTTATAAACCATCAAATATAACGACGAAAAATGCATGAAAATTCACTGAATTTTAAGAATAAAATCCTCAAATTTTCATGCATTTTTCGTCATTATTTTTGATTGTTTATAACTTTGAAACATAATATTATTTTTGTATAAAACAAAGCTTAAATAAAGCTGTTTTAGTCATCTTTTTTTATCTGATTCCGCGTAAAAAAATAAGTCTGGGACAAGTCTGGAAGAGTCTGGTTAAGACAGTTTTGCAAAAGTCTGGCTTCGAAGACGATCCCAGATTTTTAGCAAAAAATGCAAATAAAAACATAGTGTTCCCTCATTTCTACAGTACCCTCAATCTTTTTCTCTTTCTTTACAAATATTTAAATTTCGTATTAGATGATTACAATATTTAAAAGAAGGTTTCATTTGTTTAATCGAAAGCTATTATTTTTTCTGATTCCAATCGATATTCACAATAAGTGTAGTGTCCTAATTACTTGTATCTAGGGTCGTCTCCGTTGTCAGACTTTTGCAAGACTTTCTGGGCCAGAGTTTTGCCAGACTTGTCCCAGACTTATTTTTTTACACGGGATTACATCATTTCTCTAGCAAACTTTCAGTTATGATACAAAGTATAGGTACCATTTTTTACTGAAATACAATACAAATGGGCATATCTTGACCCCAAGGGCCTAATATGAGACGAAAGTACGGGTGCTAGGCAAAATTTGTAGGTGCCATAAACCACTTCCAGAAGCCTTAGCAAAAATGGCTTCCCGCAGGTTGTGGCAGCTTCCTGTTAGTTCTGAATTTAAATGAATACCAAATTCCTTTATTCACAAAAACTTGTGGTTTGAATTACAATAGGTAGTACCTCATTAATATACCAAAATTGTAAAATAAATGTAGATTTGTAAAGTGAAGTTATTGACTAGCGACCCATTCTTTTATTTTTCATTATTTCAAAAGTAAAATCTTATCTGATAGATACTTGAAATAATTATTTTCTGCTTATCAACCCAACTTTACTAAAAGCATTTACTAAAAAAACTTTGTATTGTATTTTCCATTCAATCCTCAGTCTCGTTAATTTTCTCATGCCGAACTTACTGCAGCTCAAGAAATATACACAGCTTCTTCTATTCCAAGCCCAAAAACAAAATTCCCCGAAAAACTGTTGTTCGCCTCGAGCAGCCATCCTCCACATTCGGTCGCTCTCGCTGCTCCTCGAAAAACGCCAGCTCATAATCCCCAACACACCATTCACACACACACACACTATCTCTCTCTCTCACGCACCATGTTTTCAGTCACGCACGTACATGAGGCCGCAGCCGCTGCCGCCGCCGAGCGCATTCTCGCGTCCTTTCCCATCTGTGCGGCCAGCGCTGAGCGCAAGAAAGACTCGCAACGAGTTCATGTGCACAGCGTGCGATCCCCTGTATGTATGTGCGTATGTGTATGTACCGGTCCAACGCTCGTTCTCTCTCTCGCTCTCTCTCTCTCTCTAGCTGCATGAGGCCCGGTCCAAACGCCAAGCGCGCTCTCGACACTGACCTCACCCAACTCTGCAGCAGCGGCCGCAGCAGCGCGAGCGAGCTCGGGTTCTTCTTTCTCTCGTTTCGTTTTTTACTTCTCTCGCTCGCTCGCGGCGTGCTGGCTGCAGTACTATACGTTTTCTCCTCCCTGTTCGGTACACTGCCCGCCAAAAGCCTAAGATGAGAGGAGCGATCGTTTGGGAAAGGTGGGGCGGTATGGGGTTTTCTCATAGTTCGTGAATAATGGGTATTGTTTGACTGCGACATTTTTCTTTGCTTGTCTATAAATAAATATACATTTGCTAATGATAAAGACTTTTTACCTTCAATTTATTTCCTGGTAACATTTTTCATAAATGATTCCATTTTTTGAAAATTTTTATTAATTATCTTTTATTAATTATCTAAGCGAGAACAAAAACGCAACAAAAGAGTTTAAATAACCGTAGAGAAAAAACATTTTGTTCATCAAGTCACGTAAAATCGTGTACGCTGCAGAGTTCCTTGAATAAATAATCTATTGATATTGTTTCAAGATTTTAAGGCTTTACGTGGCTTAACATAAAGGTTTTATCAAGTATATACAATTAAAAAAGTTTTAGTACGATTGCTTTTAACATGACTCTACAATGGTAAACTCTAAATCTATGGAGATTTATAAATTACTCTGAAATTTGTATCACTAGTTTATGACGACAAAATAAAGATATAATAAAATTTTAAAAATTTGTTACTCTTTTTATCAAAAGCTATTTTCAATGAGTACTAATTAAAATTAAAAATTGATGTACAACTATCCGTTCTAAATTGGTGTACTTATTATTCACACTAAAATAAAAATTTTAAAATGTTTACACTTTTTTAAATAAATTTTATGCTTAATAAATTAGGATAGAACAAGTTTCATTTTGATTTTCTTGGAAAAGTAATTTCTAATACTTATCGCACAATTTTATCAATATTTAAAAAATCCTGAGGAGCGTAAAGCACGATGAACATTGAAAAATACTGTTATGAGAATACAACAATTATATGGTAATAAAACTATGACCTAATTTTATTTTGCTATAGTTTTTATCTTATTCGCTTCCTTTCAGATAGTATTGAAACTACACTATTACTGTACAATTATTTTATTCGCAAATAAAAAACTGCTGTTAATTCATTGGCACTTTTAGCTTTCTCAAACCTTATTAATTGTTCCAATCTGAAATTATCTGATCTATTTAATTCTGTGGTGAAAAATCAAAATGACAAGTCTGCCTTTTAATATGTCGAAATATATAGATTAAAATTTTTAATTACCATTGTAACTTATGTAAAAGTATAGCATAGATTATGAAAAAATATTTAAATTGTATAAAGAATTAAAAATCTTTTGCATATCAAGTAACATTTTTCAATTGACAATGATAAAGTTTTGCAATACTATAATTGTTGATTAAAATAGTATGCATTATATATATATATATATATATATATATATATATATATATATATATATATATATATATATATATATATATATATATATATATATATATATATATATATATATATATATATATATATATATATATATATATATATATATATATATATAACATATTTTTTACAAATAAAATATTTTTATGTTTTTGTATGATTCCGTTTCCACGCCACCTAGTGGGTACCTTGTAAAGGAAGCAATGTTAATGATTAAAATCATGCCCGTATCGCCCCCCTTTCCCCTACGCGTAGTACCGCGGTTCTCTTGTCGATGCGACTTCGTCCTGTGCCGGTCTCTTCTCAGTATCGTAGTAGTACTATAGTAGACAAGTGTGTGTGGGTATGTGTGTGCGTGTATTGCACTCGAAGGATCGTCTGACTCTATATCTTTTGAAAAAGGAAGGAATGAGAGAAAGAGAGAGAGAGAGAGAGAGAGAGAGAGAGAGAGAGAGAGAGAGAGAAAGAAAGAGAGACAGAGAGAGTGAGAAGGAGAGGGAGATAGAAGTTTCGACGATGGCTGTGAGAGACGCGTAACAGGTGCGAGAAAGGTTCTAGATATTCTCTTGCATGAGGTCGGTGTACACCGGCTTTATGATAGTATGCGGTTTGCGCGCGCAGCTGTGTGTGTTTTAAACGTAACTATCATTTGCTGTGTTTTTCTGCAGTTATGTTTTATCTTCTGGCTTTTTGTATGATTCAGTCATTTTTTTAACTACTTAAATTATAAAAAGTGTTTTTGCTAACAATTTAAATAATTATTATGGAAAATGATTGAAGCATAGAGAGCGTTAATGCATATTGTACTCATGATCTAATATTTTGAAACATTGTTTAGAAATAACGTTTTTATCAATTTAAAATGAACTAATACTTCAAAACCTGATGCACACAACAACACCTTTCACTTATTTTATAATAATGTTTGTTAACATTTGTTAAAAAATTATATAATCACAATTGTTATTGCTGATTTTACTTTCGACTAAATAATATTAACAATTAATTGGTATTATATGGCAAAGAATGTAACTAATAAGATCCTATTGCTTATAGTAACATTTAGTAGTATAAGTAAAACATATCACATATAACCATTATCCAAATATCATTCAAACTAATCTGTTAAATGACACTCGATAAATGCAGCTTTTTAGTTTATAAAGATCAATTTTAAAGAAGTGTAAAGATCTAGTAACTTAAAATAATTAAGAAAAATAAATTTTATCTGTGATTATTAAAGTAATTATAACATTGCCTCATAATTTCATGTATTATGATACGCTTAATTATTATACTATACCTTACATTATTCTGCAAATGCATATTTTACTGAATTAAACGCGTTACATGTTAGTCCCATAAAAATCTTTAAAGTATAGAAACTATCTTTTAAGATAAAAAATAATAAAAAAATATCTTTCTACATATAACCTTATGCCCTCAAGTAGAAGCATCGCATCGATAAATTATCTCGCTGCATCATCAATCCAGAACTGAAACTAAACATCTCCTTCATCCGCAAAATAATCTCTGCCCTTAATCACCGCTCGCAACCGCACCATCCAAAAAAAACAAAATACCGAAAATCAAATTCCCTCGAACATCCAGCCCGCCGCGCACAATAAACACGAAAAAACAACCATGCCATCATCCGGAAAAATCATCCCTTAAAACGAAATCAGCATTAATCTTCATCCTCGTAAAAAAAAAACCGCGCGTAAAAGGCTCCGCGGGCGCGGTATAAAAAAAAAGTAGCGGAGTAGGGGGGAGGTACGCGCGATTTTCCACTCTGGCATTATAAAAAGAGCCATCAAAAGCCTCGCCGCGGTGCGAGAGCGCATTAACCGGCGCACCATTTTCCCAATTAAACGAAAACGGCCTGCCCGCGCGCGGTTTGATTATCGCGAGATATGAAAGGTGGACGGTAAATATACGCGCATACATATATACAGACTTCGTCCCTTTTATATAGACTCGTGCAGAAGGAAGGAAGTAGAAGAAGAAGGAAGAGGAGGAGGAAGAAGGAGAAAACGAAGCGTTGTGTCTAGTGGGTGGGGAACATTTAGTAGCGTCGGGGTAATAGATTACGGGCGCGTTATACGCAATGGGCTCGAAGGAGGAGGAGGAGGAGGAGGAGGAGGAGATGGAGGCCGAGGCTAATTACGGATAAGTTTCCAGAAGAAGGGTTATAGTCCTCGTTAGGCGATTTATTTCGCGCGCTCGAAACTCGCGAGAGCTGCAACTGCGCAGATATAGTATATATAGCATAGTTATATAGGCGCTCCTAACTTTTCGTCCTCGTCTCGTTGGCAACTGCGAGTTGTTCAGTCAGAAGTGTGGAGGTACGATCTGCAGGTTTGTTCGGATGAAAATTACGTCTATACCTGTGATGGGTGCTTTACGATTTTGGAAGAGAGCATTGATTGATGCATGTTTTTGTAAATACCAAATTGTTATTGCGATGGTTTCACATTAGTTTTAACCTTACAATGAAACAGAGATAAATTACGTAATTAACTTATACACGATAGAATATGGAAATCATAAATAGAATGGTTTTTCCTTTTTGCGCATACATTGCTTACATAATCTTATGAATTTGCACTTTATTTATCTATAAAAATATAATAGTTTGAATATCTGTAAGCCCAATTAATGAACAAGTTACGTGACATTTTTATTCGTTTATAGATAAGAGGTTCTTAAACTAGTTAAAGAACAGTCATTTTAAGATTTTAATATCAGGAATAAGTTGTTATATTTCAGAATTATGAAAAGTGTTAAATCTAGTATGTGTTACAAATTCATCTTTCACTGCTTCATATTCATACACTGGTGCAGTTAATCTATATCTTAAGTCGTATTAATACATCAAATACGTTTTATTTGACATTAGTATACCAATTGTTGATACATGATTGCAATACACTACGTGTTAAAGAGAGATTCAGAGGTAATCGGTGGGTTGCTTACAATTTTGTACAGAGTGCCAAGTTATTCAGATGGTTTTAAACTTGTCTCATAAGCTTCAATTAAGAGAGAAATTTCACGTAATTAGCTTAGGGTGACGCGACGTTGATCATGTTGTTTTGGATATGGCGAAGTTGCTAGTCTCGATGATGCTGGGAAATAATCGTTGGGGAACGAATCATTTTTATGAATTAAGAATTCTAAACAGAATGGTACTTGACCCGTTAAATTCAAACCAGTTCTAACTGGAAAATTTGAGATATAAATGTATTCAGATAAGCGTTTACTAATTTAATGTGTAATTTTTTTGTAAAAATACGTGATTGTACTCTGATCTAAATTATTCTGTTTGCTATTATTAAATGATTTCCTACAGTGGTTTAATTATTAACTGATGTAGTCATAAGTATAAAGTTTATCATACTAACGAAGGTTATGTGTAAGGAATATCAAGTTTAGAAAGATGTTACATATCGACCCAGTACCTACCTTACCTGTATTTACGTTTGTAATTTCTTCCGAATATTACGCAAATATTGCAGAATGAAACACTTTTTTATGCTTTACAAATCTATGTCAGGATTTAAAAAACTAAAAATTTATCTGGAGATTCCTAAAGTAATTTTGCGCTATACTGAATAGATTACAGTAGATATAGGACGAACCTAGTAAGACGTTGATTTTGAATATACTTCTTAAAGCATTTTATTCTACATATCTATCTATTTATTATAATATGAAGGTAATTTTTTTAATTTAATGTTTTTGATACTCTATTACACAAAATTTTATACTTATACAATGGCCATATCTTTTTATTATACGTATTTGAATAAATACAATTAATCAGTTCTCATTAAATTTAAACCGATATCTAGTTAATTAGTAAAATGTTTCATGCTATGCATGATAATTTCCATTAAAACATATCTAGAAAAGCGTTTTATTATAACTCTGATTCATCCGAGGGTTTATCAATCATCTAACTACTAAGCAGACACTGCAACGTTGCTGACAAATGGGCTTAATCCATAAAAAAACTTTTCCCAATGAGCCTTAACTTTACACAATGAGGATTTTTACGACAATCACCACTCCAAACGCCAATCAGCTCAATTACACATCAATCAAAGCCTTGCCGCATGTGTATATCCGATTGTATAATCTCGATTTTTACGCAACCCACTTTGCTCTCTCTCCATCGTCAATCTCGCACTCCCCGCGCACCTTCTTTTATTCTCGGCTTCAGCTCCTATCCATCCAAGAACGCAAAAAATCCCGCAATACGCTTGCCAAAAGCGGAAAAGCGCGCGAAAACGCAGCAGCAGCAGCGGCAGCTAACTTCATTCCCACCCACGCTTGTCTATGCATTAACCCACAGAGCGCGCGAGCAAAGCTCGTTAAAGTCGCGGCGCGGCGAACTTTACGGCCGTTGTTTCGTGAAATTCGCACGCGACCGAGAGGGATAGTCGTAGCGCGTGCATCGGAAATCTTCGAAGGCGTAGGAGGTGCAGCGAGCGAGCGAGCGAGAGAAAGAGCCGCAACCTCGCATTATGCAACGGACCGAGGAGCCGACTTTTAGTGGGTCGTATAGTTACGCCAGCCGTGGCGCGCCGAGGCGACCGTCCGCTAATCGACGTCTCTCGGCTGTGGCTATCTTTGCATGCGTGCGTGTGTCTGCGAGTGCGCGATCGAACGCAAAAATGAAGGAGGCTTGTTAGCACGATAATGTCTGCTGTCGAGCTGGCTGCTGCTGCTCGAATGACAAATTATGAAGTTCATTCAAATATTTCCTAGAAAATATCATTTCAATTTTTTCTTCAATCTTATAACGCATTCATATGATCGAGATTTTAAAAAATCGAACATTCAATGTATATTCATTTTTATCCAGATTATCATTGGCACTTACACTTGCACTTTTCAAAATGTCAATGACCTTGAGAACTGAAATTAATACGAACTGTTGCCACCTAGTTGCATATTCTCTACGTCAATAATTTGTCATAAAAATAATCACTATTGCTTTGCTTCTTTTTCTAAAAGTCATATAAATATTCTATATAATATAGTAGGCTGGATATGTTTTTGTAACACACATATATATATATATATATATATATATATATATATATATATATATCGCAAAGATTGCAGAAATTTAATATTTCGCACATAGCAAATAAATTAATAGTAGATATGGTGTAAATGAATGACTAGATCACGTGATACTTTTTATATCATAACACTTACATAATTACTCTAATTAAATCGCTTTAAATATTATAAGATTTTTAAAAATGCAGTGTTTCATTTATCCAATTTACATTATCTGTATATTTAGTTATATGTTTGTCTTAATTTTCTATGGATCGCGTGAAGCAATTAAGGTCAGCTTAATTGATTTATATATAGTTCTGAAAGTAAAAAGCTATATGTAATTAATTTTAAAAGCATCATTTCTAATCAATTAGATGTGTGTTGAAACTATTGCATAGGTTTACAAATTTTTTCCTGGATGTAGCAAGGTAATTGCACTAGTAAATTATGAGTAGCTAAGGCTTTCGGATGAATGAGGTCTCTTGACACTTTTATTTGCTTCAAAAAGATTTCAAAACGTTATTAAAATCAAAGTGTCTTTTCACATTCATAAAATGAGTAAAATTTTACAATTAACTTTAGTAAACTAAATTTAAATATTATACAGAGTAAAATGCCACGTGTATTTTAATGAACATATCATCTATTTTCTTCAGTTTAACCAGTCTTTCATATTTTATTGGGAATGCAAATCTCTGATTGAATTCAAGAAAATAAGTTTTAAAACATAGTTTCTAAATGAATAACCATTTTATATACATTTAGAGTTAGTAAGGATAAAAGTCTTTTACACTGATATCTGAACAGTCCCGAACAGTTAGACAGAAAAGAACTTTAAAAAAGTTCTTAATTGCTAGACATTGCCTTTGGTTAAAATCGAATTGAGCATTACTTTACTAAAGGTTCAAATTGAAAATGAATACTTGATTTTAATTAACGTTTCAATGGCTACCTTGATAAAGTTTCAAAACAAATTTATATTTACTTAGATTTTAAAATTAACTTGTAATCAAATGAAATATTACATACGTCTTTATTTTATACTATGTGTATTAATTTTCTTTATATGTAATCGTATAACTTAATTTTAACTCAGTTATAATAGTAATATTAGGCACCCTTAAAATTTTTTAAAATTACCGTTTACTATATATTTTTATTTTTCTCTTGACTAATCTTCATATATTTATTTAAAAATATTATAATAATAAATGCTAAGAACTAGAATCTCATAAAAGATCGATGTATCGACAAAAAACTTATCCCCAACAAAATTACGTATGACAAGAAAAATCAGATATACCCGCGAATAAAAAGACTACAGCTTTACATATAATTTCCCTCCTCCGTTCAGTTAAATGAATCGTAAAAAGAAAGCCGCCGGCCCGAATCGACCACACGACATACGAAACTATAGCGGTATACTGGTTTTAAGTACACTAAAAGTTCCCCGTTCGATTACTCCGACGCTTCGCTGCAGCGACGCCGTACTCTCTCGTACACAGACTCACCGCACACACGCAAACACACACACACACACACACACACACACACACACACACACACACACACAACCGCGGTTCTTCGTCCGCCCGCATTCGGATAAGACGGCGAGGCTGCGTACGGCCACAGCATGTCGAAAGTATTTTCCTGTGTGCTCTGCCCCTCATTCGCATGCGGACACAGATTCACACTCGCGCGCGAACACAACGAATACTCGCCAAGTTGTGTGTGGGCAGTGTGCTCCTCTTTCAATCACTTCGTTGCGGATTCACGTATTTGTGTGTGTGTGTGTGCGTGTGCGTGTGCGTGTGCGTGTGCGTATGCGGGTGCGTGTATGCGTGCGTGCGTGCGTGCGTGCGTGCGTGCATGCGTGCGTGTGCGTGTGTGTGTGTTTGTGTTTGAGCGTGCTACCTGACAACTTAACGTTACGTGGATTTACACATGCGTATGTGCTCGATGACGTGAACTCGTAGGCCTCGATTTCGTAGGCTGTGAATTCGTTGTTCGTTGTTAGACGTTGATATAATCGTGCATTAATAAAATTTGCATGGTATGAATTGTGATAGGTGTTGATTTAACAGTAGAATTTATTCAATTTATTAATTTACGATGGATAATAAAGATTTATTGCCGTGATTTTAGCAAAATATTCACGGTGGTTTTTTCCATGAAAAATCCGCAACAAAGCTCAGAATTTGAAACGAGCATTGCGAAAGTATTTATTTGAAGAATTTTTAACAAAGACTCGTATAGTACTTTTTAATAAATATGTACATTATTTCGAAAGTAATCTTTAACAATTTTTTTCACTCTTCATGTATGCACGTAAAATATCTCATTTTTCGTGAATTTGTTGCGAGAAAACTCACACGAACAGTAAAAATCTTTTTGGCATTTATTTGTACATATTTCCAGATACTAAGATAGCACTACACTTTACAATTATTTACTGAAAAATGTTTTTATGTCATAAAGAAAAAAATTGTTAAAAAAATCGTTGAGCGAACCTCTGAATTGTAGGTCTCACCACAACGAATTTAATTAAAAATGCAATGTACCGTGAGCTCTTTATTTATGATCGTTCGATATGGGTGAATGTCCATAAAAATTCAAAATTGTATCACTGCTAGATAATTTGTTTGCAATCTAAAGATTATTTAATATTATTAAGATTATCTAGCGCTGAAACAATTTTAAGTTTTTATAGAAAATTACCTATACCGAGCGTTCATATATCGAGAGTTAACTGTACAAAAAATGTATCTAAATTATTTATCACTCATTTATTGTCATGCGCAAAAAGCACTATGAAAATATGTTTGTTATCTTAAAATGTATACACACACATGTCAGAAAGATTTTATTACTCTACGCGTTACAGTTCATTAAAAAAAATCACAAAGAAATGCGATCCTCAGACTCATTATTACAAAAATATTTAGCAAGCGACTGTACCTCCTCGCCGCGATTTTTTCGCTCCATGAAAAGGCGCCCATACACTCAGCGCTACAACCTCACTCACTCACACACAGCTCACAACTCCTACACTCTCTCACACAGATCCACACACACACACACACACACACACACACACATGCGCACGCAGGCAGCGAAGCATACAAAGAGTCATTTCGAGCTGCGAAAAGCGCATACAGCGGCGCGCGGTGTGTTCGGTCGAATGCCCGAGAGCGAGCGCTGGCGCGGGCGCAATGCATTCGGCGCGAGGGGGCGAAGACCCGAGGAAGAAGACGAAGCAGGCGCAGGCAGGCGGGCAGGCAGGCAGGCAGGCAGAAGAAAGAATGAAGAAGGCGACCGCGCCGGTGGATTGGGTATGGGTGGGAGAGGGCAAGGACCGTGCCGTCGCCGTGGAGAGCCCCGACTGCCAACACGTTGCTGCTAACTGGCGCAGTAGGTATACACGGATGCGCGTATAATGCAGTCTCGCTCGGAATAAATGTCATTTTCGACGGTGTGCGTGCATTGCGAGATATCCTTGCTGTGTGCATGCGTGGGCGATCAGTCGAAGGCGCCGATGGATTCTATAAGCTGAAGTTGAGCGACGCGTTTTTGCCTCCCCCGCGCGCATGCAGTGGCGCGTCGCTCCTATGCTCGTTCTTTCTCGCCCGCGCGCACTCTGATAAATGTTATGTTGTATTACGCGCGTACGCCCAGTGGCGTCGGAACACGGGGATCCGTGCTGGAGGATTTCGGCGCGCTCAGAATCTGACTTGTAGGGGAATAATCTTCTTTTTCGGAGTCGAGTGTCTTGTTATTAATTAAAATATCATTATTGTTAGTGAGAGTAGCGTATCTATACTATAAAGATAAAAATCATAGAAGTATGTTATATTATACTTACGAAATATTTTATTGTTTCTTGGAATACATACAGTTACAGGAACAATTTTACATGAGTAATTTATGCTAATAAAATAGATTCCGAGCGACTTTACCGGAGCTGGAGGAAAGGATTCCCTCCCGCTCCTGAAAAACTTTGAAAATAATGTCAAAAGTTTAAACTCACAATTTTGAGATAAATTCAAAATTTTGATAAAAAAACACAATTTTGAAAAAATTTCAAATTTTTGGAAAGAATGTAAATTTATGAAAGAAATGTAAATATTTGAAAAAAATGTAAATATTTAAAAAAAGTTTTAATTTAAAAAAATGTAAATTTATGAAAAAATGTAATTTTTTTTTTAAATGTATATTTTGGACAAAAATGTAAATTTTGGACAAAAATGTAAATTTTGGACAAAAATGTAAATTTTGGAAAGAAATGTAAATTTTGGAAAAAAATTTAAATTTTGAAAAAAAAATTATATTTTGTAAAAAATTTAAATTTTGAAAAAAAATTCTAATTTTGCAAAAAAAATTAAACATTGAAACATAATGTAAATTTTTGAAAAAATGTAAATTTTGGGAAAAAATATAAATTCTTGAAGAAAATATAAATTTTTTAGATAAATTCAAAATGTAAAAGTTTGAAAAGAATGTAAATGTTTTAGATTAATTCAAAATGTAAATTTTTGAAAAAAATTTAAATTATTTAGAAAAATTAAAAATATACATTTTTGAAAAAAATGTAAATTATTTAGAAAAATTCCAAATGTACATTTTTTTAAAAAGTAAATTTTTTAGAAAAATTCATATTTTTGAAAAAAATTCAAAATTTTTATAAATATTATTCTTTGTATTTCGTAGGTCTGATGCACGACTCGAAATGCCCATTTCCCCATTCGCTTTGCATGCATGATAAAGGGTATTCACTTATTTATTAAAAAAAATACGGTGTGTAACACGGGTGGAAAAGGCTTTTTTAGACTCGTACTCAATCATCATCCTCGCTTAGAAATAGCCCATTTTCCCCCTAGTTGCACATTGAATTGCCGTTTATTCTTCTCTTGAAATTAATCAGTTTATTTCGTGTCGGTTGATGATAAAGAGTTATATTAAAAAATTATCTAAAAATAGACTCTGACCATTTACTAGGCTCGAAATGGTATCTCCTAAATAATTTAATATAATGAATTTGTCTTGTTATAAGGTTTTGCAAAATTCAAAAATATCAGGTTGTGACAGACTGCATAGTAATTTGCATGCAATAAGGGAATACATATGTGCAAAATACATTTCCGGAATTTGATTTATTCGAGAAGTATTGATCGAACTTTTTTTTCGTGTTCTTCATTATTCATAAATACTCATACTACCTTTTTAAATCAGTCATCAGCCATGAAATATAATGTAGAAAATGACGTATAATGTAGAATATACGAAATTCATGATTACATGATTTATATTTTGTCAATAAATTCTAAAGATATTTATACTGTCTTATTGTATTTCTAATTCATAATAGGTTTATATATATAATACAGTTTTAAATGCAATAAATAAACAAAAATTAAGTTTCATGTATGAATCTGTTATATACATTTCGACTTTCGAGTTAACCTTATAATATACAATAAAGTTTTTAAGTTCTTTGATTTAGAGAGGTGTCATGCTGTTACCAGAGATGGCGAAAATCGAACCTTTTGAGAGAGTATCCTTTGAACATCTTTGTGAGACTTGATATAGAGTAGATTCGATGTCAATATACGTGTGCTCAAAACCGCAACGAGTTTTTTTATCGTTCTCATGGTTATAAGATATTTTGTTCGACTGTGGAAACCTTATAGTCGAAGCTTTTTGTAAAAATGTAAATTTTACAAACATATAATGAAGAAATCTCTCAAATAAATAAACGTAGAGGAAATCTATTGTTTGCATATCTGTTGACGAAAGATCCTTTTGAGTTTTTGTTTTTTAGTAATATTAAATTGTAAAACGTTTCTATGTTTACAAATTTGTTTATTTTTAGTAAACGCAGCTTTATACAGATTGAATTAAATATTTTCTAAGACTATCTATTTCTATTTAAATTTCAGTTTTAGTAGTTCATTAAAAATATGTATTTTAAATATAGAAAATATAACACATTGTATTTAAAAAAATAAAATATATTAAAGTTTGTAGAATATTTAAAAATGACTGTAAATTTGAAATATATTATAACGTAATGTAATTTAGAAGTTTAGACCATAGATCCAAATATTGTTATGTTCGTAAAAAGATTATTATATCATCAAGCTAAACAAATCAAATTACTCCATTTAGATCCTTTACATTATGACTCATTGGGCACTGAAAAGTTGTTGATGCATGTTTCATCCCATTGGCCATCTTCTAAATTTCTTCGACACTTGTTATTACCATATCCGATTATTCTGCGGTATATACAGATTATTTTGCCTGATTATACTGCTGCTCGCCATTATTGTTTTTAGATGCATCCATTTTTGGGGATTATTAATAAGGACAGATACATTTAATTTTATTAAATTTTGTCGGGGATTTCCTTAGTTAATTTGTTAATTTTTCTTGCAGTGTGAACTAGTAACAGTATTTATAGTAATTTAATCTTTTATAAGTGTGCACTACTAATGAAATTAATTTTTACATGTTTTATTCGTTAATTTATCAATTATTGCAATAGATAACAAATTTTCATAAGAAAATAATATTTTTTCTGAGCCACACTCTCAACATAAAGTTCTCGGATATATTTAAAATTATTCCCAAGTCAAAGAGGTGACTCAGGCATGCATAAGAAAAAACTCTCACATGAAAATACTCCAAAGTCTGAACGTAAAAATAAAAATCCCATCCAAGAAAGAAGCCTACGCCATACCTTCCTCAAGATTAGCCTCGATCCCCATCTCGTTCCCCGCAACGCCATGCACTCGCCTTCAATTCCACCCGAAATTACAACCGCGTCGCTTCGTCCGTCAAATTACTCGCTCGTTTTTTGCGCTCGCCTCTGCACTCTCTCGAGGGCGTCAACTCCACGGCATCATTCTTTCATCTCTCGCAACAACCAACAAATCAGCAGCCACGGTGTGCATACACACGTACAAATAGCGTCTCATTAAGGTCAAGTTGAAAATCGTTTCACGGACTTGGCTGTAGCTGCTGTTGCTACTGCTGCCGCCGCCGTCGCCGCTCTCAGTCTTCACTATTAACCGAGTGCCCGAGTGCAGTAGCAGCAGCAGCAAGCGCGGCCGTGACGTCATCGCAGTGCAACGCCGCAGCGCCATGATAAAGGCGAATCAAGTTCATTGTCCTTCGCTGTGTATGTGTGTGTATGTGTGTGTACAGTCTGCACTGTTGCGTCTGTGCTCGTGGTAACGCGATTATATTTTCCTCTTTTCTTGCCGTTCGGCTCTCGATCTTCCGTTCCTACTTTCTAATGTTTATTTTCATTTGCTTGGTTATGCGCTTTGCGTCTTTTTTTCAGCGTGCATGGAGTGTGTGTACTTTATTGCGCGCATCAATCAAGTTCATTACACTTTGAGAGAGAAAGAGGTAGAGAGAGAGAGAGAGAGAGAGAGAGAGAGAGAGAGAGAGAGAGAGAGAGAGAGAGAGAGAGAGAGAGAGAGAGAGAGAATGGCGTAATCGATGTGGACTAGAAAGAAAATGTCTTTTCTGCGTTTTTATATCGAGCGTAAATTCAGAGTTTAAGCAGGCTCCCTTTAAGCGAAGATTAGCTCGAATATTGTTGCTAAGTGATTGATTGATTTTGTTAGATTGCACGCCATCAATCTTCAGTTATCGCGCGAAGTGCACATACGATAGATTGTTTGTTCCCGTTTGTTTATAGAGTTGCGTGCCTTTTTTTATTGTGTCTGATTGCAAATCGCGTATCATAAGTTTTTGCAAGTCTTCGCGGGTTCGCGTTTTAATGATTTAAAGCTGCGAAATCGTATAAATGACTTTTACAATTTCACAGTACGTCAAGCTTAAAGTTATGAAAAATTACACAATATCCCTTTTACTATTAAAAGAAAATAATCTTGATAGGTTTAAATAATAGTCTTAAATTAAAGTATTCTACAAATGATAACAAAAATTAATTAACATTTGCTATAAGAATTACCAACATAAACAAAATTACAAGAAATATACCGTATTTTTTATTGTTTTATAAACAATTCGTAATTATCCTTCTCCATAAAGACTTTGCAAATTAATGTTTCCATAACTGCAAAATAAATTGATGTTCCCTGGATATTTCTGTATTTAAAATCGTCGCAATTAAATATATTAACTCCATTGCTGACTTCATTGTACTAAGGGAAAATTGTTACATTGCTCCATTAATTTAAACTTAGTTATTCGTATGCTTGATTTCTGAGTGATTAACTATAATTGTAAAATACATCCACCATAATATAATACGTTTACAAACAATAGTTTAATCGTCGCCTAAGACCGCAAAATGCAAATCGTGTACATTTTCGATCGTTTATGATTATATACTCTTATCTTATAATCTCTTCATAATTACTTTTCCTGTGCAAAGTCATATTAAAATAATTGATTATACTCCACTTGCTACAGTTTTCCGTTTTAAGTACCTACAAACTACCGGTTCATAATATGAATTGAATTGTTTCATGTGTTAATATAATTTTTGTCAGTATCTACGTTTATTATAAAAGAAATGGATGGCTTAAATGGCAGATTTTCTTACACCTACAAATTATCTAGCTATTGTAAGGTTTAAACAGTTCAAGTTTTTCTGAGCTTCTTTTACTTAATATATACCATGAAATAACAATTTTATATATGTAAAATATGTATCGTAATTAAGAAGATTTTTTAATTTGGAAATGTTTATTTTTCTTCAGTAAAATGTTTAACGTTGCAGTTTTTCATTTACATACATCAAATGCATAGTACATCTGATGGAGTAGAGATGAGTCAATTATGTAGATATGATACAGCCAAACATTTCTTCAAAACTAGTTACATAAGAATGCAAACAAAATTAAGCTTACAAACTACTAATCATAATTTTAAAATTTACTTTATATTATAAATGCATTTATCGATTTTTGGAGTTAGTTCACAGTGCATATATATAATTCTGATGATTACTGTGGATAAGTTCTTTATTTGTGCCAAAAACTCTATCGATTTTAAATAAGAAATAATAAATATATATAAGAAAGATATTTACATGTTTGAAATAAAATGAAATCAGAGATATCCAATCAAATATGTCGCTTATTGGAATTAATGAAGAAAACTTTAGATAAATAAAGCGTAGCGAAAAAAGCGGTATAACAAATTTTTCCCATTGTTTGTTCATAGAACTCGGTACAATAAATTTGAATCCTTCCACAAAGATTTCAGCGCAAAGGCTCAAAGAAAAAGATTTCTCAAGCAACCCATAATTAAGTAATAATACTCGCGCATTTTTCGCTCATGCAAAGGGCTTCCAGATGTATACACAAGTCGAGCCGAGCGGTGAAATTAAAAAGCCCTTCAAACCATGCATTATTAAAATCAAAAGAGCGGCTGCACGCGCATCAGAATTTAAAATATAAATCCCGAGCAGCATCGCGTACGAAAAGAGGAAGAATAAAGAAAAACTAAAGAAGAATTCTCGTCACACGCCTCGACTACAACATACATCCATACGAGCTGTGCACACGCGTGTATATACGAGATCGCGCTCAACGAAACCTCCTTATTACGCTAACCAGGAAGCCGCGGATATATACATAGGCAGTAGCAAAAGAGCAGCGCACGTACCCGGCAGGATAATTTTGCGAGAGAAAGAGAGCACAGGCGCGCGATTCGAATAATTTTTCAGGATTTTAAACATCGGGAATCAAGTCTCTAGCTAGCGCTGCAGCGGGCAATTTAAAAAAAGTACAAGCCTGCGTACGCGGTAATTACGCGTAAACAGATTAAACAAGAGAGAGAAAGAGAAGGAGGCCATGTTAACGCTTTAAGCGTACACACGCACGAGCACGGCAATTATCCAGATAACGTACTTTGGAAGAAAAGAAGAAGTGGAAGCCAGGCGCACAGGTGCATCGATATAGCAGAAGAGAAAGAAGAAGGAAGATGCACACAAGGTATAGAAAAGACGGTAGATATACTCTTGTGTGCGTATGTATGTGGGAGAGTATGTAAGCTAGCGTTTTATTATTAATTCATTATTCACCGACCTTTCCCAATGAATATGAATCCCGGCCCGCGAGCGCTCAAATCTATTGTTCACTTCTGTATCTCGCTCTGCCGATCTTTGCCAGTATTCCGCACCGCTCGCGTATATAGCTGGTGTGTACGGGTATGCACACCGGCAGGCGCGCGCGGAGGAGAAGCGGTTCGGGAATGCTAATGTGTGCGCGGTTGAAACAATTGTGCAATCATCCTATGTATGTATATCTATAGAGCGTGCAGAAAGTAAGAGAGAGAGAGAGAGAGAGAGAGAGAGAGAGAGAGAGAGAGAGAGAGAGAGAGAGAGAGAGAGAGAGAGAGAGAGAGAGAGAGAGAGAGAGAGAGAGAGAGAGAGAGAGAGAGAAGTGATATTGGCTAAAACGAATGGAAGGTGATGGATGGATAGATACACACAAATATTCGTTATGTTTTTTTCCCAGTCAATGTATAATATATATATATAAAGGTTGTATAAGAATATGGAAAATATATTTGTGGGTAAAATTTTAGTTATACAGTTCTATTTTGAACATATTAATAACTACTGTGATATCCTATGTGCATACTTACATTTATTTCATTATTTCACTTTATGCATTATATTCAGTTGAATTTAGCCATTCAGTAGATGTACATAGGTCATGCTAAAGAAGTGAGAGTGCAACATTAGAGAAAAAATCTATGCAAATGAATTAAAGTTCGTAAATAATTTATTTCCCAGTAAAATTTCCAATAACTTAATATCAAGATCACTTCATTGTCCATGCGAAAACTAGCACGTCTTTTGCGTTTACCACGAAAAGTAAGGCATTTGCATTCTCACTACGAAGAGTAACATATTTGGATTTTTACCATGAAGACTAGCACTTATCAACATTTTTTTCACGGAAAATAGCACATTTTGCGATGTTCCGCCGTCTGATTTTTTCGAGATACTTTTAGTTTTTCGGCTAGCTCTATTATCTCGGCTAAACCGATCATTTTCTGAGTATCAAAAGACTCTGCGAGAGTTTATCGGCACAATCCTAATTTATATACACGAATTAGTATTCGTGAGAAAACAGACGAAAAGTGCTAAACTTTGTCGGAAACTATGAAGAGTGTTAGTCTTCGTGGTAAGTAGGTGAAAAGTGTTAGGCTTCGTGAGAATTTTCAATGTGCTAGTCTTCGGAAGGGTCATCAATATAGTCTTCTGCTGGAAGTGTGATATAAAATTCAGTTATTAAGATAGTTCCGAGGTAAACATTCGAACAACTTTCAACCGCATCCTCCTTTACAAAAGATAACACCAACGCAGATGTAAAAAAACTGCTTCTGTTCCATGGCGTCACACAAAAGGGCATTCATCCCGCACGAAACAGTCCATATACACGTACTACCAGTCGCTCCTTTCTTTCTCTCTCTCTCTCTCTCTCTCTCTCTCTTCTTTCTACGGCCTCTGGATTATCGAAGTGCAGCTCAGCGACGACGAAAGTTTATACGCCAGTAGCACACCTTTATGCATATATCCACAGGTACACGTGTGTTATATACTCGCAATATATATCCCAAGGCTCCCGGTGTAGCAGGCGAATGCAGGACGTGCGCGGGGGGCGTCCTATCTTTTCGACGGATCTCCCTTTCTTCGAAAGAAAAGCCTACTATTTGTTAATGCGCGCGCGAGCTCGTGGGCTATATGCGCGAGCTTGGGCATTGTCTCGGCTGCCGCAGCTTCGGCTTCGGCTTCGGCTTCGGCTTCAGCTTCGCCCACTCACCCTCCGGGGACTGCCACGACGTGTTATTATTATACCTGTATGAATGCGTGTGTGAGTGTTTGGTGTTCGTGAGTGAGCGAGCAATACTGCAGCGGTCGCGAGGTATTAATCCGCGCGACATAAACAAAGAAGGGAGATAGAGGATAGATTGGATTTTCTGCGTGACTTTTCTTATGGGAGACTTTTTTCGCGAGAAAACTGAGCAGGTATTAGGAGTGGAAGTGGTGCCAGCAGTGGAATGAGTAGTCGTTTTTCTTTGTTTACAGAGAGGTAGTTTTTATATCGATTTGTAAGTCTTGATTTCGTGTAAAGCGTAATAGAATATAGCTATATCACTATATTAATATTTCTACTGTTTCACTCTATCAACGGTTTTTCTATAATGGTTATACAATGAGATTAATATACTATTTCGGAACTAGAATTGATATTCGACGATCGTAATAAAATGGTTCAATTGTTTCAGCAATATTAGCTGTGGAGTATTATTTATATCTCTCGTCACTGTTTTTCTCATGTATCCCATCTAAATTTATAAGGAGTATTACAACAATACGTAAGTCTAAGTCTCTAAAATATTGTATTTTGCAGTATTAAAGTGTTGTATGCTAAGACCCTGGACAATTTGATAGTTCTAATTTCATAGAAATAATTTAATTTTATGGATTTTTTCACTTTCTTGCATTTCATAAATTTAAGTATTTAAAAATATAATTACAAAGTTGTTCAATACTAGAATTTACTTCTCATTGACAAAAACTTTAATGCAAAAAATTTTATCAGAAGAAAAGTTCAGAGTCGTTAATTTTAGTGCAAGTTTTTACAGAAACTATATGCAAGCGTTTTTACTATTTGCTTATTTATTTATTCGTGATTTCTTTCCTAGAAATAATTAATTATTAATAAACATCAATGTTCACTTTAGGTAGGACAAAAAGCAGCCATTTTTAGTGCATCGCCAAAGATGCATAAATGCATCTAATTAGGTCTCCGAAAAAAGTATCAAACACGGCGGAGAGCGACGAAAAAACTCACGCCATGCAGATGCGTCAAAAGAAAATAAAAAAAGGGCATCGCAAAAAGTAGAACGCAAAAAGATGGTCTGCTGTCCGAAGCCAAAGTCTCTCCGCATCTACTGGCTTATAAATATTTGAGGATGCGAAAAGAAATGTGTATCGGCACAATGTATTTAGCACAAGCGAACGCAAATTTATTATATCCTACACAATAGCTTCCAAAATAGCTTCTCGCGTTGAACAGGAAAAAAAGAACGAACTGCTCGGCGAGGAAGGAGAACGCTGTGAGAGGAAAAAAAAGTGGAGCAGAAGAGAGGCAGCGAAAAATGCAGGCCTTTCTGGTGATCGCTTTGGCAATGCGAGCGTATGATTTGCAAATAAAATGCGCGCGCGAGCGGCATCGCGGGTAATGCGCCGCGAGAAGCTCACGTGTGTGCGGATATATCGATTTGCATGAGGTGCAAACAACTCGAAATTATGAATTGAAGGCGAAATTTTGAGATAGAACGAGGCAGCGATGACTCAGAGGGAATTGAGACGTTTGGAGTTAACATGTTAATCGTATGTCGCTTTGTACGATTCATGTCACGATGTCGCCTCATAATTTGCTTTCAAACAAAATTGCTACTAGGTGCGAATTGTGCTTAATTTAATAAATTGTAAGCTAATACATCTATATAAAAATATTTTAATCTGTTATTGATAATGTTTTTTGAAACTAATTTTAAAGCAGCTTATGTGATATGAAGTTTATTCCAGTGAAATAGACCAAGTATATGATCATTTAATCGTTTATTACAACTCAATATTGAATTCTACCGAAAAATATCTAATTTCGCAATAAAGTATCTATTCAATTTGATTCGTTAGCTTCCAATTTCAATACAATCACGAGTGAACTTTCGTTCTCAATCACCATAAGTAACGTTTGATTTTGAAGTCGACTGACTTGATAATGAATCTAGAAGACGGAAATTATTAATTAAAAAAAAAGAATCTGAAAATATTGCTTTTTATTTCCTAATTTAATTCTCCGTAATGAAAGAATCTATTTCTAATAGAGTTCTTTCAAAATTCTTTTAAAAAGTATGAAAAAAATTATTAACATTAAATAAATAAATAAAAAATATTCAAAGACCTAATAATTTAGTAAAACTAAAACTAGTTTATTATACTACATTACAATATAATCCTATTTCGATTTAGTTATTGATTAAAATTCGTAAAAAAATACAATCCTTCAAGTTCATGTTTGTATGTATTTTATAAATTAAGCAAAATTACTTTTCTATTTAAGGTTGGTATTTTATTAGAAAAGTTAATTTTCTATTAAAATTAACATCCATCTCAAGTAAAATACTTAATAAACAAAATAAAAACAAAGAACATCCATCTTCCTCAAAAAAACAAAAAAATAATGCACTACGCATTCCAACGTCTTCCTCTCAATAATCACTTCCTCACACACACACACAACTCCCCTCATGGCCCTGCAATCACCTTGAAACAATCGCTGGAAAAAACCGGTATCCTCCCAAAACACTCGGCCGGCTGCAGCGCGCGCGCGCAGCATAAAAATGTAGGCCACGCAGTCGCGCCGGGCCACGAGGTCACTATACCAATTCGGCGCCCGCCGAAAAACCGGAGCGGCGGCGGTGGCGGCGGCGGCGCTGCATAACGAAAACGAGAGTGAAGTGCAAGCACGGTGTGCAGCAGCACAAGGTTGAGGCCGGCGTGCGCGCGCTCGCTGCGTCGGTCGAAGCCCCCTACCACTGCCATGCCGCTGCACATTCGGCAAGTCTCGTGGCCTCGAGCCCGCCTCGTCAAGGCCGAGAGCAGCCGCACGCTTTTTTTTTCCTGCGGCTGCATGCACACCGGGCTCTTTATTCGCCAATTTTTTCTTGCTCCTGAGTGGCGTGGCTTTCCTTTTTCTTCTTTTGCGTGCTTTTATTCGGTGTGAGCGCGAGCGAGGTTTTTGTTTTTCGAATACTGATGATTTCGACTGGGCGCTCGGTGAGTTGTAGGTATGTACGTGTGAGCAATGTGAGCAATGAGAGGAGGTAATGGAGCATACTTTAAGGAGACGGATGTGGAAGTGCTTTTATTTTTCGCTTCTTTTCTGGGTGCGTGGCTTTTTTATGCTTCTTTGTCTGGGTATTTTTTACTACTTGAATGTTGTCTTTGTATATTCAATTAGATGGTAAGGCACTTTTTAATTTATTTATTTTGATGCTGGACTTTGAAGCAAATAATTGTTAGAGATAGTATAATATTTAAACATTTTATATACTTTATATACTGATACTTTCATGGAAGAATAATCATATTCTATTTAAATAAATAAAATGACAAAGTTGATTTGAAGTTAGAATGATTATATTGTAGTAACGCACTACCTCACGATCGATCAAATAAAATGCTTTCACTGTTGATGTGACAAGATATTGACTTTTTACAGCCTTTTTAATTAATTGCTAATAATAAAAGTATTCGATGCAGTAGTATCGACTGCATGTACACAAAAAATTACGAAGAATGCTAATGGTATAAGTATTATTATTATTATTATAACTATCCCTCCGTGGTTGCCTGGGTTGACGCATGGCCGAAGCATAGACTTCCTGTCATGAGGAAGCGCAGCGGTCCTCCCGGTAGCGCTTGTAACCGGATGACTTATCAGTTCGCTCGGAAGTCAGAAGGTGACTAAGTGGTAACCGAACACACTCTACACACATTTCTTCTTACAATCATTACCCTACACTTACCACACGCACTACACTCAACAAAATACTCAAACATCTCCTTTCAGGCGGTACGCTAGTCGTGAGGCAGATGCACAAAAAAGGAGGGAGACTATGTATCTGGGACTCAAACTAGACACTAAGCTTACTTTTGTTTTGTCACCTAGTGTATGCAGCGGATAAAACGGCGAAAAAGACGGCACAGTTGTGCTGCCTCATGGCGAACACGAGTGAACCGAAAACGAGCAAGCATCGACTCCTCATGTCAGTCATTACATCCATCTTATTGTACGGTTCTGAAATATGGGCCGATGCAATGGAGAAGGACTAATACCGGATTCGACTCACTTCCATTCAGCGTAGAGGAGCTCTCAGAGTCACCAGCGCCTATCCCGCGGTCTCGGGACCCGCAGTGTTCGTCATTACGGGAATCATCCCGATCGACCTACACGCGACGGAGCGCAAGCGAATCTACGAACGGAAGAAAACAGAAGATGACAGAACAACAGTCCATAGAGAGGAACAGGAACGTAGCATGGAAACGTGGCAACGGTCCTGGACACACACAACCAAGGGTAAATGGACAGCAAAGCTGATGGAGCAGCTGGCCCCTTGGATTAACAGAGATCATGAGGAGGTAAATTACTACCTGACCCAATTCCTGAGTGGTCATGGGTACTTCTGCTCCTACCTCAATCGTATGGGGAAGGTTAAGAGCCCGGGTTGCCTCTTCTGTGCCTCCCATTGCGACAATGCGTTTCACGACACGTTTTTCGTCTGCGAAAAGTGAAACGGAGAAAGAACAGCTCTTCTCGGCTCGGTACGACAATTCACGTCTGAGAACATCGTGGGCGAAATGCTGTCGCCGAGAATAAGTGGGGAACCTATACAGGGAAACGGTACCTAGACAGGGTAACCGACGAAGGTATGAATGAAGCGCTGAGAGACGCTCCGACACCCCAACATAACCCAGGGACGTCGGACGACTCCATGGAAATGGACGAGGAGGAAGAAAATGGGACCCTTTCTTAGCCGGGAGACGCTCATTTTCTTTCATTTTATGAATGGCGCGGGGACGGACGGGGATACTTCTCCTTTCCGTACAGAGATGAATGCGCCGGATCGAATACGCGTGAAAAAGAGACGGGTTAGATCTGACGTCCCCTCGGGGGATTTAAAATTATGAATTTTAAATTTGTTTCAGGTCAAGGCAGCAGCTGTTGTCGAGACGATGCAAGAATGACACCACCCTGAGGTAATGTGATAAACGGTACCAGCGTGGGTTCCCCCAGAAGAGGAAAGAGTGGTAGGTTTTAGTGGGTCGGTTTGCGATGCAACGGCTGTGTAGTTTTTTCGCGTTTTTGTTTATTTTATTTCTCGTCCTATATTATACACATGGCGGATGCATCCCCAACCAGCCCCACACTATCCGGCTGTGTAGACCCAGTTGGGTGTGCCTTAGGTGGTATTTCCTACATAACCTCGAACAAAAAAAATAATTATAACTATTATTATTATTGGAAATTAAAATTTAGCTATTAGGGTTGACGTATTAAATGCATACCATCATTTAGAAAAGTAAGAAAAAACCATATTTACCCTTACTAGAAGAGAATGTTAAAAAAGTAAATTCAACAGTAATGTTTTACTAGGCTTGACCTGTATCTACTTCAATATATTCCAATATTGGCGTCCAATAATGTTGGCGCCAATTGGCGGAAAATAATGAAGCAAAATTTTTATTATTTATTTTATTTAACTTTCTTTTCTAGTAAAGAAATTTTTTTTCATGTAAGTTGTTCTTTATGGTTTAATAATATATTCTATACGTCACCTTTAAACGCTTACTACTAAACTTTTATAGAATGAGCATTTTTCTTAAACATATTTCAAACAGTATGAATAGAAACATAAAAAAGATTTTCATAAAACAAAAATCTATCTAAATTTATGACAACGTTTTGAATCTTCCTGTTCTATCCTTTTCTAACCAAAGAATTATTAATTGAAATGAAGAAGTTGAAATGGTATGTTATTAATATATTATTATTCTAATTTATTCAATATCCGATTTTTCGCCTTTTCATTCATTTCACTCAGTAATTGAACATTTATGTTCAATCGCCCATGTCTTGTCTCCACCAATGTTCGAAATATCTTTTATTTTAAATATTAATTACTCATTAATAATTTACTTTTATATCGACTGTAATATAAAGAATAAAATATAAATTGTACATTCAAGTTACATTGAATATCGGACAAGCATAATGGAATATTATAGACTGCTAGTGTGTAAAACGTCATTCCGAAATTCACTGTGCAGCGTGATACCCTCTGAGCAAAAAAGTTTACTTTACACGCTACTGTGAAGTCAGCATGTGTTGCACGGGCCTGTTTTGTGTACAAGTTTGCATTGCGGATGTAATATTGATATCTGTATTTTCGTAAACTCAAGTTTATTTTGGATAGGTTCCAACAGTAAAGTGAAATAATTTTAATCAGTGTACGGTCTTTTTGAAAATGAATCACTATTGTATAAATTTAATATTTTTAAATATTCAATAAATTTTGTAAGTTGCCTACAAAGTATTTGTATGATATAAAACGAATTTAATCTTAATCGTAATTGATGTGTATGAGTGCGTGTGTTTGTGTGTAGGTGCGTATGCGTGGACGTGCATGTAGGCGTGTGCGCGTATATCGACATGTATCTGTGTATGCACAGAGAGAAGTTTCTAATAAAAATTGTATCAAAATTCACGGTACAATTTACCGTAAATAACTATAGAGCTGGGACACGTAGACTTTCCGGCACTTTTTTTGTTGATATTTTACTATAAATTTTACCACACTGAACTATAAATTTTACCGCACTGAATGGTAAAATTTGCCTGATTTGAGAAACAGAAGATAGCCGATAAAGGATAACAACTGAGCGTACCAAGTTTTAGGTTAACTCTAATATAAATGGGTGTAAATGTACTTACTTAAATATTAATGACAATACTATACCAACTGGAAGAAAATCCACATTTTTAAAAATAATTCACATAAATTTTACCATCCATTTCATTGTGTAACTTTATATGTTCCACTATTCTATTAGTTTTCTCTAAGATTCGTATAGGAAATTCTTACTATACTGCAAGCAAGTTTTACCCTTCAGTGCGGTAAAATTGATCGTAAATATCAATAAAAACTGGCGAAAAGTTGGAGTGTCCCAGCTTTATAGTCATTCACGGTAACTTTTACTGCGAATTTTGTCATAATATTTATTAGAAAATTCTCTCTGTGTGTGTATTAACGTGTGTGTGAGTGTGTTTTCCAAAACAAGAATAATTTTTCTGATTGATCAATACATTTTTGATTTAAGATAACAACTGGAATTGAAAAATTGTTTTGCTTCCTCATATAGAGGAAGCTTTTTAATTTATTAGTGAACTCTTTGTTAATTTAAACTATCTATCTTTTCCTGCAAGTTTTTTTGCAATAGCTATCATTGTAAAACAGTGTTCTTTTCTTTTAAATTCTACGAAAGTTATAAAATATTTCATCAATGTATTGTGTAGAATGTATTTTTCATTTCCTCTTAAAAGCTATATACAGCCCTCATAGACTTCATGAAAGCTGCACCGATAGCTTCACCCTCTTCGCATCTCTCTCTCTCTCTCTCTCTCTCTCTTTCGTCTCTATCTCCCAGTGTCTTTGATTAATTGATCGAAATTAGAGCGGGTGTACCATGCACATACGTACTTTTTCTCCCCTCCCCCTCTGTATCTCTTTCTCTCTCACTCTCTCGCCCGCTTCATTGACAGAAGTGCCGTCGTAGTCGTCGTCGTCGTCGTCGGGCCCGTCGCTCGCTCGGTGCAATGACCGCTGCATTCGAGGCGCGCCGCGCCGTCATCGGCCTCGCACATGTCTCTGTGTATATACACACATATATACATACGCGCATACACTCGCGCAGCGCGTTCGCGCGGAACAACAAAATTTTATTGTGCAAACACGAGCCGGCTATCGCCGGGCGCACCGTTTGCACAGACGCGCGAGAATCGTTCGGACGCGCAGCGCGCACGCGATGCGGGATTCGCGAGAGTGCGAGCTCCGAGCTGTATATATCGAAAATGGGATTTTGGCGATACGTGAGAGAGGGAGTCAATGGCTTTGGTTATTTTTTCAACGAGGGAGGAAAGAATCAACGTTCGCTTTGTTTTGCTTGGTGTTTGCGCGAACGGCCGGACACGTGCTTCGGTTGACGTTTGCGTGGATTTCGGAGACTGATGATTGTAGGGGGGAAATAAAATGGGCTTTGGCGGATAGCTGCACGCCGTGTGAGAGGATCTAGTTTTTGCATTTATACCTTTTTCGTGCGCATTACATTTTCAGTAATAGTACTTTAATAAGGGTTTTATAATTACTTTTATAATTTTATAAAATATCAAAGTTAAATACTTTTTAAATGTATCATCTAACAAAAATTGTACAGCTAAGTAAATTGAGACTTATTGTTAGATGATAACTTCGGTAATAGTATCGGAAAATTCCTGATGTGCTTCATGTAACGAGGAGTTATAACACTTTGAATTGTATCTGTTAAACGCCATTTGAAATACTAACTTCTTTTTTAGCAGTGTTGTATGAAAATAAATTTTCGGATAGGTACAATTGTTCAATTTCTTTTATCTATAGCATGAAATAGAAATATTGTGGATCAGCCCCAAAAGTTAGCAATATCCAGCAGATATCACATAAAGTATAGTAAAGCAACTAGAATAAATTGTATTTTTTATTGAAAAATTTAAGGCGATATAAAATTGCAGAAAGTGCATAAATATTTGCACTAAATATTGATGTTAATTAAATATAGCTAAATCTATCTAACATATGTTTTTTCGATTTCAGTCCAAGCTTTATTAACACTATATAAAACATATTTATAATTTTATATCTTAAATTGACAAATATTTCATAAACACTGTATATCGCAAAATAAAGAGCATCGCATTTTCATAAAATTCAAACACAACAACAAACGTACTTCGAAAATTCCAAGAGAACGATCAATAATGAGAAAACATTACGCAATGATAGAAACTTTAGATTCGACATGTTAGTCTTATCATACAAGATATTTCTATTATTTATTTTTCTATATTATTAAAAATGAATATACACTGTTTCCCAAACTACATTTTGAATATATTCAGCAGAAGTTTAGCAAAATCTGGTTTATCCGATCATCTTCAAAATTCATGTGCACGAATCAACTTACCGAATTTCGAAACAATCGCTTTCGAAAATAGATTGCATCTCCAGACGAGTATATTTCCAATCCCGAAAATTCTGCACGATCCACGCTGTCAAACCTATTAAAACTCGACAAACGCAAAAAAGCAAAGAAAAAGCGACAAAACTCCAGCATCGAATCAACGCCAATAAAGGGCGCTTTATCAGTAGTTCACCGGATATGAGTTTACAAGCTCTCCGGATCGCACACAGCATAGACGACCACCGCTCGCTCAATGCACTCTCCTTTTCTCCTCTCTCTCTCTCTCTCTCTCTCTCTCTCTCTCTCTCTCTCTCTCTCTCTCTCTCTCTCTCTCTCTCTCTCTCTCTCCATATCTATTCGCTCGACAGATAGAGCTATACTATACTCACGATCGCTCTCCTATATACGTATACACACAAGCAGCCTAGCGCAGGCGACACGATCGCGCTTCTTCTTTCTTTCGCGCGAACGATTTTAGGCGCTTCTTCGACACCTATACACACCGACACCTCGCGAGTTTTGCAATTTCAACCTCATTTTTGCCTCGTCGCTATCGCGCCGTGCAAACAGCGATAAATCGCCCCCTTTATCGGCGGCACAAGCGAGCGCGCGCGCTCAGCTAGCTCGCGCGCTATCAGAGAGCCGTATTTTTTCAGGCCAGTCGAGCGCATTTTCGCAAGAGGCTGTTGCACCTCGAGCCGGTGCAGCGAAAAAATTTCGCAATCCTCTGGCTCTGGCTGTCGCTTCTTTCGTATTTTTTTCCCTTTTTTTCGCAGCCTGTGAATCACTCTGTGGATGACGATTGGTCTACTAACGAATGATTCGGACTTTTTTTGCTATATTGCAATTGTATAGTGCTGGTTAGGTTGTGCATGGGAGAAATGGCTTTTCAGAAAATCAATTTATTATTTGCTCAAGCAAAGCGAGAATTTACTCGAAAAAATGTTTCTTGACTATTGACTCGAACAGAATAAACATTACACTACTCGCTGAATTTTAGAATGCGACAATTTTAATTGTATGAAAATGTACCTGTTGTTGCGGCAAATTTTTTCCCTATCTGTTCTCTATCGATAAAAATTAATCGTATGATATTGAAGGTATTATATTATCTTATTTTCTTGCATTGTGAAAAGCTAAGAAAAATAGTGTTTAAATTATCAAGGTTTAATTATTATTTGATTTAAATTGTGGGATATAGATAACGAGGCGAACAAATAACGGAACTGTTGATGCCAATACATTGGCAATTATCTTTTTCAAACATGATGTGTCTTTGTTTAATAGATGCGCATTATACATTGGTTTATAAGGTATTATTCAACTATAACTACACTTTTATTATTTTGCTAGCTTTTTTCATACAACTTTTATATTTAACTTTAGCTGATTATCCAAAAAGGTGTTATCATCATGGAAGATATTCATAGCTTACACGTATTGCAGTTCCCCGTTATATCACCGACTATATAACAAGAGGCACTTATAATTCCAGTTTAAATAAAGAACTACAGTTATTTGAAAATAAATATTTTTCATTGAATGTTGCAGTATTCATACAACATTAACAATTTAATTCTAAAAGTATTATTGAAATATATTTAGAAACATAAATTACAATATCAGATAATATGCTTGGATTTTACGACTATATTTTATTATTAATATTAATTTTAACTAAAAAAGCCTTTGATGATTGATTAGTTTTTATTATGACTTCATAGAAAACTAGCATGATACAATAAATCTTTAATTGGTCACAGGTCAACGAGTAAAATCTCAAGGCTAAGAGTATAATCAGTTTATCTCGATCGATCAGTAATGCTCTATTCTCTTCATCTATCCATCTACAATTACTGTTATACATACGTTAATTAAATGCATACAGTCGCAGCAAGGCTTTTAAGATTGCATCCTGATGATCGGCCATTCCCAGCGATACATCCCTCCAGTCGCATCTATTGGCCTGCACGCATGAAAATTAAGCGTGACAGAACATCAACAATGCAATTTGTAATTAATCGACGAAACGCATGCCACAGCCGAACAATGGGGAAAACTTTCATTAAAATTCTGCGCCCGACAAATAAAATCACGGGCACTGTGCGATTGTTTTCTCGAGTCACGAGGTGGCGAACGCATACGCAGGCACAACAGATTGAAAAGCAGCCTCAAAGGATCGCCACAGCCATAGCCGTGCGCGTTGTCATCAACGCGTCATCATCATCATCATCATCATCTTCGCCGTGTGCGCTTTCCTCCGAGAGATGGGAGGGTGAAATGAGCAAGAGAGGGAGAGAAAGAGATGTGATGGTGGAAAGAAAGGAGATGAAAGAGTGCGTGCACGCGGAGTATGAAATGGACGGAAAGGGGGGTGCAGGGATACAGCTTTGCGAAATGAGAGAAATGGAGTGTGCAAGTGTTTACGGACTATTTAAAATTTCATGCAGGAGGTTTGAGAATCAATCGCGCGAATTTCCGAGATAAACAATCACGTAGATTATACATATATACATATTTGTTTTGGAGCGTAGATGTACTAATTTCTAAAGACGCTATTTGAATACAAAATTTTGTTAAGTCTATCTAATAAATGGATTTCTGCTATGCTACATATTTAGTTATACGTTCAGGAAATATTGAAAAATAATAAACTAATCAATTTATGACATAAGATTATATGAACCGTATATTTTTAAAAGAGTAATACACCTAAAGCGTTACTCAATATTTATCTAAAATAAATGACCACTATCAGGAAACCAGAGCACTATCTTTAAGCTCTATTTAATTTTAAAATTTTAAATTATTTATATATTTTAAAGATTTTTGTTATTATTTTTATATAAAAATAACTTGTAACAGATGATAGCCTTTTGCAGCTAAAATTTTCTTTTTATCTTTTGGTTTTTAAATTCTGTTTATGTTCGTGCCTACAAAATAAAGGATGTGCGCTGTTTAGTTGTAAAATTTATTATTTTCTCAATTTTCAAAGCTTATCGATTGTAAATTATCAGATGTACACTTTTAAAAGAGCTTACGTCTACGACTAAAATATTAAATATGTTTAGAAAAGGGTACTATACATTAAAAAACTCTTGATGAACACATTGAACTATAGTCTATAGTTAGAGAAACAAACTACAATGATCTCATTCAGTAAAACAAACTGCGATACTTAAATTCAGCCAAAAGTCACTTTTTGTAACTTATGAACTATTTTACAAATATTTTTAAAACGGTCTACCTCTAAAAAGTATACCAATGTAGGATAATAAAAGTTTTTGTACTCTATTCGTACATCAAATATATGGTAAGAGAAACATTTCTTAATTGTATGTGTATAAGGCATTACTGTCTTTGATATCGCTATAGAAATGAAAGTTCTGGATGAGCGCCATCATAAACTTTAAACGGGATGAACTAGAAAACAAAAAAAAAATTTCTTTATTTCCCATGGATAGATTTGGCACTATCCACTTTCATTGTTTGAAAATAATTATATGATAATTGCCATAGGTATGTTACAGCTAAAAATCCCAAAAAATCTTTTCGCATAATCAAGGCTTCACAGATGATTGACTGAAAATTTATAAAAATAAATATCATGGAACGAGTGTAATTTCAGATAATAGAATACCGTTTACATTTTCAAGAATCCCTCAAGAATTGTATTGTTTACAATGGCGTGCAAAAAAGACATTAAAACGTCCATAGCTTTTAAAAAAATTTCTCTAGAATATAATCTGGTCTTTCCCGACATACTGTTGTATGGAAATATACAAAAAAGAACCAATTTTTAAACATTTTCAAACGATAAATACCTTACAAGTCACTAAAACCTGCTCGGGCGTTAAAATCTTGGATCGTTCACCCGTCTATAAAACCTATATCGTCAGAATTTCATTCTAAAATTTTATCCTGGTCATTCTTGAGATGTTGCTAGATGAAAATAAGCAAAAACCAGTTTTCAGAATTTGTTGACTGGATAATTCCAACCTATAATCACTATATTGCAATTTTTTAAGTTAGTTACGAATATTATCTTCATTGAAAACATATTCTTAAACATGTGATTTAAATTCATAGTTTCATAATAGAATCAGTGAATTCAGAACTGCTAAATTAAATTCTACGTGCAAAAATGACCCTATTAACCTCTCACTCTGACAAACAATACAATTATGAGAAAAAAATAAACTTTTTCCTCACAAAGAACGTCACCAACGCCATCTAACAACCAAGCTAAACAAACACCATCATCGAAGCTTAAAAAAAAAAATATCCAACGCTCACGCGCAAAAAAAATATGCCCGAAGAATAATGATCGCCGCAGCAGTCATCGAAAGCCCGCACGTATACAGCGACTTAGACGGAAGCGCGCGCGCACACATAGATGATCGTCAGCGCGAGGGTCGCTCGAACAGTA
Source organism: Gastracanthus pulcherrimus (assembly GCA_949152435.1). Classification (NCBI taxonomy): domain Eukaryota; kingdom Metazoa; phylum Arthropoda; class Insecta; order Hymenoptera; family Pteromalidae; genus Gastracanthus; species Gastracanthus pulcherrimus. The sequence continues at coordinate 68,183,765 of OX424572.1, forward strand.
CGTTCCTCTCTTTTTTCCTGTACACGCACACACACACGCACGCATCGTGCAGAAAGAGAGAGAGAGAGGAGAGAGAGAGAGAGGAGAGGGAGAGAGAGAGAGAGAGAGAGAGCAATCGCCGGAGGATCGGGGTGGCGGCCGTACGAAGAAAAATGTCAAAATTGCATGCGAACAAAACGCCGCCGTTGCCGCCGCTCGCGGCTGCTGCTACACTCTGTCCTGTATATATATATATATATTCATACGCCAAGAGCGCGTGTGTGGGAGAGAGAGAGAGAAAGAGAGAGAGAGAAAGAGTGCACATGGAGCGCCAGATGGTGTGCGCGCGCGATGCAATAGCGCGAGCGAGCGCGCGGTAATTGTCTTTGTGTGTGCGTTCGAAAATAACCACGCGCTTAAACTACTATAGCAGTGCAGTGAGAGAGAGAGAGAGCCGAAAGGGGCGGACGAATATAAAAAGGGGAGGAAAAGAATGAGAGACCGAGGAGCGAAGGTTTTCTAGGTGGAAATAATATTACTGGTCGAACGGTTTTTTTGTACAGTTTAGCGAGCGAGATGGAGATGCGAGTTGGACGAAAGAAAATTTGCGTTGATTTGGTTTTTTAGGAAGACGGGCTAAAGTACAAAAGTACGACTTCAAACATTATCGCAGCTCTATGCTATACTTCGATGTACTTTTTTTAGCTCTGAATGTTTCAGTATTTCTTAAATGAAAACTTTTCTTATATTTAAAGACATACTTCTTGGAAATAAAAAAGAAATTGTGACTTGACAAAGTTAAATGCTATCAAAACATGTGACTATTCAAGTACGATACTATTACTATATAATAATACCTGCATACGTAATCCACTGTAAAAAGCTATATAAAAAGAAAATAATAACATTTTAGAATACTGTGTGTTCGGTAGATTTTTGTGTAAGATATATAAACGTAATGTTATTCTTATAAACTACTTTGAGTGTTTAAAAAATAAATAAGTCACGCGAGCATCTTTAAGGCTACACTAGTGCAAAATATATGTAATATAGGTGTGCCCTCGTTTTGGAAAAATCAATTTTCTTTTGACTAAAATTAAAAGTCCCAGAGATTTTCTAAATACTTATGAAGTAATAGAATTAAGTTGTGCGCTATTCTTACAATGTTTATTGTTTTCTCACTCCTTACACAAACGTATATTTTTCTGTAAAAAAAATGGTAGGGCAGCAGTAGTTTTTGCGGTAATTTGAAATTCTGAGAGTTGGGGTAACTTTACGATGAGGATTGAAGGTCATAATATTTTGTTTGCGTAACATATGCGCTTGGATATCGATAGGTCGTAATTTTATTGTAGGAACAAAATAAGCGGAAATTAGTGGTATGGTAGTCTTTCAATATTTTATGTACTTTATACGCAGAAAGTTACAAAACCAACGTACGGCTAAAAAAATATATATAATCATAAAATATTACGTTAAATGACATTATTGAATATATGCATTTATATTTATTTATTTATTTATTTATTTATTTATTTATTTATTTACTTATTTATTTATTTATTTATTTATTTATTTATTTATTTTATTTATTTATTTATTTATTTATTTATTTATTTATTTATTTATTTATTTATTTATTTATTTATTTATTTATTTATTTATTTATTTATTTATTTATTTATTTATTTATTTATTTATTTATTTATTTATTTATTTATTTATTTATTTATTTATTTATTTATTTATTTATTTATTTATTTATTTATTTATTTATTTATTTATTTATTTATTTATTTATTTATTTATTTATTTATTTATTTATTTATATATTTATTTGTTTATTATAATCGGGCTTTTCCCCTTTATAGAATATTTATAAATTTACTTCCAGGAAGCAAAATGATGGAATACTTGAAATACATTTTGATAAATTGTAAAAGTATTTCTTTTTTCGATTTTCTTACGTATCGTTTATGAGTAATAAAACAAAATTTTTCATAATAATATCAAACTACGTTAAGCAAAAGGTATCCTGTGACTACCGATTACAAAAATGCTCAATTCATTTATATTTATTGAATGTTAACCTCGTTCATAAAGCAGGTTTATTTAAGGTACTCATTGTTTATTCCACTTTTCGAATTATCAATTTCTCAATGCTGTTTCAACATTCTTGAAATACTCAAGATTACGGAAAATATATAAAATATTGCAAATCTGAAATGTTCCGACATTCTACGTTATGCAACGCGGTATCACATCGAACATCATGGAACAATATTTCTAAAAAATACAATACATCCTACCTACTTCTGGATAAACAAACGAAACGGCAAAATGATCGGCATAAATGTTTGAAAACTATGTGATCATTGCCTGACGTCATAAACCCATCAAAAATGTAAACGATCTCCGACTCCCGGTTCGAACTGCACTGCAGACTTCGCTACTAACGTTCTTACGGCAAAGTGCACTTGAACGTTAGGTAATTCGGCAGTGTCTTCCTTCCTTTTTTCTCTCTTTCTCTCCCTTTACGAAATAAAGGTTAATATCTAGGTAAGAAGGCCCGCAGGAAAAAGCTTAGCTGCAGCAAAACCAGCTCCTCCAGCTTCAGCTTCAGCTCCGCACTTCTATACTCCGTATGCACACAGACTCCAGCTGTATACGTATATATGTACAAGCTCTCCGGGTGTACAAGACGGTGAATGGAAACGTGAATGGAGCCGAGGATATCGGAGAATGAAAGTAAGAGGTGTCCGCGTTCTCTCTCTCTCTCTCTCTCTGTCTCTCTCTCTCTCTCTCTCTCTCTCTCTCTCTCTCTCTCTCTCTCTCTCTCTCTCTCTCTCTCTCCTGCTCTCGACGTTAGTATATTCGCCCTCGAGAAGTTGAGAGAGGATGTATATAGTTAGAAAGATAGTAAGAGATGGAGAGATGCAGTAGAAGACATGTATTCCTTCGGAAAAATTGTCATTAACTCTCGAGAAAATAGCGTAGGTTCGTTAATAAGCTGCATATATGCTTTTTTCTTCTTAATCTTTTTTCCGCGAGACCGAGAGAGAGGGAGCGAAAGAGAAAGAGAAGGAATCAATTACTTTGAGCCCGTTTTTCCAGCGGAGCATTTGCTGAATTATGACTATTGCGCAGCTTTGACATTTGAGCAATACTCGCCGAGCGCGAGGTATATATCTATCAGAAGGGGAGAGGAGGGAGAGAGAAACACGAGGCTATTATTTCCTATTTCATTGGCCCATTATGAAGGAAATCGTCGTGTTTGTTTAAGCCATAGCGCTAAGACTAACGTTTGCTTTCTTTTACTTATTGTTGCGGTGCGCAGAGCGCGCGGGCTGTACGAGTCAAGGTGGTAATAGCCAAGAGATATATAATAGGATAATCGCGCTGAAAAATAATGATATATTTGGAAAGCGATTCTCGCATTCTTTTTTTTTCAATGCGTTAACTAGTTCAGTTTTTATTTATGTGCGAGTGACTTGTGTTCTCATTATTCATGTTTTATTTTATATACATTAAATTATTTACACTTTCCATGATTACTGTTGCTTGTGAATTATAGAAGAGCATCCCCTTGTTGAAAAAATATGCAGATGTTACTGCAAAATCTTCTGTAGATGTTTCTACAATATTTTCTGCAGATATTTCTGCAATATTTTCTGCAAAAACTTCTGCGAGATTTTCTATAAGATTTTCTGCAAAATTTATTTCATGATTTATTACAGAATATTCTGCAAGATTTTCTGCATAGCTTTTATAACTTAAAGGTTTTTGTACAAGGTTTTCGTCGGAAGATTTGTCTGCAGAAATCCATTATGAAGGAATTACCATTATTAAAAATTCTTCAAAAACCCCAGCAAAACATTCTGCACAAAATCTTGTAAACGTTTCTACTGATTTGTTCTACAACAGTCGCTCGCTAATAACGCTCAATTGAAAATAATTGAGCAACATATTCATAAAAGTATGTCATCTTTATATCCTTATCTTTATTTCATTTTTCTTTACTTTATTTGTCAAGTCATTATCTTTGGAAAAATATTAATCAGTTTCGTTATACTATATTAACTGTTGATTTCAATCTTTCAATAATTCTTGATATCGACAAACTTGTAAAGAGAAAAAAGCTTGAAAAACTTTTTCTTACAAATAGATTATTTTTGAAATACAAATTTTAGTTTTTTATATTATGCATAAATCTTTTTTATTTTACTGTTTTTCTATTTATTTAAATCTTACTTATAAAAACTTGTGTTAAATATATGTATTTACTAGTTTAATACTAGTTTTATATTTAACTATAAAGTATAACTATTATTAATTTCTCACAGTAAAAGGTAATAAGTAAAAATATTATAAAAATGAAGATTTATTATTACTTCCTACGGATTTAATTAAATGAGTATATGAAATGAAAGATTAAAATGGAAATATTAGTCTATTAGGCGAAAATAAACAACACCTGGAGCACATAAAAATTTAACAAGCAGAAATATGTCATTAAATTTTCAACATCAGATCCTTGCTCCGGCATAGAAACGAAAGTCATCACCATAAAATAATGCTATATCGGAAACCTACTTAAGCAAAGTAATAACACTTCCACGGTAACCACTAGGTTACTGAAATCAGGTTCTCCCACTCCATCTGCGCCTCGACGGGAAATAAAGATCTTAACCTCGAAAAATGGCTGTAAGGTAAAGCTGGATACGTCAAAAGCTATTGGGTAAACTAATTCAGCTAGCATTCTGCATCCACAGAACGAAATCGCACTGGCTTTATTGTGACACTATTAATTTCATAATTAAAGATTTTATATAAGTAGAGTATAAATCTTTCGTTTCTTATTTACTTGTTGTATTATTCGTAGCAAAAATTGAATATGATTTTGAAGATATAAAATGTTTTAACACGCATTATTTATAAATTATGAAGATAAATTAAACATGATAAGACTGAAATCACTATGTATCAGTTATGACATGAAATATTACGTAATTTCAGAACAACGATGTTTACAATACAAAAGTTTATGATGGGAAGAACACTAAACATAACTTTGTTTATTATTTTGATTTATATTAAATTTCGTTTTATACTCTATATGTTGCTCATATAGCTAGTTTAGTAACATATGTTCGATTTTTTCATATTCCTCTATATTTACGAGGTGTGTTCAAAAAGTAACGGGAATTTTGTATTTTCGCGGGCTGTATTAGTCCGATTTGCGCGGTTTTTTCGTTGTTGTATTGGTAAACATGTCTGAAAAGTATCTGTACATTATTAGTCATGTCGGATGTTTAGTCTGTTGTCAGCTATCAAAAAGGTTACATGTGTTTTCGTACGATCGGTGATTAATTCTTTGTTTAAAAAATGGATCAGAGAATTTGCATTAATTTTTTCTATAACAATGAAATAAAGAGTAGCAAAGTATATATATTAGAAATGTTAAATATTGCTTTTGGTGATTCTGCTTTGAGTAAAACAAGGGTTTACGAGTGGTATAAGCGTTTCCAAGAAGGCCGTGAAGACGTTGAAGATGACGAGCGCCCTGGGCGCTCTAGCACATCAACAACCGATGAAAACGTGGAAAAAGTGAAAGAAATGGTTATGAACGATCGCCGAATGACAATCAGAGAAGTTGCTGATGATGTTGGCATATTAATTGGCTGAAGCTGTGAAATTATTGCGGATGTTTTGGGTATGAAACGCGTGACAGTAAAATTTGTTCCAAAATTGTTGAATTTCGAACAAAAACAGCGTCTAATGGAAGTTGCTCAGGAGTTGTCAATTGAAGTCAACAACGATGCAGAAGTACTGAAACGTATCATAATAGGTGATGAAACATGAGTTTACGAATATGACGTTGAAACTAAAGCTCAATCGTCCGAGTGGAGGCATTCCGAATCGACAAGACCGACAAGAGCTCGGCAAGTGCGGTCAAATGTGAAGGTTATGCGCAATGTGTTCTTCGATTTTAACGGCATAGTGCATCATGAGTTCTTGCCACAAGGTCAAACGATCAACAAGGAGTACTACCTACAAGTTCAACGCCATTTGCGTGAAGCAATCCGAAAAAAATGTCCGAATTTGTGGCGAAACGAGTCATGGCTTTTGCCTCACGATAATGCACCTGCTCACACTTCATTGCTTGTTTGTGAATTTTTTTTGCCAAAAACAACACTGTAATGATACCCCAGCCTCCATATTCGCCAGACATGACTCCATGTGACCTCTTTCTGTTTCCAAATAAAAAAAAAACTAAAGGGCCGTCGTTTTACAAGTATAGATGACATTAAAAGCGCATCGCTGAAGGAGCTAAACCCTATCCCAAAGATCAAGTTCCAGAAATGTTTCGAGGATTGGAAGAAGCACTGGCATAAGTATATAATAATGAATGGGGACTATTTTGAAGGGGACAACATTGATGTAGACGAATAAATAAAATTCTTTCCACAAAAACGAAAATTCCCGTTACTTTTTGAATACAACTCGTATATGTAAGCCAATAATGTTTTATTATTATTATAGGCGTGAATCTATAATGTTTTATACAACTTATTACCTCTGTCAGATAGATATCATATTTTCTTTTAATTTATGATATAACAACGTTAATAGTCAAATTAATTCTACCCATGGCTGCACCAACTTTATATGTACTTAAAGTTTATAATTATTAAAAAAAATGTATTTTAACATGATATTTATTCACTCAAAAAAGAAATTACAGTAACTCAAAGAAGGATGTATGATAACATTTTTGTTGATTCAAAGAATTCTACGTCTGCTATATACAAGCACACAGTAAATACTAAAATTTCGTCTTTTCCAAGCAATAATAATTGTAATCATAAACAACAAAAAGGATCCTCATTACACTAAACATTCAGTGTTGGCAAACAAACATTCTACTTCTACTAAATTCAAGCGCCAGTAAAAATCAAAGTTTCTTCTTTACCATTGGGGTTAACAGAGATTTTTCATTTTCTCTCACTGTTTTGAACTTTAGTGTTCAGAAAAATTTGAGACTATGAATTTAAAAGTCTGCAACTATATGATAAAGTAAACTTGCATATTTGTTATTTGTTTTAAAATTAAAAAATAACAACACTTTCGAGATATTTGAGATGATTTTGGTCTTTCTTAAATATTTCGTAATATCTATAAATATTGTGCGTACTCAATTTTACCAAGGCATATACTGAATTCTAGAACATTTAAGGGGAAAAACAGTACCTGAAATTTACCATTTATTCGAACCATTCCTTAATAGCATGCTGCTTCGTAAATTATACGAACTCGGGGCAAAGTGAGGACGATATAGCATATTAAAGCATGCAGTTAAATAAAATAAGAATTTTTTCTGTTAATAAAGTAAGTTCTAATTATGTTATCATTTGACTTTGCTAATTTCACGAATTAATTAGTCAGAATTAAATAAAAACCGTATTTTGGAATTTCTATCAAATTTTTGTTGATTTCTTTTATAAATGTGTTTATCATGTTCAAATGTGTTAAAAACATACTTTTTAAACATATATTTAAAAGAAAATTAATTATATATTATTTTTATTACTTAATAACTAATAGCTCACTTTACCCCGAGTATGGGGCAAAGTGAGCCCAAATGCATTTTTTTATTATATTCAAAATTAAAAGTGGTTCTATTTACTTTAAGAGGTTAAAACTTTTAGGTATCATTAATGAAAGTCCAAAGTATAGTTTGAAACTAATTGCAATATCTTCAAATCATACATGTTCTTTATTTCGATCAACAAACTTTTTCAGGCTCATTTTGACCCGGTCTCCCCTACACTAAAACTCGACAAATAACAATAATAATAATCAAGAACAAAACGAAGATCCTCATTAGAGTAAAAATGAACTGACGAACCCATATTCATTACACACAGCTTCGAATGTCTCAATGGCACATAGCAAAAGAACCATAGAGGCATATAGCCTGGGCAAGCAGCGGCCGACAGAAAGGAAAATCCAGGATGAAAAAAAGGCTCGCGCTCACGCTCGTTGGCGCTGCATATAAGACGTGGACGACTGAGCGAATTCCATCAGTGCAGCTTATACATATACACAGGCGCGTTCATTCCCTCTCCTGGACGTGTGTCTCACGATCGCCGGTACACGGGCTAGGTTCTCCGCAAGCGTGTATATGTACCAGCGGCCACGGGCTAGGCTGGTAAAAAAACGCGGCGACCGCGATTTTCTGCATGCGTCTGTGTGTGTATGGAGGAGGTATTGTGTGTATGTGAGCTGAGACTTACTGGCGGGAATTACAAAGGCAAAAACGTGGGCATCGGAACTGTGTATGCACGAATGTGTGCTGCAGTGCACGTGTGGAGAGTGCTCGAGAATCGGCCCACGTTTAGGACGCGAATGTTGAGCTTGGGTGACAGGCTTATAAATGATGGGCATTGGGGAGTGTAGGTTTCATGCGGTTCTTTGCTTTTTCGATTTAGTAATATGATTACGAATATCTGTCATTTAAGATAAATAATAATTAATATCTTACAAAGATAGGTTTATCTAGATTAATTTACATGTCTGTGAACCAAAACTTTTCCTATTACAATCATTTGGATGCAAGACAAATTTTCGTTCTCCAATATTCAATGAAGATTCAATTCGATGTTCTACTTAAATTGAAATGATTCCTATTAAACTAAGGTGACTGTACCCAAATTGGCCAAATACGCTTATTCTAACTATATATTACGCGATTTAGCTGGTAAGTAGTTGATTAATTATGTAGATGATGTTAGTAGAAGCTTTTTCATCGGAAAATTTTGTCATGGAAGCAAAAGGGAATTAATCGCAGTGCATTTTATATTATGATAGTAATTCATCACTATAATTTTGAGCAAGTCGTAATATTTACTGTGATTTTAAATAAAGAAATAGACACTGATCACGATGTTACTACGTATCGTTAGCTTTTCAGTAGCATTCTATACATCAACTATGATTATGGTAAATGCTGAAAGTTTCGGTGGGTCATATTAGGTAGAAACGTTTAGATTCTCGATAATTGTAGCCTTAATCATTAGTATATAGACGTTCAACAAAACTATAGATAACTTTCTACCAGAGTAGATAAATATAGTTGTAAAAGCTTTTATAATCCTATTCATTATATCTCTTTTAGTTAATATATTCCTCATGTAGTAATTTTGCTTACATATCCTTTTATTTGTCATGAGAATGCTTATGCGAATCATCTTCATCAATATTAAGATCCTCTTTATTCATCAGCTTTCCATTCTTCTTGACTTATGTATTTATTATTCATTTCCAAGAAAAATATTCAAGCTTAATTTTTCTTTTAAGAGTTTAATTTACGAAATATAATACTGATCAAAAACATCCCTCGTTTTATTTGACACGTTTTGTTCTTTAAAGGCAACAGGTGAAATTTTAATTTTCTATAATATCAAATATAACTTTATAAGATTTTGCACACAGATTTATAACATAAAAATGTAGTTCTGGAGCAAATATCTATACGTTATACGTTACGTTATATACGTATAACTTACTTACTTAGTTGAAATAAAGCATAAAAACAACAACAAACGTTCAAAAGTCCTTGCATAATAAAACATTTTTTTGAGCTTCGAAGTTAAACACACATGTTTATTAAACCATATATAGTATATTTTCACAGATTCTTTTGTTCTACCCTCAAACTTCAATTTCAACACATTATTTGTTTAAATTTGAAATTTTATGAAATTTCAGGACCATTTTTTTTAGTTATATCATTATACTTTCTGTATAAAATCGACGGTTACAGAATATTTGATAAAATCTCAGAGACCACAATAAACTTCGTAATATTTCGTTATTTACAAAGGTATCAATATCTTTTGGTAATTTGACTCTTGATAGTATTTATTACACTAATTTTAGGTTACTTTAAGATTTATTAATACTTATATAACATGATAAATTGCATTTATAATGGGAACTCGATGAATCTGTAAGAAGATACTAATGGCATTTAATACGGGAGTGGTATAACAGGTTTGGAGTATAACGATGGGGAGAAACCCTACTCTAGTGGACGCCCAAAAGCTGATGGATATCATTTGCGCATCTTGAAGCGATATGGGTCCCCCGCCTTAAACATTTGCATTTCAAAGAATGACTCCCTCCTTAGAATTTGATTCGCTGTGGCCGCCATGTTACATTGCTTTCTTCTAGCTGGCGTCTACCAATGACAATGGTGTCTCAGTTCTACGCGTTACCCTTCGTTTCTTTCCCTTTACGCCATTGCAGAGTTGCCACGTAACAATTTATTTGTTTCGCTTCATAAATGCGAATTTAGAACTCAGAAACAAACATATTAATTATTTGAAAATTAAAATCATATCTTAATAAACCTATACAGAATGAATAATGGAAAAAAATAGTAAGATAAGTTGTAGGGGAGACTGGGGCAAAGTAAGCCCGAAAAAGTTTGTTAATCGAAATAAACAACATGTATGAATTGAAGACATTGCAATTACTTTTAAACTATATACTTTAGACTTTCATTAAATTAAATAGAACAACTTTTAATTTTGAATATAATAAAAAAATTAATTTGCCCCGTACTCGGGGTAAAGTGAGATTTTAGTTATTAAGTAGTAAAAATAATATATAATTAATTTTCTTTTAAATATACGTTTAAAAAGTATGTTTTTAACACATTTGTACATGTTAAACACATTTGATAGAAATTCCAAAATACGGTTTTTGTTTAATTCTGACTAATTAAATCATGAAATTAGGAAAGTCAAAATGATAACATAATTAAAACTTACTTTATTAGCAAAAAAAATTCTTATTTTATTTAACTGCATGCTTTTACATGTTATATCGTCCAAGGCTCACTTTGCCTCGAGTACGTATCATTTACGGAGTAGCATGTTATTAAGGAATGGTTCGAAGAAATTGCAAATTTCAAGTACTGCGTTTCCCCTTAAATGTTCTAAAATTCAGTACATGCCTTGGCAAAATTGAGTATGAACAATATTTATAGATATTATGAAATGTTTAAGAAAGACCAAAATCATCTCAAGTACCTCGAAATTGTTATCATTTCTTCATTTTAAAACAAAAAACACAAATCAAGTTTACTTTATCATATAGACTTTTAAAATACATATTCTTAAATTTTCTGAACACTAAAATTCAAAATAGTGAGAGAAAATCAAAAAGCTCTCTTTACCCTAAGGCTTTTTATCCTGGTCTCCCCTATTTTGGGTTTGTCACTAAATAATTGCTTATGTGCATTAAACAGACATTTATAATATATTAATTTTATATTTTGATTTCCAATATCTAAAATGTAATTATTTCACCCAATCTCATTACTGTATACATTATTCTGTCTGATTTGTTTTGTCACAGAATTTGATGAATTTTCATTCAAGTATCGTTAAACGTATATATGAAAAGTACAACTGCACTTCATTAGAAAGGAATGAAAATCTGCTTTAAATGGTCGTAAATTATATACATTTGTTTTAATATCTGAATATGCGACCTACTTTCATTTAATTTGATATAGGTATGTCAAAATTGCATATTCTCGAATATGATATGTTTCAATGGGAACCGTACCCATTGTAGTTTAATCGATAAGTATCTACGTAAAAATGGACTTGCTGAAATATTTATAATCCATAAAAATAGAATATACGAAATGCATCTCATGTAACGATATTAAAATGCCCAAATTTCTTCTAAACAGCTTTTTTAATCTACACCAAAGTGACCATCGTATTGAATACAAAGACACACATTTATAAATTTAATTATCCGATTTTTCATAATAAATCTTGAATGTACTGCCTACAATATTTTTCATGATTGAAGCCTTAAATATAAAATCAATTTTGATGTATTCAATGTAGATGTATCTTGATATGAGTAAATTAAAATTTTTTCGTTATAAATGCTATTTCTTCTAGACAATTGCATTAAATAGCATTACATTGAATATTCACTGCTAAGATTTTTAACACACGTAAATAATCTTACTAAAACAAATGGAAAAAAAAACTTTTAAGAAATATAAGTATCCGATCACGTATGAGCACGAGCAGGCAAAAGCACGTCCACGCCCACACGTTTATCTATTAAGAAAACACAATACACACATCAACAGAAATAACAACAACGATACACGCACACACATACACACATTCAAGCGCGATCGTTTGACCAAATTCATTCGAAGGAGTAAAAGTACACCGTGCATAAATCTATCCATCGATCTATATTTATCTCATTCTCGCGCACATATAGCTAGACGATAATACTCGCTGCATACGTGTGTCAATATATACACGAGAGAGCGCGCGCGACGGAATCTCACGAGCACGCGCGTGCAAACGCACCCTTGCGGTCCCACGACTGCTAGAGGTAGGCGCTGCTGCCGCTGCTGCTGCTGGCCTTGCAGCGTGAAAGGCACACGGAAACCACGCGCGTCCATCTTGTTACGTAACGGCCAAGTTTTCGCGAGAGATCTTGGATGCGAGTGTGTGTGTGTATGCAAGATCGTCTGTCCGAGAGTCAGCGCATTCGTGAAGCACGGAAATGTCACGAAGAAACTGTTTTGGGAAAAAAGATGGAATATTAAAAAAGTTCTCAATTTTCCTATAACCCTATCTAAGTACGTCTACTCATAATATCATCGCACCTTCGTATTCATGTATGGAATTATTGTGAATGGTCGACAATACAATCATTTGATTTATTTTAAATTTCAAGACTCTCGTTTGAAGGTATGCATGAACTTATTTCAAAGCAAAGGTAAAATACCGCTGTCAATTAATTGGCACTTAGCTTTCTCAAACTTTATTAAATGTTCCAATATTAAATTATTTGTTCTATTTAATTATTTGGTGAACAATCAAAATAACATGTCTATTTTTTAATATTACGAGATATATAGATACAATTTTTTTAATTTAAACGTATGTAAAAGTATAGAATAGATTATGAAAAAATATTTAAATGGTATAAAAAATGAAAAATGTTTTGGATATCAAGTAACTTTCAATTGCCAATAATAAACTACTTTTGCAAATAAAATTTTTTCGTATTTTTGTAATTTTGTTCAAATTTGTATAAACAACGAAGTAATTCATTTATTACTAAAATATCATAAAAATAATAAACGATGTAAAACCAAAACGAATCAAGGAATTTTAAAAAATCAAAATTCAAATTAAAAATTCGATCAAAATTTGTTGTAAAAGGAATATTTCTTTTTTTCAACAAATTTTGATCGAATTTTTAATTCGAATTTTGAGATTTGAATTTTTAAGATTCCTTGATTCGTTTTGGTTTTACATCGTTTATTATTTTTATGATATTTTAGTAATAAATGAATTACTTCGTTGTTCATACAAATTTGAACAAAATTACAAAAATACGAAAAAATTTTATTTGCAAAAGTAGTTTATTATTGGCAATTGAAATATGTTACAGGCCTGTAATATATATATATATATATATATATATATATATATATATATATATATATATATATATATATATATATATATATATATATATATCATACAAATGAAAAAACGTTATAAAACATAAATGATTTGATGAATATTAAAAATTCTTTCTGATTTAAAAGCTTCAATAAACGAAAAAATATAGCGTTCATTGGTGAATTATTACCGGATAAGATATAAGATATAAGCATAACATACAAGCAATCAAAAATTTGTTGAAAAAAAGCTTTAACCTCAAATATCTCGAAAAATAAAGGTCCTTATGATCTAGGCAAATAACTTAGCAAAGAAATAGTAAAAAGTTACATTTCGGAAAATTTTCAAAAGAAATGGTGTCGTTATCCACAAGTTATGGTGAGCTATAGAAAATCGATTTATTTTTACAAAGAGAAAAATAAAATGGTTTAAAAATTTTGCTGAATATTGAACTCTATGTTACTAATCATCTCAAATTTTTTCAATAAATTTCCATTATACGTTTTCAATGTGATTATAACAGTTTCAAAAAAAGACACGTTTTTGTTTATAACAAACGAAGAGACCTTATAAAAAATTTCGGGTCGGAAAAGTTGAGTAATTTTATGCTCTTTAAAATGCATTTTCACTGGATCGATGATATTATTTATAACATACCAAGAAACTCACAAAACTAAAACCCAAGAATCGAAAAACCGATAAAAGACAAAAACGAATCCGAAAAACTAAAACTAAAACTGTTAGTTAGGAAAAGGTCGTACAGTATGAACACATATAGCTATTTTGTCTGTAACTTTTAATTAGTGCGACGATACTTCATTTTCCAAAAAAGGATTTATGTTTTGAAGGGTCCAATTTAAAGAAAAAAATTGGATAAGGTCAAATATAATTGGCTATATTGTGTATACAGTTCTAAAAATCAAATTTTTAGAAGTATTTGCGAAGGTAAAGACCTACTAATGTTAACTTCAGGTTACCAGCGGATAATATATATGGATTATAAGTTATAATTACAGCATATTGAAGGGTTACAAGAAGAACATTCGAGATTTGGGACCACGATTTGTCCAGCAAAAACACCAGGAATGTGACAGCTCTACGGTAACCTAACTTCTTGTTTACTATTTAATAATCGCAAAGAATAATTTTACCATTTTTGCCAATATTAATAATAGTGACTGTATGATCAATTTTTTGACATGAGTAATTAAGTAATTTATTTAAATTAATAACATACCTTTTATTTCTCTGCTTAGCTGAAGAGATGAACTACAATTATTTAATGTAAATTTGCAAAGCTATTAAACTGCATAGTTAATAATGTACAACAATAAATTAATATTTATTTATTACTAAATTTTAGCAAAATACGATAATAATGCAACGAATACGTCTGATTTTAATTTTGACTGCAGTTTCTTTGAGGTTTTACATATGTGCAGAAAGCGCTGAGAATATGACATCATCCGCGAGATCATATTACAAATGATAATTGCTTTTTTTAAATATGAAAGAAGTTGCAGCAACGTAACCAACAAACCATTAGTTTTTATTTTTAGGCTAGATACACAGAATTCTTAATATATTCTACAGTATGGTATGAAGAAAAGCTAGCATTTATTATTGCAAAAATGATAGTCATCGAAAGTTACCAGAAGATGCCCAGAATACACTTAGGTGGAATCATGCTTGAATTTAGTAGACAGTACGTGGGGACGCTATGTCTTTCTTAATAGAAATTATTTTGCCAAATCTATTCATCATAAAATTTTACAGGTCGCATACGCAGATTATTCATATTTCACGGTGATACGAACGCTAGGAAATAAATATAGACATTAAGTATAGTTATTTAAAATTAAAAAAACTATACGATGATAATAACCTATTTTAAAAATGTGTTGATTGATAGTTTACCTGGAAATTAGTAATTTTAAAATTCCCCACGAAAAGTATCCACCATTATTTATCATTCTGGCTGAAAATAAGCACATTAGTATGCTCTGCTCCAAAAATCACTTGAACCATGTATATTTTGTACAGGCTGTGGCTTAGTCCCTTACAACCCGTAAAAGGTTAAGATAGAAAACAACTCAGAATCTAAAAAAAATTATTATGTTTTTTATTTCGTTTTAAAATAAATAAAAAATATGGTTAGATAATAATTTTAAAAAGTAAAAAAGTTATGAGTAGTTTTATCGAAGAGGTTACATATGATTTACATGTATACGAAAAACTTTGATTCTAAAAACTTTGATTATTTTTTAACCAATCAACTTGTAAAAGGTTGATTTAAAGTAATAAAAGGGTTGTGAGAAAATGTTCTATTACCCTGGTAGAAACCTTATAATGGCACCCATATTAGCTATAAAGGTGTATACAGGCAAACCAGATATATATATATATATATATATATATATATATATATATATATATATATATATATATATATATATCGAGTTTTGTGTATATATACACAACATTCGATAGATATATATAGATCTACATAGGTTCCTCAATAATAATATTATATGCATGTGAAATCTGTGACGTTATGTGTTTAGCGTTAAACAAGTTTCACATGAAAGTTCACATTTATAATATTAAGAATTACAGTCTTATTTGTACCAGTTACATGTAAGAGAAGGAAAAACATTTTTAACCTAAAAAATGAGAATTTGGAAATAATTTGTTTCTTCACATAATAAACAAACAATGTCCGCATAATATGTGATTATCTTATTTAATCTAACTAATCTGTTTGTAAACAAGTGATTTACGTAAAATTCACAACATTAATAATATATGCCAAATTATTCTATTAAATTTTATGAATAATTTCGTAAATTATTATTTTACTGTTTCTGATAATACAGGCACAATCTGTATTGTGATTTTAGTAAGGCAATTATCTGATGTATTCAAACAATTGTTTACAATATATAAATATGTACTTTATGACAATAATAGTAATATAATTCTTATACAAACCATATAGGTTTTGAATACAAATCTGTATTTAGGATGGAAAATAATCAAATATAAGGAAACTTATTTAAAACAAAATAAATAGTATGCACTAAAACTTCATGTAGAGATTATTTAGAGCTTATTTACTACTCTTAATTGTTTAGCAGATTGACATATACTTGCAACATGTGTTGTTTATTTCCTAAAAAGCAGAAATCTCATTGCACCTAAAACTTGATAACCTCACATTTTGGAGATTATTCATATTGATTTAAACTGATAAAAGGTGAAAAAAAATGTAATTTCTTATAAATCAAAACATTACACAATAAATTATACTTCTGTTTCTTAAAAAATAACATGTAAGGGGTTGTTGCTATCGAAATTTCCCTTATCCAGTGTTATCCGGGAAAATAATGCGGGAAAGTAGAAGAGACGATCGTTACACGCCTTTATAGTAACTGTCTAGTTTGCCTACATAGATCTACATTTCAAGGGACTATTCTAGATAGATCTATAAAGTTGGCGAGATAAATTTCTACCAGGGAAATAGTAAATGTTTCACCTAAAATTTCCAGACTTTCTATAATTAGAATTCTATTTATTGCTTATTTGTTATTAATCTTCTAATTATATAATCTAATTATATATAATTATATAAGTCGGTTTACTTTAGTTTCCCAGCGAACTAGCAGTGACCTTGGTATTAGAAATGAAGTAGCATTCTGTTTAGAGCTGAAACAAGTTTTCCTTTGAATTGAAAGTGTAAATCCATTACTGTGATTTTAGATACTTAATAATAATACGATGTATAAAGCTTTGTAAAATATTTTTTGTTACAGTATTGACGAAGGTTAATATAGACAAAAATGTCATATTAAAGAATTATCTTACTGTAAGCGGTAAATAAATTATTTTTAAAAACAACTCAAGAAGAACGATTTCGACAATTCCTGTCGTAGTGCTTGATATATTAATCTCCATTGGTTAGCTAAAGAAAAACAACTTCTAAAGATGCCAATTTTACGTTTTATTGCTTGTTTTTCCAAGCAGAGTGACCTTCGTTTTAGAAATGAAGTGCTTTTATTTAGCGCCATTAGATAATCTAAAAATTCTTGCGAAACGTTTACAAGACACGGATTCTGATTTAAAAATCTGACGCATCATCATTTTCATTAAATTGTGAAATAATTAATTTAACTAAACTTTTGCAGGAAATTTCAATAATAAAATTAACATGCATAAGTCGAATATGATATAGTTTCTATATGAAAAGTATTTATACTTTAAGGATAATAGAAATACAATTCAGAAGTTTTCAACTTGATATATATGAGCCAGAGCTATTTTGATTCTTGAAATTACTGAACCTGAACTAACCTTGCTACACCTGTAGCTGAAAAAATGTAATGTTTTCTTTACGAGTAATCTATTTTTCAAGATTGAAGGTTTCGATCGTATGCGAAGAATGAATTACTATATTGCAACAAGTGACTATAGCTACAAGTCACGCGGATACTGTGGAATGCAAGAATTAATTTCTTCTGTAAGGCCATTTTCCGAGCGATTTGAAAATTTTCAACTGCCTACACTTTTTCTGATGTCATTGCTCAATGCGCAATTTAATAGTCGATCTCATTTTCCCTGGATTAGATATTGCACAAAAATGTTTCTTTCGTGATCTATACTCGTGCTCATACAATTTTACACTATAGGTTTAAAAAATATTTATCATCTATAAAGTTGTTACGCATAGACGTAGAATATTTTTATAAAAAGAATATTTGTAAAATCAATAATATTAAATAAATACTTTTATTTTTGAATCGTATATATTTTATTGTAATAAAATCAAACATGAGTCAATTAGAAAGTATTCAATTAGTTTTGAGATAGTTGTACTTTTAAGTGTAATAAATAAACCAAAAGGATTACGAAGCAGTTTTAGTTGTTATAATAATAATTATGAAGCAATTTTGGTTTTAGCCTTTAAGAGGATCCGAAAGTCATTCCCTGAATTACCGACTGAACCATACATTATTTACTTTAAAAACAAAATTACGTTTATTTAGCTAAAACCCAAACTCGCTAGCCCTCCATTGAGCAATTACGGATCTATGTATGAAGTTTGAGACGTTAAAAACAACAGCACCCTAAATAATTATTGGAATGAAAATTTTATAAAATATTTTGGAACATATTTAGAAATGAGATGTTAATTTCTTTATTTTCTCCTGTAGTGATAATCTACATTGCTATAGAATGGTATCTATAAAAGTAATTATCTTATATACTACTCTTGTAGAGTAAAATACTCATCAATCTTTCATAAATATTTAACTTAGAAATCAGACGTTCTCACCATTTTAGTCGAACTAATTATTCATAACGTTTTATACTGACGTTTATTATATTCTAAACCTAAAAGACTAAGAACTTATGCATAAAGTGTAAAACTAGCAATTTACTTTTATGTAAAGAGTAATCTGCTGATTCTCTACTTTACAAATACTCTATTCTTCTCTTTTAAGTTTATTATGTATAGGAATAAATAACTTACAAAATTTCAAAATTTTTCAATGAAAATATTTCATTTTCACATCGAAAACTGTATTTAGAAGTTCATTTAACAATATATGTTTTTATATTAAGGTAGACTGGGGTATAATGAGACATTAAAATGAAGTGGATTCCAGTATTTTTATAACAGCATTCTTTTTAAAAAATCAACATAGCATTACTTTTTAATTATCCAAAGCATACTAACAAGTATTGATTTTTGGATTACATGCTGTATTATAATAAAAATCTGTAATTTACTTGTTACCCCGAAAATAGCGGTTTCTAAAAACGTTGAGGTATAACAAGACACATACTGTTACTGTTTGTACTATAGCTTCGTTTAAACTCGATCAAATTAAATATGGCAAAACGGAAAATAAAGTTAAACAATAAGCTTAAAAGACAGTCTATTCTGATTTTGACAATAAATAAAACATATATAATTCGGTTGTTGCATGATGTTTTTTATTCCATGTTCAAATAATTTATGCTAAAATAATTAGGTCGTGTTTTTTATTTTTGCTATGTAATGAAAATTGAAGTAATTACAGCCATTTGAAATTTGCGTGACGTCACGATGTTGTAGTTTCATGACGTTACGTAGCATTAGAGTATATCTATATATATCGAAAATTTGAAAACTTCGAACGTCTGTAACTTTCAAACTTTTCATTTTATTGATAAAAGAAAAATTCGACCTAATTATTTTTTGCCATTCAACTAATTTCATGTGAAATATCAACTTTTTATTTTTATGCAATATCATAATTTTTAACAGATTTGGAAAAAGCTGATTTCTTGTTTTACATATCTTAGTAAATAACCCAAAAATTCGCTTTATTACGGACGTTCATCGGCTAATCAATTTATTATATATTTGCTTTAAATTTTGACAGAATGTTATTAATAGTATTATCTATTCACCCTCAAAGCTGTAAGAACAATGCTGGTACCAAAATCGAAATATCCAATGTTTAAGTTGCGAGTTTTAACACGTAAGGTATAGTTAAGCGTGTGTTGAAAAGACATTTTAATTTATAGCCACACAAATGAATTATATATTTCTCTGAAAAACTATTATGTTGTAAAGAATTATGACTTATATTACGTAAAATAAGAAAAACTATAGTTAGCGGTCCCCTTTCAAAGATATGGCTAAGTAAACATTGTTGCTTGTGTTATTAGTATATCTATACTATGGTACAGTCTGTAGAAAAGTTTAAACTGTATTTTAGTTTTCTGCCCTATATCAAACCTTTTGGGTTGATTTTAATATTTTAACATTTTAATTTATGAATTGCAGATATTAAGTTATAAGTAATGCAATTTAATGATGATTTGAAAATTAAATTAACTATTTAACCTTATTGTCTCCGGTTAACTACCTTAACTTCGTTATCCACTTTTGACATGAGTTTCAAGCTATACGTTAAACATGAGGCGTAAATTACTTTGTAATACACATAAGAATACATGAAATAGTAGCCACAAAGGTTGTGCAACTTCAGACACTAGATATTGGCTACTGTCGCATTATACCGCGTGTCTTATTTTACCCCAATCTACCCTATTCACTACTATATCTATATTTAAAATTCAAAATATTAAAAGTCGCTAGATTTAATACTAGGAAAATCCCGAAGGCGATTTTTCCTTCTAAAACGTTATCTATCCAAAACGCGTTTGAAAACGCTCTATCAAAAGAAAAACATCGCGCTCTTCGAATCGCGAGCTCGCATCGAGTCCTCCGCACCGCGCGCCAGCCAGCCAATTACTCTAAAAATGCCCTCTAATCTCGTGGACTTTGGCTTTATCGAGTCGCCTGGTGCGCGCACAAAAGAAAAACGCACTGCACATACCCAAAGCAGAAAAAAAGCCGCGAAAAAGACCTGGAAATCCCTCTGACGAAACGAGCTCGCAGAAAGAGAGAAAATCTTTTATCGACTCGCGTGCAATCTCAAAGTGCAGCCGGCCTTTTTTTCAGCGCGATAACGTCTAGCTCGGCCCGCGTGGAATGCAGCATATATATACGTGCCTCGAAAGAGTCTCGAATATAACGACGCGCCATCCGGCAATTGGCTGGAACTGTAGCCGGAGCCTCTTTTTGCTTTTCCGAAGGTTACAAGCGCGCACACACACGGCTTATCGATGTGACTCTCGATGCCGCGCGATTTCGAGTGTGTACGCATGTGTGTGTCTGCGTCTCTGTGTGCGCGCGCGATAAAAATCGGGAAACACTGGACGTGCCGCGCGCGTGATACAAGCCGCGAAAACTTGAGGCGATGGCGTGAGGGTCGCGGTACGAAATATATATCTATGACGCGAGAGCGCTTATATTGCCGCGATGAATCAAGCATTTTTCCGCGGACGCGGGATATGCTCGATTGTGCTTTTTGCACGCCGTGGCTTTTCTTTTTCTCTGTGTTATTCTTGTTCTTCGTGCTGTGTCTCGATTGCGTAACTTTCGTGGGTTTTAATTTCGGTTCGAAGCTGGATTTATATCGCTCGGGAGGACGAATTTTTATTGCTCAGGTGTGATTGATTTATGATAGATCCTCCGATTTGCATTTTAGGTTGAAAATGTTATTTTATCATTTTATTTATATATAGCTTTTATATAGATCTTGGATTTATCTATTCATTGGAAAAATTATTGAAGATTTTTGCACTTATACGAATAAATGAGTAATACGTATTATTGTTTTTCTAAAACAATTATTATTTTGATTTAATATAAAAGTAAATTTGAATTTCTTTGTATTATTCTTGACACTCATCATAGCAGTTCTTTAGTTAACGGTTTTCTTATACAATATTATGGTTTCGAGTAAGTCAATGTTTATTTCATTTAATTGTCGGCGACTACTTTATCGATCAAAATGTATTTATGATAGAATGACTTTTTTTATAATTATATTTATGTATTTCTTGTCAATTATATAAATATCTGCAGATCTATTTCGGACGATAAATACTTTTGGTTTTTCCTCTTTACTACCCGTTTTTCCCACCTTTGTTCTTTTGCTTATTCTTTGTCTTCCCATTTATTCATCTGTCACGGGCTTCTTTATCTTCGGCCCTTTCCATTCTCTCGCTCCACGACTATTTTTGTCGCTTTTCTCCCATGGCGCGCGCGCGTTTACGCGTTTTTTTGTCTGGTGCACGGCGCTTGACACGTAAAAGGCGAGGATGCATCCGACAATCGAAGTCGTGCGCGAGAGAGCGCGATATCGACGACTTGGCGACGCTTTATGACGAGAGGTCAAGCGCACTTTGTCGCCCGATTGTGTGTACTTTGCAAAAAGAAGAAAGAGAAAGGCGCAAAAAGAAAACGAGCGGAAATGTTGATAAGAGCTGCACTAGAAATAATTTGATTGTAAATTAAGATTGTGGTGATTGTAGAAACAACGCTAAATGTTAGCTATTCAGTTATAAATTATAATAGTTAATTGTGAGGTCCTGTTTCATTGTTTGTTTAGTCAAACTTTGGATAATTGAAAACAGAATGATATGAGTTTTCTATATCATGAATCTTCGTAAAATTTAAATAGTTTCCATTATTTTTGTAAAAATCGTCAATATCGTACAAAATTGCAGTCTTCCGCGTGAACTCAGGGCGGATCTTACGCTATATACAATAAATACAACAACAAAATCATACGGGAGTTTATAAAAAGTTATTCTAAGAAAATCGTGATGTCCCAAGTGTAAATATTGTCAAATAAAACAAATTCAGTAAAGCCAAAAAAATTTTTGTCGTTTTGGGACTTGTTCTTTCCTCTATACATTTATCTACAAAAATTAACAGAAAAAAAATTATAAAATAATTTATCTCTAAGTAGAAAAAGCTAATTGTTTATAAAATTTTACTTGTTTACTTATAAACAGTTAGCTCTCTCTTCTTACACATGAATTATTTTATAATATAATTGGTTGCAGCCGATACATTTTTATGAAACTTCTTAAAAATATACAATTATTAACTAACAATTTAACAAGTTAGTAAGAGGAGACATTAAAAATTACAAAAAGATTATTTAAAATAAATAGGTTTTTACTTCGATGTTCTTTTTAAATCGTACGTCTTTTTATATAAGAAAATATTAAGTATTTTTCCTATGAAAATTCATACATCGTATTTAATTTTCATTCTTTTTACGTTTTGTATATTTATACATAGACATCATTATTATGCTTTAATTTTTCAGCGTAATTATGAGCAATATATAACATACGTGCTTAAAACGCATATATATATACGTCTACTTCGTACGTAAGAATTTCGCGGTGAGAGCATTAAATGTTGCGTGGATAAATTGCTGCAATTTCGATAAAGCGTTATCAGCCGAGCGTGGACCTTGCTTTCAGCAAATACACCAATTTTTAGCATTCTTTTTTAGCTCGCGCGCCTTGATAAGCGCGGCAACGTATTTCAAGTGTCAAATTCATTTCAAATGGTAAGCTACGCTGAATTTAAAACTTGGCGCTTATCTTCCTGATATCAGAAAATGACTGTGCATTCGCAATTTTTATGGATTTACAGCGTAAAAACAGCTAAAAGATACGGTCCTTATTCATAGAAGCGACATAATAAGAAGTGCATCGAAACTTTATGATAACCGTCGTGATCTTCCAGAGCGTTTTATGAAAATTCGCGATATAAGAATTATGAACGTTTTCTAAAATTTTTCTCAATTTTCCTAAACGATTTAACAAACAAAACATACAAATATATCTCGCGTAAACTAATTATGAACATTTCGATCAATAACAGTTCAGAACTATCCTACTTTGCAATTAATACTCGAATATACCATTCATAAACTGAATAAATCAATTAAGACCAATATGGGTATTTATCAATGTATGTATTTGTAAAAGAAATTATAAAAAGAAAAAGAATTCATATTGGCATTAGCTAAATTTTAAAAATACCCTTCTTCTGTTTTTATTCAGAGCGTTCCGATTAATTAAGGATGAAACTAAATTTTAATAAATAGTGAGTCATAATGCTTTTAGTTTAAAAAATATTATCAGAGTAATATATTCCTTCTGAATCTTGTGTTAAAATTGTATTCTCGAATTCACACACCCCTATTTTTAATATCTATTCTCACAATTTATCCGATACATATAAGATCAAAGATAAAAAGTCCTCCCCTCCGATTCAGATTTTCTTCCTCACATCTCGCATTCAAGCAAATACCGTAAATGATCTTTCCGCAGACAGCCGGCGCGCCCAACAATACGATCAAACAAAACAAAAGAAAAGTCATCAAAAGGGAAGAATCAAAAAAAGAGCAAAAAATCACGAGAAGGAGTCAGGAATATAAAACATCTCGCGTGGATGATTGACTCCTCCAATACATTCCTCTCCTCTCTGTCTCTCCCGTGTCGTGTATCTCCGCATTTTGTCATTTCCGGTCCCGCGGTCTCCAAACAATGACTTCTCTCTCCTGCATCATTCCCACCATCGCGCTGTGCACCAACAAAAACGCAGCAGCTTCACCACCCCACACCACATCGTCCATTTTTCCTATAATACTCCCTATATACATATCTCCAATATTTTTCTTCCCTTAAAAAAAAACGAAGCGAACTGCAACTGTCTCGCAATCATCAAGCGCAGGGAACATCACGTGCCTCCCCCCTCACGCGCAGATATTACATTTCACCTTACTAGGCTACGGGGCGATGCGCTGTTTGCGCGGCGCATAATTGAAACGTCCTGTACGCCATCTCTCTTTCTCTCCTCGTTTTTTTTCCAGCCTGGAAGGAAAGGCAGCAGCAGTACATACGCGCGCAGAGCCCCGTTGTAGTTCATCAGTCATTCGAGGAAAATGCAGAGAAGAGAGACGGAGTCATCGTAACCCCTCGGAGCGCAAAATGACGTCCGCAGCAGCAGCAGCAGCAGCAGCCGCCGGGGCATGAGGGACGCACGGGGGGATGAAAAGGGACAGGCCGCGGATTCAGAGAGAGAGAGAGAGAGAGAGAGAGAGAGAGAGAGAGAGATGGAGGAGGAAAGAGCAAAGGATTCGCGTATACTCGTGGGATAGGTCGTGATTGCTCAGCGATACAAAGGGTGGACAGAGATGGCGAGAGAGAGAGAGAGAGAGAGAGAGAGAGAGAGAGTGTGCAACCCCCTAGGCACCCTATCCCTATTACGAGGCAGAGCTGCCTTCCTCTCATTTTCTGCATACTGCGTAGGAACGAAAGAGAGAGGGACAAAGAGAGCCCCGGAATCGCGAGGTCCAGGATGGAGAAAAAAGATCAGGGGTCTACGCATGTGGATCGAATTAACCGATGGAGAGCCGATGCGTTCCCTCTCGCTTCTTTTTTTTCTATATTAGCCCCCGCGTGCAGCGCGTTTTATGGAATTGAAAAAAATGTGTGTGCGCGGGTGGGGTTCTTTGGAAAATGGTTGGGGAGAGAGATTTTTATGCGTGTGCGCGCGGCGTGAGCTCTGGAGTGCGCTGCTAATTGGGCTAACGCTCGATGATGAAGAGGTGCCTGCATGTGTGCGTGCGTGCGTGTCTTTGTGTCTGTGTGTATTTATGGATGATGATGATGATGAGGAGGATTAATATTTTTCTTCTCGGATTGATCTGAATTAAATGACGAGTGTAGTGCGCGGATTGGTGGAAAACTTATTGGTGCACGTCGTTCTTTTGCAAATTTGTTTTTTTATAGCGGTTGCTTGTTTTTTCTATAGGATTAAATAATTACGTGGAAAATTAATCTTGCTTTTAGTTCGAAGTTCATAGCACTGAAGGAGATGCCAGGATTTTTCTTTGTTTTATTATTTTTAAATTCATTTCGTTTATCCTGCATTCTAAAATTTTCTTTATATGCGACGACAACAATAAATATTAACATGGATAGGGCTGTTCGTAAAACTGATAAATAAATGAAATATAATAGATGTGGAACTTTGTTCCACGACTAAAATGATTGCCAACAATTGATTAAATTGATAAAATGATTCGCTCGTATAATTTTGTTTTCATAAAATATGTTTTAAAAGGAAAATTAGTCGCGGTCAGATCCATTGCTCATCTGTCTAGGACTTAAGGGGAGGTCGGAGCGAACTTTACCATTGTGACCTCCACCTCGCGCCGTATTTTTCATTATACGTCTAACATTCACATAGTATCGAGAACATCGAAATCGAGGTTGATAATAGTTTGTTATTATGTAAAGAAAACCGGACAACAGCAATTTTGTTTATTAGTAGCCTCAAAAGTTTTATATTATGAAATATTGTTACAATTGACGAATGGAAAACGGTAAAAGTGATGGTCATCTTACCGTTTCTTAGCCTTACTGATAGCTTCACCTCGCGCCGTATTTTTCATTATTTTACGAAATTGTACGCAATTATGTACGCTTGAAGCTTTATAAACATTTATTATTATTACAAGAACACCGGACAACCGCATTTTTGTACCATAAATGACCACAAATTTTTATTTTTGTGATATTAATTTTTGAGGTTAGGTAATATCTGCACCAATCAGGATAGCTCCGACCTCCTCTTAACACTATTATATTCTAATAATGGGATTTTATGTAGAATTTTAAGCCATGTTTGGTGGGATTCACCTTTTGAAAACCAGAAAATCATACACCGTTACAATTTTTCACCTCATGTAACAGATTATACAATCTCCTTTTAAAATTTCATACTTTTTAAGCAACGTTATGTATTATTCTCATTTTCTTCAAATTGCATGTTTCACCTTTGATTTAAAATATCCAGCATTTCATTGTCTCAGGTTTATCTCATTAAGCGCTAAAAACAAAAAATTACCTTCTAGTACTAGAACTTGATCATGAAACCAAATCAGTACGTAAAGCCAAGAAATCATACACCTTACGACAGTTTCAATCCCGTACGTCCGATTACACATTTTTTTAAATCATGCATCGTAAACAATATTTAGCATTACGATCTTCTAAAAAACGTATGTTTGTTTATGTTTTCGCCGACTAAAACATTCGGAATTTAAATGTATATACAGTTTTCCCTCATTAATCACAATAATCAACCATCATAATCCTCTCCAACCACGAAGAAAAAACCACTGCGATGCTTAAAACCAAAAAAACACACCGCGTCAACTTCGAAATCGCATCGCGCGCAGCGAGGCACTAATCCTCGCACTTCTGAATATAACGAACTTGCGTACCTCTTACTCTGCACACACACACCTAGAGGAGCAGGAGCACCAGCCCGGTGCATCGGAGGATCTGTAGCTGCAGTTGAGCTCGCTCGCTCGCAGAAATCTATCAAATTCTCCACGCGACGGATCAGAAACGACGGCGGCGGCGACCAAACCAGTTTGGTCGGTTCGAATGACCGGGTTGCCGAGAGAGAGAGAGAGAGAGAGAGAGACCGCGATGCGCCGACGAGGATCCGAGCAAAGTGTACTGCCGCCGCATGCTCGAGAGGAGAAGGAGGAGTAGCAGCGCAGGCTGCAGTGCACGCCGGATGAGTACAGAAACGTATATACCTACCGCCAAGTTACAAGAAGAGATGCTGCGAGTAACCGTGAGAGAGAGAGAGAGAGAACAGAGCAGCATATGCCCCCTCAGTCAAAGTCAAAGTGTGCGTGTGTGTGTATCTGTGAGTGCGTGTGTATCCGTGAGTGCGTGTGTATGAATGAATATGTGTATGTAAGTGTATATGTGTATGAAAATGTGTGTAGGGTATGTGTATACGTATGTGTGAGTATGTGTATGGTGTAAGTATGTGCATAAGTATACGTATACGAATGGGTATTTTTGTTTGTGTCTTGTTTACGTATGTATGTGTATGAATATATACGCAAGATGTATACAGGTAAATGTGTGGATGCGTACACGTGATGGCGATCCGACGGCTCCTCGCCAAGATCGCTCGCCTCGTCCCTGTCAGGCGCTCTATACTGTGCTTCCGTTTTTTTCTATCTTTTTTGCGTTTTCTTTTCTCTGGCTCTTTTGAATTTTTGTTTCTTTCTTTGCTCTTTTCTCTCATTTCGAACCCCTTTTCTGCACTTTTGCGCTTTTATGGGGTTGCCCTTTTGTGCGCGAGCTGGGATGATGCGGTTATTGTTTTCAGTTTTGAGTACGTGACGTCTGAATCGTTTTTTTAAACGCTGAAGTTTCTTTCATCGCTGCTTGATAAAATTTTCGTCATTGCAATTTAAAATTCAAAAATTTTATTTCATACGATTTAATAATCTCCCACTGGTATATATAAAATTGGAAATTATTTTAAGTTTTAAGACTTACTTAGACTGGCAATACTCAAACGCATGTGTATAATGTGTACATTTTAGCATTATTTTATTTAAGGCAAATTTCCAGTATAAAGTTTCTCAAACTCAAGTTTTCGAGACCTCTCTTTGAGAAAGTATTCTGCTAAAGCAGTTAGCATCGGTTGCTCATCATCTTGCTTTATATTTCACACAATGTTTTGTACAGCATTGAAACCATTATTTTCAGTAGAATAAATGATCGGTTTCAACAAAAGCGTCGGAGCCTCCTGTAAAACCATTTTATTTTCTTTCAAGGGTATATTTAAAAACAGTAATCCATACTTATCTTCATACTAACCTCCACTTCCTCATTGTATATACTTCCCCCCCCCCCTAGCTTTCCCTTATATTCTCCTGTTTTTCCTTCATCTTTTGCTTGCTTATGCACTGCGGGTCTGCAACATCGATTCCACGTCAGCGGCCACGATGTCTCTCTCGCTCTCTCTCTCTCTCTCCCTTCTCTCCCGTATCACCTTAAGGGCTTCGATATTGCGTTTCTCGAGCGACCCCCCCCCCTCTTCCCGTCCTCTCGGAGCTTATTGTTGATTTACATCTTTAATGCACGATGAACTACCTCCGTCATCGGCGGGGGACAACGAGGGGGCCTGACTCTCTTTATCCCCGCCCTCCGCTGCAGCGCGCTTTGTGTGTCCCTTCGTCATTTTTGCCGTCGCGTCTTTCGGGAACTCATCGTCGAGTCATTTTTTTTACTGCGCGCGACTTTGTACTACGGTTACCCGCTCGATTAACGCCGGAAAGTCGCAAGTATATAGTCGGGTGTTTTTTCTTGCGGCGCAGCCTCATGTTACACGCGGGGGCACGTGTTGTTGCGTTCGTGGTAGCGTACGATTTCGTGTTTATGACCCAATTAAGGAGAAAAACAACGTGCGCTCGGTGCTTAAAGTGAGAGGAAAAAGGAGATTATAAGGGCATTATTTTTTAATAATTAATTGCAGGGGTGCGCGCGCCAATAAGAAGCAAAAGTTTTAGTCTAAAGTAGCTACGGAGGCAAATCATTTTTCATGCTTATATTTTTAGATTTAATACTTGACTGATATTAGTAATAACATAATTTCACAAGTAGGATACTGAATTGTTGTCTAGCAATATTGTGTCATTGAACATCTTGTGACTAAAATACATTCCAAATCCTTCTAAAGTTATCCATAAATACCTTTTAGCTTCTATTACCATTTTATTCCCACTGTAACCATTATACCTAAGGCACATTTGACACGTAAAAATAATATTGCATTTATGAGATTCCTGGATCATCTATATGGAACTTTAAGAAAGAATGATCTAAATTGCATTTTAGTACGTTTTGAGAAAACATACTTTATTAAGAGGCGTCGTTTTTTAAATAAACTATTTTTTGCAATGGATTTTTTATAGAGAAATTCCGAGTTTTAGAAAATTATTTGGGAATAAAAGGGTTAAATTTTAATAAAAATAAATATAATTAGTTAAGATTTACTAATATTAAGTATCGTAATCATATTAAATATAATTATCAAGACCTTACTAAGCCTGAAAAGGTTGCTATTCTTTCATGAATTTAGGGCTTCTGGCACACATCACGATATAACGATGTAGATGTAATGTATAAGCATACTATCTCCTTGTTAAATGAATAATTATGACTTACTAATTACTATTCTACATGAGTTATTTCACTGAAAGAATGATCAATAATTTGCAAGAAATTTTAACTATTGGGTGAATTTAATAAGTATAGTCAGTTGTAAGCCGTATTTCTTGTTAAGAAATAATGTTTATGAATAAGGAAGTATTCCTATATATCCTACTCATGTTAAAGTAAGTAAGTAGTAATTAAAAAAGCACTAGACTAGCCGTGAAGAAATCCTCACTAAATCATTTATTATTAATAAATAACTATTATTATATGATATATATATATATATATATATATATATATATATATATATATATATATATAGCCTAGTATAACATATATATTTTTCAAAGAAATAAAAAATCTGCATATTGACAATGGTCAGGTGGTATAATATTTGAGAATTAATAACATAATGTTACAATATTTCAGTCAAATATGTAGAAAATTAATTGTAATAATATGTAATCAAAAAAATAAAAGATTGTATTTTATAAATATTTATTAATCTCAAAAAATATGTGAATAGGGAAGAATATTTTTTTTCTTGAGCGTTACTCTTGAAGTTAGTAGAGAATGTAAGCCGATTTATGATCCTTTTTATATTTACCTAAAAACGCTGAATTTATCAAAATTATATTTGATAAGAAATTTCCATTTTACACTTTCTTGCCAATAGACAAAAAAGTATAAAATGCTAACTGATCGCTTGTTGGGTATTTAATAATTTTAAAGAGAATCTAATGGACTCTACGAGCTTATTTTAATATTCTGTCTAAATCTTCTTAAATTTTAGAAGATCACCAAAATTCTAACAATTTAGAAAAAATATATACCATTGATTATTGTAATATGTCATTAGTTAAAAAATCATCATCTCTCTCTATTATCATGGAATAATTCCATTCCATTTCGCATTCCAACCGGCATTTTCCTGAAATTTAATTAACAACCTGATCAATCGAAACAAAAGGAAATGCATCCGATCGTAGGCAAGAAAGATCTTGCAGAAAGAAATAAGTCTGACATTGAAAAGACGATCGGCATTCGTACATACACACGGAGTCACAGTCGATCAGTACACGGCGAGCTAGGAAACGATGTAGGCACGACATCCTCGTTGTCGACGAGTCGCCGTGTTGCATGCGAAAGCTGATTGGACGCTGGGACCGGGACAAAAACTTGCGAGTGCTGCTGCACGCCTGCTGCCCGTCGTTGGTGGATCGAGGGGGTTTATACGTCCACGATCGAATGAGTGGAACAAGAAAGGTATAAAATGAGAAACTTTTAGTGCATGTGGCTGTGAGTCCGTGTGTGTGTATATTCTGTGATTCTTTTTTGATTTACTGCATGGCAGATTGATTCGTGACATGCGACTGATGATGCTTTTCTTCATAATTGAAGATGATGTGTATTGATTTTATTCATTTTTATTGATAGTTTTTGAAGGAAGTGAATTATTTGTCTAGCATTATTGAATCACTCGAATGTTTTATCAGATGATAAAAACTTAACTCAGTAATGCCCAGATCCTATAAAGGTTGAAGGAATGTATTTCCTTTCATTTGATCATCTATCAATTAGTTTCAAACTAAAAAATAAACTATTAGAATGTTTTAAAAAATCGGAAATATGATTTTTATAAACAAAGTCAAAAAATACATTTTCGTTAGTTCTGCTTTTACATTAGATTAAGTCGTAATTTTACAACCCTAAAAGGGCACTAGGTGCCTAT
Source organism: Gastracanthus pulcherrimus (assembly GCA_949152435.1). NCBI lineage: Eukaryota > Metazoa > Arthropoda > Insecta > Hymenoptera > Pteromalidae > Gastracanthus > Gastracanthus pulcherrimus. Next base: position 68,215,475 of record OX424572.1, read on the forward strand.
ACGGGTTGATAGAGAAGAATCAAAAAAATAACAATAATTTCAAAGTATTAGTACCCTTATATAAATACCAATTGGTAGAAATACAAATAAAACAGTTTTACTAAGGTTTTTTAAGTAAAAACTACGGCGTTGGTGACCCGTAATACTTATAATAAATTTTAGATCTTCTCCATAATTCCAATGTTTATCGTTATAGATATCGAATGTAGATTTTAAGTTTATTAGTCGTAATCTATATTGTCATATCTGTCTAAAAAAAATAGGGCGTGCTGTCAATAACTTACAATACGAACAGAAGGTAACAATTTTCAATATCTTAACGGGAATAATATTAAATTTTATTTTGAAAATTATATATGATAAAATTCTGATTAGAATAGTACTTTTCGACACTGTTGAGTACGTTGGTTTTTAGTGCATGGGACGTTTTTCGCACGAGCGAAGCGAGTCACATGCGCTATAAAACAACGTACCCAACAGTGTCGAACCTTATTTTTTGATACAGTAGGTGTAAAATTGCAACTTTAAGAATGTATGCAATGCGTAAGGTGCAACTTTACGCTTACTGTGCCGAAAAATCACAATGAATATTTAATCCTAATAGATTATATTTCATATCCATTTTCTTGTATAGATTCAGTTTCATATATAAAAGTAATTTTTAAACTACTATATTCCTGAAAAACAGTAAATAAAACAAATTAATAATTGATTAATTTTGATTTATAAGCATAAAAATAGTACAACAAAAAGTAGTGTCTTGGCAATTACTATTTTAATTCATACACTCATCGACATGAATGTATGGAATTGGAGAAGTTAATCGGCCCCAATCAAATATCATTATTTAATAAAGAATAATCCTAAAATAGAGAAGGTTACGATTCACTTCACCAAACGAATTTAAAATATTCACGACTCAAGTAGCGATTGAGAAAATAGCTGCTCAATGGACAAAATTCATCATATGCAATTCTCAACGAAAATCTCAATGAAAATCGAGCGAGACAGGGAAATTTAATTCTGTGACTTATTTTACAATTCATAAGATTCATAAAAGGTAGTTCGTTGAATAAGCTGCAAATTCAAGAATGAAATGCGCGTCAAATCCCTCGAGATCATGCATAATCGATGATCCGTAACGGACACATGAATTTTAATTATAATAGGAGTTCATTGTGTGACTCACTAATTAAGAACATCCAAATACGTTCGCTTCACTCGAACTTAATTATTCAAAAGATTTCGTAGAAGATACGCAAACTTTTATTAAATCTACATTTTACGAATTCAAAACGGACGTTCGAAATATTAATACCTTCTTTTCTTTAATTTGACTAATGCAATAAATCTCACGTATTCACATTTTCGTTCATGATATTATTTAACTATTATTCAATGGGTGTTACCTTCCTGCTGTAGTATATATAATATCAATCCACTCATGATTAAGAAATAAATAAATTAACTTTCAGACGTTCGAAAATAAATTTATAAGTATGCATCAGTATCATTTTTAATATATTAGGATACTAATATGATTAATATATTTTTTTCGAATATATAATATTTAGATTCTAGATAATTTAATTAAAAACTTATTTATGTTTTTTAAATAATTTAAATACGATTTTAATAAATAGTATTGGAAAAATACCTGTTTTTAGTGTAAAGTAAAATTTTCCAATATAATTATGAAGATGAATTTTAAAAGCTCGTAAACATGTCCAATTTGATTGATACTTAATTGGAAACAAATATTTTTCATTGAAAATGATAATGGTTGCTTGCTTTGCATGTAGTTGCCGATAATATATCGAGAATTCACGTATACACCGGTATCAACGCTATCAAGTTTGAAATAGAAAATCGTTGTAGAATGTTGCTTTTTATTTAAAACAGACGTTTTATTATTTTAGATGCATAATAATTAAATTATATACCATGCATCGATACAAACTCACAAAAGCAAACAAAAGCTTAAAAAATGAATGCAAATTCAATAAAACGACCTCTGACTCGTGAAAAAACTCAAGCCTAGAATCACGTTAAGAAGCATAAAATAAACGATCAATCACGGCAATTACAAAATTACAATTTGTCTGTATATAAGCGAGTTCGCGCGCGTCCGCGTTGTTCCATTAAGAGAATCGTTAAGTCTCGCGCTCGATCGGGCTATATAGCTCCAGCAGCAGGAGACGAAGATACGACGGCGAGGAAAAAAAGGCAAACCGTCGAAATTGCGTAAACATTCTGCAACGCGGCCGATTACCACATTGAGGGAGAGAGTGAGAGAGACACTCCGACGGTGTACAGCGGCGGCATTCACCTTTGCCGCGCGCCGCGTGTGCGTGTATGTGCGTATGTATATGTATAAGCAAACTTGGATTTTTTCCTCAATGTGTGAGAGCGTGTGCAAGTTGCTCTATGCAAAATGCGTCGTTTCGCGACACGCTCGTTTACGAAGCCGCGGCAATAGATATTTTTTTTAAGGATAGACAGATGGAAATGATTGAAACTTATTCTTGATACTATTATAGGCATCGGAGTATATTATTTTATGAAATGACTTTTCGATGGAAAATTAAAATGTTAGCAAAGATAATATATTTGATTTAACATATAGAGGTGTCTAAATGTTAAAAAAGTAATTTTCATTGTTATAGGCATAGGAATATTATTTTAAGAAATGAGTCTTCGATGAGAAATAAAAATGTTATCAAAGAAAATATATTTGATTTAATATATACAGGTGTCTAAACATTAATTTACCTCGAAAGTACTTAATATAATATGCATCATATTAGTTTATATGTGTATAGCATCTCATTTCTAGGCTTTGAAAAAAAAATTTGAACAAAATAAATAAATTATCTAATTATTTCATCTCTGAAATATATGAGATAAAATCTGAAATTAAATAAATTGAGATCGATATTCACAAAAAGAAAGTTTTAATATTAATTCGGTTAATCCTTTAAAATGCTTTATTTACCACAAAATTATTTATCATTTATTATATTCACATTTCTATTAGATTCTAGCTTTTAATATTATAATATTTTTATAAAAAGTTTCAGGATAAGTATGAATATTAAATAAAAAATAAACACCCTATGATTATTTTTATATTTGTAGATACGTGCAATAATTTCTTGAAGCGTATTACAATGATATAGTGTATATTTATATTATTATGATAAGCTCCGGTGAAAAAAATGTTATTTATCCTTTTAATCTCTATCAAACGGTGTTTATAAATTTATTTTATTGTATTACTGTTAATCTATAATTAATATTCTGTCTTAATTTTCTCCATAAATTTAGATTTCGTTCACATTGTAATTTGAAATCCATCCTTACAGCTAAACAATCAAGGTGATCGCTTTTAACAACAAAGAAGCAGATTTTCTAGCGTCCCTTTCTGTGCTAATCTCTTACTTCTTTGTCCATTTTGTTCATTGTGTTCTTTTTACGATAGGATCATTGGATGTGTACATACCGATTTATTTTAATAGTTACTTATTGTATCGATTACCATAATCCACTTTAAAAGAAATTTATTGAGTCATTTTTCTTTTTTTTTAATGATAACAAACTGTTTCTTATTTATTTCAGTACAATGAATGATAGAATTAAATTTAGATTTTATTACTATACTACTTTTTAAAGGAAACGTTATTTGTTGTAAATAAATGAAGTAAAAAATCTACATTTTTTAATGATCTAAGTTAAAGAAATAAATCAAATAAAAAAAGTTACTAGCATTGAAAATCCTTTCTAAAAGTGCGTATATAGTCTCCACGACACACGCCACGGCTTAGCCTTAAAAACAATAATCAATGCAAGAAAACTCCAATCTCTCTCTCACAATTACCATGAATCACCTCAACTCCTTGTATTCCAAAGTCGCGCTGTCGGTCGCCGTCAAAGCAACAATGACGCCCGTCTCCGCTCTCCTCCAACTCCCCTCGCCTCTCACATCACGCATAAAAACATTAGAAACCCAAACCCACAAGCCACACTCCCACGCACACTACACTTCTAATCGACGAGGCGTCAGCCTCCATTTTTTCACCGCATCCGGTCCCAGCTCCGTGTACGAAAAAGCGGCCCCCAAACTTACTTGCTTATACTTACGGCCCTCCCCCCTCCACGCCCCTCCACTTGAGATTTAGGCATGAGCGGCCCGCTTAGACAGAGCGCAGGGAGGGGGAAGCGGACGGGGCGACGATTGGTTGCCTAAATCGCGCTCCACGGCCATGTTTAGAGCCGACAGCTGCCGAGCGTGCGCATATGCCCCTCCTGTTTAGAAGGGCATGACGTCATGGCGCTGCCGTGCACGGCCACGCGGTGTCAGAAGAGTAAGAGAGAGAGAGAGAGGCTCTTTCGAGTTTCGAGGCCGCGCTTTAGAGCGTCTCGTGTGTGCATAATACGTACCCCCGTTCTCTAGCTTTCGGTCTGTTTCTCTCGCAGTTGCGGGCTTTGCGAAAATGCTCGCGTGTGGTTTGTATGGTTATAAATGTGGCGTGGATTCTATGTGTCTTTGTACTGGGGATTTGTGCTGATTCTGAATTATGGAATAAAATATTGTATTTCGCGTCGTATTTGAGGGAGTGTTCTGCTTTGACGGTCGAAATAAATGTAGATTTTCTTAACAAATAAATGATTATTAATATAATAACAATTTTGCAGCTTTTTCATTTCTTTTTCTTTTGATGCTTGAAGACTGCTCGATACAATTATTACTTTTATCTACCAAAAAAAAGTTTATTAATTCGTATAAGTTTAGTTATCATCTCAACTAAGGTGAATGTCCCAATTTATACTCAGTTAAGGATGGTCGCTCTTATGAAAATGTTAAAACGACTTATTCTACCATCTGTTAAAATAAAAAATGGTTAACCTATTAAAAAATGTATTGAATTATATTTACAAAATGCCAAAGAGTATTTTCAGAAGACTCAATAATTATAAAAGCTAATAAATGAAAGAATATTGAATATACCTATTTTTACTCACCCGAAAATTGCTATGTACCTATTTCAACTCACCTGCCTGTAATAATTTGTATATTAAAGATTTACTGTCTTATAATGGATACATATATTAATGAATAAACAAGCAATAGATTATATGAGCAATATAAGAGTAGAAAAGGGACATGCAAAATCCATCGTTTTCTAACCATATTTTTATCATATTTTGCAATATTTTTATTACAAAAATATTATAATCTTACAATACTCTTTTAAATAGTTGGATTTACTCATATTTCAATGAATAGGCAAATAATTTCTATAATAAATCTATAATAACTGGAAATATAAGAAGTGAGTAGAAATCGAGACGTAGGTAGAAATTGTGACATTTACCTTACAATAAATAATTTTGGTTGGGAAACAAATAATGTAAAATAAATGTTCTACAATAATGTTGGAAAAACCCCGCACCTACATTTTTCCACCCATCAAAGTATAATATACAATCTTAATATGAAACAAATGAATAAAACTAATTATAACAAAATACGTAATTCAACAAATAATGTATTGATTTACTGTTAGTTTTAGAAACTCGTATTTTTTTATTATCGAGAACAGAAGTTTTTCTTTCACCTAATATACCGCAGAAGTTAATTTGAATATTTTTTTAGAACAAGTTCTAAGAAAAAAATGTAGTTAACTAGTTTTAAGATAAAAATATTAGTTCAAAACGTAAAATAAAAGGCTTGTATTTTATTAACATATATTTTGTGCAGAGAAATTGTTTGATTGGAAAAGTATCTACTTAATTGAATGTGAAAAACGTGAAAACCACTTTTCATGCAAATTAAACACGAGTATATCTAAATTTATATTTCAAAAGTTTGAAAAGACGAGAGAAGTTATTTTGAATAAAAACTACCTGAAATAAATTTGTTAAATAATGACTTTCGTCAAAAAGTAGTAATCGTCAAGAATTTTTCTCTGAGAACGAAAAACAAATATCAACGCTGACCCCATTCCCGCAAAATGTTTCCATCCGATATCGGCTCGAAATTTCAAGATCGAATTGCACTTTACGAAATCCCCAGACAGCGCGAGACTATAATAACCAATTTGTTATAAAACCCAGAGCTCCGCAGCGCGCGCTGACGTAAATAAGATTAAGGAATGGACGAATGGAAAAAAATTCGACCCTTTGGCTAGGCTCGCAGCAGCCGGAGCGCGCGCGAGCCTCACTCAATTACGAAAGTGCTATTACACGGCCATGAGAACCGAGAGGCCGTTTTGAGAGCCACAGGCATGTGCGAATTCTTTACTGTGCAGCGAGGTACGCTCGCGCGCTGTCGTCTTCGATAGAGTTTCGCAAAAAAAGAAGCTTTGGTCGTGAAAAACAAAAGTTGGGAGAAGGTTTTTAACTCTGAGAATTTTATTTCAAAATTTTTCGTCACAATGCGAGTCAATATTATGGCTTTTTAAAAAGATTCATTGTTTAAGGCTTTACTTTTGTAATATTATTGTAGAAATATATACTTTCGAAAAACTATTATTTGTTATATAGATTAATGGATTATGATAAAGAGTGGATTACAGTGAAGAATTTTGCTTTATCCAAATTTCAATATACAATAAATATAAATATATTTATTGGTTTCAGCAATTCCTAATGATAATTGTAAAATATTGTAAAGCTATTCAAGAATTCAATCAAATGTTACTTGTACATAACCAATATTTATATTATTTAAAAAATATATAATATCTTTAAAAAAAGAGTTTCAAAGGAATTTAATAGCACTAAATTTTAAGTACATAAGTATCGTAAATCTCAAACGTTTAAAGTTAATTCAAGCTTAGAAAATAATAAGAAATTACAAATACAATTTACCTTCATTACAATCGCTCAGATAAGCAGTTATCGAATTTGGGCTATGGGATACGCGCACGATCCTAAAAGAGTAAAAATTGCCGAACCCATTTTCAGATGCGGTTGCGAAGATCTGATAAAGGCGCAGTAGCAGCAGCGGGAGCGAACAAAAACCGCACAAAGAAAACGCGTATAATATATAATTATGCCCCCAGATATTATCTGCACATCGCTTTTCTACGCGCTTTTTGTGTCCATTACGCTCGCGCGAGCCAGAAAATTTTCAGCGCGGCGAACCGCGCGCGGCTTTGGCGAACCTCTAAATACACACGTACACACGTATAGTATAATGCTCCGTAATTACTAGAATTCGTGTCATTATGCGCTAATTATCGCTATTGCCTTATAGGGTATGGCGACAAAGTTCGCGTCTTTGTCTAGACACAAGCTCCTTCATGATCCTAAATAAACCGAAACTATGTATAACAAAAACCTACACCTATTTATAACTCTCTAAATTGTTTGGAGTGGATTTTCACTCTTTTGTAAAAGTGACTTTTTCACTCTATTTAGAGTGAAAGAATACGCGTACAGAAAAAATAATTATTCAATTATAATAATTACTCACTTTGTTGTTTTTCATTTTAGAAATGTTTTGATGAATGGATACAGTTTACTGGGAAGGATGCAATTGAGAAATAAATTTAAAAAACTTCAGAAAAATTGTTGGTTGGATTTGAACCCGGATCCTTTAAATTCTAAGGCTGCCACTCTAGCGCTAGACTACCGTTGCGTCTGACTTTATGTGCACTGATTTCTCCTATGTATGCGAATTCGTAGATGAACTTTTATTTAATACTAAAATAAGTTTAAGACATAATAACTCAGAGCTAATAAATAGTTATTTTTAATAACATGATATAAAAATTATATTTTATATGAAATTCAGTATTATTGTGGTAACTTGAATATTTGGCCGAAGAATCTAATATCTTTTTACTACATTTTCTCAATTTATGCATTTTTAAGAAAAGTTTAAGATGTTATAAATGATTATAATTTGCACTTTTGTCTCTTTAAAATAAATATTTATAGAATACGACATTATATGCCTTTACCAGAAATGTTCAGTTGATTTTTCAAGAGGTATCATTAACTTAATTAAAAAGTGGGTCCAAAACTGTTAAGAGGATATGAGTAAGCAATGCCCCATATGCATTGCTTACCACGAAAAATATTTAAAACTGTTTTCCGGTTAGAAATAATAGCGGAATTTTTTGAAACTGCCAAAATAAAACATTGCTAATACAATATACAAATTTTCAGGGCATAGTAGTCATTTTTATTTACAAAATTTGTAAAATCTCGAATAACTGTAAAATAAAAAAGTCGGTAATTCAGATTCTTGTAAGGTAAAGTACCCAGTACTTGGACAAAATGAAAATTGGGACCAGTAGTTGGACAGTGACAAAAGTTATAATTACTGGTGAAAGATGATAAAAACATGTACTCATTGGCATTTATTGACATAGTTCTTAATATTAAATATATAATTAAATAACTATTATGTCAGTTTACTTCTTAAATTTGTGATAAATACAGATATAACATTTTGAGGTTAGGTCGAGAATTGTGATATGCCGAATGTATAGTCCAAGTTTACCTCCACTTCTTTATTCTAAACCCAGTAGTTGGACACATTTAATTCATACGTCCAACTACTGGGTCCTAACTATGTCCAAGTACTGGGACCAGCTTGACATATGATGTCCAACTACTGCGGCATTTAGTTGAATTTTTAAACTTACTTATTTAGTATCAAAAAGTATGTAAACGTATTTTTTCTTGTACTAATTACAGCAGAACATGCCGAATGAACGATTAGATTAAAGATATTAGAAATATTTTGATTTTGGGCTCTACAAACACTGATTTTGTATTTTTGTCTCAAAAAGTGTCCAAGTATTGGGTACTTTACCTTAATAAATTCTATTTTTTTAAGTGGTTCAATATTCCATTTGAATTTGTAAAAACTATATCTGGTTAAATTATTAAGAGATTTTAAATAAAAGCTACCTTTCATCTCTAGATTAATTAATTAACCACATAGTTGTTTATTTTTAACCCATTTTTTTGTACTATTAATAATGAAATTTCTTGAAAATTTGTGCAGATTATGATTTAAAAGTAAAAAGTCGTAATTCGAAACTTTGATTAATTTATAGGATTTATAATATAAATTTCACTCCAACTTAGTGTGAAAGTTAGAGTGAATCCTTAGTCACTCTCTAATTTAGAGTGGTAAAATTCGCTTATTAGACTGGAGTGAACAAATTCACTCTTTTGGAGCGGAAACCTTATACACTCTACATTTAGAGCGAAAATTTCACTCCAAAAAATTTAGAGAGAACCCTTTACTATTATTCTTACATGAAATTTTGTTACTTTAAGATCGATCTTGTGAAATCCCATCTATTAATATTACGTTATTTGAAACATAATTACATCTCTCGTTGGTAAATAATATTATTGTGTAAAAGTGTGATACTTAATTATAGGTCGACGTAATTTTTAGTTTGAAAACTTAATAATTCAAAGAAAAAATGATATATTGAAATTATAGTGTTACATCCTTTGATGCACAGTTGACTGTGTTATTAAAATCATTCAGAATTATTTTAAAAGGGTGATTCTTGGTTAAAGAAAGTTAAATATTTAGAAAAAAAGTCATTTAAGATACATAAACTATGCAAAATAAGATTATTTATCTAAGGTGATCTCGGTATGAGATACGTAACCTATTTTCAACTTATCGCAATTTTCAATGCAATAATATATTTCCTCGACTCGCAAACACTCCATCCAGAGAACAAGAACCCCTACTCCATCTCGCGGTCAAGCTTAACCGCATAACCAAAACCCAAGAGAAAAAAGTCCCAACAAGCTCAATACTCTTCTAAACACACATGAAGAACCCGAATACAGCACTCCGCATCTCAAACCCACAGAGTAACAAACAAACGCGCATCCAACAAACTCATATACACACTTACGAAGCTACTACTCCCCGTCGATTTATCATCCCGTAATAATACGACGAGTCACCGACTCCATACGCAAGTACACACTTAGACCTCATCCAAAGCCGTTAGACGCACACACACACACACACAGAGCAGCGAATCATCGACATTATATAGGCGCTCGCGTACGAGTCGATTAGGCACTCTCGCGTGATTAGCATCCACTAGCATACACGTATATACTAGCGTACACTGCAAAAAGCGGCAGGTGCGGAGAGCGAGCGAGAGAGAGACATAGTTGATAGTGCCGGCTACTTTTCCGCCGCGCGGGCTTGGCAAGCGCCAGCTGCAACGTCAGCGCGTCATTGTCGGGGCCCCGCGCGAACGCGAGGAAATTTAACGACGTCGTGCGGCGCGGTGGAGTGGTATATAGGTAGACAGAGGAGAGGACTCTTGTAATGCCGTGGAGAGAGACGAGGTGCAGATCGCACAAGCGAAAAGGGGGGAATGGACATTGGCCGGGTTGGTATAGGCTCGGATACGCGAGGCGATCGTTAGTGTGTAACGGCTATGTGTAATGCCGCTGCCCTGCGACGTGAGGTTCAACTGGACTTTTTCTGCCTTTCCGGAGGATGCTTTGTTGCTTTGCTTTGCTTTGCTTTGCTTTGGGATTGGTGCACTTGATCTTGGGCTGGGATGATGCTCTGTGAGGTACTGGGATGATGGCTTTAGAATGTGGAGAAAGATACATGATATACCTACTTGTAATTTGTTTCAATCCTTTATGTATAATATAAAAAATTATATAAAGTGTTCTTATACTTCAATTTTAAGAATCACACGGAAATTAAATTTTTTAATTATTTATAAAATTATTGAATTGCAAAATTCCTACGTAATCTCATTAGCGTTAAATTTGCTTCAGATATATTTAATTACAATTTAGCCCTTATACACGTGATTTAATATTATTATCAGTTGTATAGAATCTTAAGGTTACATTGACTGTACATTTTACATGCTACATTAAAAGTAAACTTTTCATTTAATATGGATGATAATTATCGTACAAAACATAACGTTTTTAATGTTTTCTTATAAAATAAATGTTTTTTGATATCTAAAAATGTAGCCTACTGTTAGCTGTTTGATTCCATGAGCCTATATACATACATCAGCTGTTATGTATTAGCATATTCCATTAAACTTCCTAGTATATTCATATAAAATATTTCTGACATAGAATATATATATTTTATTTATTTTTGTTTATATATTATCGTTCATATTGTTCCGTTAAGTATCTTCCACTGATTTATAAAACCAAAACTTGAATATAAAATACTTTATACAATAAATTATTATCAATCATAATTTAAAAACTTTTTAGACAGATTGTATAGAACTATACAACATGAACAATAAACATGTGCTAGTGCATTTCATGTCTTCTTTGGTTTTAAGGTGGTTTTGTCATTAGAATCAACCATAAACATAAAAATGTATACAATGAATCATTTACATGTTACATTATCAGAAACGTTATAGTGTTAAAACAAAAGTACTTTAATTGACCAACAAAATTTTTTTTATTAAAATTTTGTTATTGCAAAATTAGATATCGAGTAAGTTAGAGAATAATTTAACCAATGATCCAAATCTTTATTATTTGTTATCCGATTTTAATTTTGAAGGTCTCATTTTGTTCCTTGAAAGATTTTAGGGCGACTTACTTCCCCATATAAAGATTTTAAAAAACCGAAACACTTGCAAGGTTACAGTCAATTGTTTATAAGTGGATACACATGTCTTTGTAGATTTGTGCGTGTACACATATCAACTATATGTAACTTTGCAGATTTTTCAATGTTTTTCAATTTGCATACGGGTAAATGCCCGCGAAATCTTTCAAGGAACAAAATAAGACCTTCCCAATTAAAATCGGATAACAAATAAAAAGAGTCGTATCATTAGTCAAATTATTTTTCATGAAAAATTTTTTTTTGTCAGTACCTTTATTTTATAGCATAATGTTTCTGATATTGTAACACGTAAACAAATCATTGTATAAATTTTTTCTTTAAGATCGATTCTCGTGCAAGAACTACCTTAACATTTCTACTCTTATTTACATGCTGTAATTACATTTATAATGAATATTTTCTTCCTCATTAGTGATACAAAATATTCATATTTTCTACTATCAGTTTCATTCAGTGGTTTTTCATTCAAAAGCTCTGCACGCATGGCACATATCACTTTAACTTCCTTTATACCTGGTCTTCATCGCGTGCAGCATCAACCGCTGCGACTACGTTCATGCGATCAACCAGAAATGTATCTTCTGACATTTTTATTCAAAGATTGTTCCCACGCGTAACGTTACATACAAGGAGAGACTACACCTCTGGTTCAAATTCTAAAGAATGATTATTTGGACAGACAAATAGAACTGTATTAGAACACGCCCCGGTTTCCATGATATGACCTATAATGTTAAAAAATCTTACTAGTTCTAAAAATATTGATACCTCTGAAAGTTAGAACATGCAGGATTAAAATGTTAATTGTTTTCAAACTGATACGCTACTTAAGTTCATAATAAAAAATCCTAAATTCGATGTAGGTTATTAATTTTGATCTTTACAACAATCTTAAGTCATTTATTAGATTGAAACTAATTAACATCTTGATATGCACCAAGTCTTAAATTAAAGCTTACAATGTCTTCTTCTCTTGTGATGCATGATACAATCAATCCCTAAAGTAATAAAATTATTGTAATTACTGAAACTGGTAAAAGCGTAACGCTAAGTTAAACGTGTTATGACTAAGATATAGTGCTAGAAGTTTTAAACAAGGCAAAGCTGCTAAATGTTTGAATTTTTCTTAATTTAGAATGAACAATGAAATTTAACATAATGCGCTTTATGTCGAAAATGATGACTTATTCTACAAATCTCCAGATACACGGGTTTCATTTTTTGTGCAAAGTGTCGTTCTTTATAGTTTGAGCCAGATCCGTCATAAAGATTCAGAAAAGAAGAGCATTAAAACTGTTGCAATTTTGCAACATAGTGTACTAAACTTACTAAACTTTGAATGCATGAAGATATAATTATCCTTATAAGTATTATTTTATGGAATGTTCATAGTGAGGAATAGTTACTTGACGCCATGTCCCTACCGAAAAATCTCATTCATGTCATCCCGCATAGGAGCCTATGTTGAATCCCACATGGGAATTATGTGAGACTAATGTGAGGTCTTAATCCATGTGACATCCCATATGAGAACATTACTAGGAATTCATATACAGAAAACCGAGAAGCCTCTGCTAAATTAAGCATTCTTAAAATTCAATAAAATCGTTTTAAATGTAATAACAAGCCCTATTTACATTAACAGCCACTATCCAGATGACAACGTTATATATTATATTTAATGTGTATTTAAAACGATTCTATAAATAGTTTTTAAAACTCTGAATTTCTTTTAATGTTCCACATAGTGTTCCACACGGATTCCCAATAGGGTCCTTCGCCACAATCCCACATGTAAAATTCCATGTAAGATCCTTTATGGGATTGTTCAGTAGGGCTATAGATATACGTTACACATTAAATGGCTTGTCTATATCAAATCTCCGTACGAAGATCACATTTCACGATTTTCGAAAAATACTAATTCTCTTCAAGAGCTCCCTACGAATATAACATTAGGACATTAGGTCTTTAGATTCGCCGACAAGAGCTATCATATTTCTAGAGGTTCTAAGAAAGTGTCAGTCTTTATGAAAGGATCTAAAAGGGGCTAGTTTTTTACAAGAGGCATCTGAAAACCAGTAGCATTTATTAAGAAATCTGAAATGTGCTAATTTTTGTTGAGAGCGCCAATAATAGTCGTGTCTCCAGTTCTTACCAAGAATGAGCTCTTAAATGCATATACTTCAAGCTAGCTCAATTAATTCAAGTACTTGTTTAAACTTTTATGAGCTTCCTAGCAAACAAAGCCTCTCGATTTCAAAGTAATTTTCAGATACCAGCCAAGAACTCACCTACCTCTACAAGTATATACAAACGCTCTACTCCCGCGCTCTTCAAACATCAACGAAAAACTCTCGCTGCACCCTCCCTCTCTATCTTTACCTTCGCACTACATACTCTCGCTCTCGAGTCTTGACGACTCCGGCCCCGTGTTTTTTGCATATTAGGCGCAGCAGCAGCGGCAGCAGTCGTAGTAACTACTCACCTCTCCATTTGCATGTCTCTCCTACCCACACACACAGACAAATTTTCCCCTCTCACTCTTTCTCTCGCTCGCTTTATACATATATACATCCGCGCAGGCAGCAGCAGTAGCTCGCAATGAATAATAGATTTAGAGGCCGCTTATTAGGCGAGGCTGGGAGAGCGCAGCGGCAGCGGCAGCAGCTCGAGCAGCAGCTTTTGCCTGGAGACCGTCAAATGTTGCACCAGGGGCCGCGCGAGCTCTAGCTGCAGCTCCAGCAACATTCTAAAATGGCCGGCGCGCTGTGTTGTACGAAGGCCACGACTACGCGCACACCGCGGGTATAATACCTCTCTAGCGAGCGTGTGTATATACCTATGTCGGTATTATGTGTGTGCAGAGCTGGAGCTGTAGACCGCACCGCGACTCTGAGACTTTTTACGGGCCGACCGGTTTAAAATCGTGAGCCGTGGAGTGAGTGTAAGAGAGATAGAGAGAGGGGGATGGAGAGGGAGAGAGAAAGAACGGAGCCACTGCCACTGCCACTGCCGATTCGGCGAGCGATTAGTCGAGTCGGAGAGCCGAGACCGCGCTTGTGTGTATAAGTGTGTGTAGGTCGATGGAGAAACAACCGGCCAATCGTGTTCTCTTCGTCTTCGCCGTGGAAAAATGAGCTCTTTGGTCTGTCTAAGCCGTATTTATGGCGGCTTTAGAGGATATACCTCTTTTCTTTTTCACAAACAAAGAGAATTAGAATGGGAATTGAGTATTCTTTTTAGTTTCTTACATTTTGAATAGAAAATAGTGTTGTGTGTAGGAGGATAGGATGATTATCTTTCGAAAATCTTTCGAGGAGAATTTAATTTTAATATTGCACAAGACGAAAAATATTACTCATAATGAAACCATACATTTAGAATACTCGTTTCATGTAGTTGCATTGCTTATTCTAAAATAATAGATTATATACTCAGGTAACATCCTAAGTACTTTACAGATATCATTGTAAATCTATGCAACAGTTAAACACATCAGCGTATCATTTAAATATTAATGTAATTATTTATTTGTAATTTTTATTTATAAAAAAAGTAGTTGCCATAGTTATTTTAATTTTATTTAGCTACCTATAGGCACTTTCTCAGTAAAATACACAAAAAATAGGTGATGTTTAATTCAAGACTTTTTATTAAAGAAACCCTATCACATGCTAGTTTAAAAAAATGTGTTTGGCAGTATTATAGTATAGTAGTAAATTTTTGTTATTACATAATCCTGTATATTACCTATTATAAAAAGCTCTGCTGGCGACAACACAAAAAAGTTACTCGTTTACGGGAATAATAACTTCTCGTAAAGATGTCTGAAATGAAAAAACCAAACAAATTCTTCAAGTTTATGAGTTCGTGTATGAAATGAATAATGATCTAGCAATCGAGCAAAAGATTGAAATATCAAAATGTGTCAAATGAAATTGTAAAAATAAAAGGAAAAATTTGAGAATAACAATAATTCATCATTCTATACGATACGATTAGATCATTAGATGTACAAACTCGAATTTTTAGAATCCTTTTTTCTGCTTTTGTTAGTCACCTTCTATAATAATCATTATACAGGATTATATAACATAACATTTTTATTACTATCTTTGAAATATATTTCAAGATTCTTATTTTATATGAAATCTTAAAGATTACATATTGTTCGTGCATCTTGATGGAAGGCTATCCTTAAAATTTTAGATTATTCCAGAATATAGAATATTCCAGTGCTACTTCTACTAATACTATTTTAGTAGAACACAAGATGTAATTCTCGAGGGCTTAATAGAAAACAAGTACAGTAATCTGAAAAATGATCAATCCAAAGCCACAAATCAAAAACTCCTCCACGGCATGAAATCCAGCCACAAACTACCCTCAATTCCAGCACAATTCCCATTGAAACGCAAAAAAAAAAGAAACTAAAGCGTAAGCTACGCATTCTATCTACGCAAAAACACATCCATCCATCGAATGACTTCTCCTGCTTGCATAGACTCGGTAGAGCGCCCTAGGCTGCCGCAGCGCATCTATAGGCTGCATTAGAGACGAAATGATTGAACGGTCAATCTACTTATTTCCAGTGGCGAGCGGCGCGCATCGGCAGTGCAATCATCAGCTGCGCCAAGTGCCATAACTCAGGAGCTGGTGCTGCCCGCGCCTCTATATACTGCTGCAATCCACCGAAGTACCTAATTGAACGTTCCCCCGGCGAACGTGCTGAGCTGCAGCGACGAAGCGGCTTCTTTCCAGGCAAAGAAATTTATCAAAGGTCAGCTGCTGCTTCTGCTGGTGCTTCTGGTTGCGCGCGCGCGCGCGCGTTACCTGTGGCTCGTAACGGAATTCATGCATGTGTATTAAGGTGCTTGCACTGGAATTTCAGATTCTTACGAGTGTTTGCAAATTTTTACTGTACATTCGTAACGGCGTTATATGAATATGGTTAACATTTGAAAGGGGTGCTATTCATCTTTGGAGTTTTAATGTAATACGTAAGCCCTGTATCGAAGCTTGCACTGCTGGTTCATTTTCATGTATAGCTTATAAAACAAAAAAAATAATAACTGGCTTCGACGTTTTAAACATATTAGCCACTGAAAATTCGGGCCTAGTGTTGTATGTATATCTATATAGAGGTATAGTTCTATTCAAAAGTTAATATCATGTTTTGATTTAAACCTCTTTTTAAAATTTTTACATTATTATCTATATAATTTATAGTTTGAAGGAGAAATAACCCAATTATATGGTGATTTAGAATGAAATTAACTTTCGATCTGGTTAGTAACGCTATAAAACTATCTTAAGGCCTCGTGCACGTGATAATCAGCCCGCGTTGGCGAGCTTCTTTTATGTTACGCTCTCTGAGCTGCTTTTGCTGCATATATGTATGATGTATTATGTATAGGTGTTTGCCTTATTATTACCACACTACTTTAACATTCTGGACAATTGCATTAGAAACTTAAAAGTTAAATGATTCGTGTTATCGGAAGTGTATTTGAATTTGAATTTTGATTGGATATAAATGATCAGTGTGTACGGTTTGTAGATGATAATCGTTGATACTTTATAGGTAAATTAAAAATCTGGAATTTCAATATGTATAGTATGGATGTCGTCAAAGAAAAATATATAACTATTATATGTTGCATTGAACTTTTAGTTTACTATTACATTTTATTATTTAAAGATAAAACAAAGCACATTAATTCTAAATATATAATGTATATTTATATTAGATTAGATATAAAAATAATAAAAGGAATTTTTATTTATAAGAACTTATTAGACTATTTGTACTTATATCATTACACCTATTATAATGTTTACTAGGTCAATCTAACAATTAGTAACAAATGTGAAAAATCATCATAACTTAAAGATTATCTCACGTGCATGATCAAAAATGTGTGCACAGTATAAGTATACATTTTTCTTACAAATACTAATTATATCCAATGTATATGTATAATATATATCATATGCCAACACGTATGTAGAGAAGCGAACTGCTGCAAGTGCATCACGCAATATACATGTATGTACCTCCTAAACCTGTTCTTGACATATGAATCTCCAAGCCATTATATCGAGATTATATATCCATTTTACGTTTTGCAGCAATATAATAC
Source organism: Gastracanthus pulcherrimus (assembly GCA_949152435.1). Taxonomy (NCBI): domain Eukaryota; kingdom Metazoa; phylum Arthropoda; class Insecta; order Hymenoptera; family Pteromalidae; genus Gastracanthus; species Gastracanthus pulcherrimus. Next base: position 68,233,259 of record OX424572.1, read on the forward strand.
ATTTATTGCTGAATGATCATGTTGAATAACAATTAGTTTTGAGATACCATTTGTGATAAATTGACCTCTGCAATGTTTAATCATATTTTTATATATACGTTAGAATTGAAATATATTTGTTTACCTGTTAGTCATTACATTTCTCTGTTTAATAATCTTCAAAAGTTGTTTCTCTCAAAATAAAAATGAATGATATTAGTTTCAATATAAATATATAAATATATTAATGAAAATAAAAATAAGCAGATTTTCTTTCTATTCGAAATATATAGTAAATGTGTATCCATTTTTTATTTGACTATGCACCTCAGGCGGACAATGCGCGCCACACTTTCAAACATCAGCAATGTCAATAGCAATTGCATAAAGTGGATATTAATATCATTTAAGCACGTGGAATCATGTATATGCATTATTTATAATATGAGAAAGATGATTGCTAACAATGTCATAAAGTTTTAAGTAAAGTATTAAATAATATGCTTACATATAAATAATTTGACGATAATTTTATGACAATATGAGGATAATCGGATACGTAAATGAAAGGGTCACTACAGAAAAATTTAGGTGCCTTTAACTACTAAATGATGCGAAAAAAGCCTGAAAATTTAAAACATTTTCTCACTTGACTTCACTTACCTGATGTATTTTTAATAAAGTAACGTACAATTCATTTACCTATTTAAAATCATATATATAAACGAAGTGTGTTATATTGGAACTGCCAGATTATTACAAAATACCCAAGATTAGAAATTCTATGATTTTCAATGTCAAAACAGGATTACTCAATTACTTGTTTTTCTCTGATTCTTTATTTGAGATAATACATACTTTAAAAGATTTTCATTTGTATATTTGTTTTATTGTTTTGTTAAGATACTTTTTATAGTTCTATAACTCGAAAATTATATGTTTTAATTCAATCATATTTTCACTAAATATTATTTACATATACAACTCTATTGTTGAATATCTTAAAGTAAAATTATAGTAATAAAATGAACATCTTTAAAAAAAAATGTTAAAAAGTTGAGTTTTATTTGTATAACAATAACTCGTGTAATTCAATCTCTCATCACCCCTTACTAATGCTATAGCATTTTGCGCGCAAATCTAGGCATGCGCGAGCAGCTCGCAGGATGCGTGTGCAACTCAAGAGATACGGACGCATTTCTGCGTGATCTCACAATCATTCTTTTATACAGAGATAGAGATAGAGAGATAGAGGGATAAATATTATTTACTAACTGATAGATTAACTTGTAGATATTACATTACGAAAAGTAATAACTTTCGAATAATTACTGTGTCGAATTTCAAAAGCATGCAGATCATAACGTTTAAAGCAGTATAAAAAATATATGCTGTCGACTATCTATACATTGGCATAAACGTTTTTCTAAAATATCAAAATAATATAATTTCGGTTATACTAAGTTCTACTAAATATAAAATTATTCTTTAAACAGTAGTTTATTTTCTACACTATGGTTTTTCAAATTTTAAATTTCGACAATGTGTACTTGTACATTTGATATATTTATATGTACAATATTCCATCACATTAGTTGAAAATTGCACAATTTTGGTTATAACTATCACGTGCAATTATAAGACTTAAAAGTAATTTAACATTAGGCGGTATATGGGTACCCACTCTCTAAAATTTAAAATCGTCAAACTGGTATGGTGTTGTCGAATAAACAAACTAATTCGTAAACTAATGAACTATTTGAACCATCCAATTTTTCGTTTAATTGACTCTCATGAAATTCGCCAATCTTTATAAAAACTTTCTATTCGAAACTTACTGAACACAACAACCATCACAAAATCCACGCTCTTGAAGAACCTAAAAGTCAAATGCAACGGCACTCGTCACAATCGTCCACGCGCAACAAAAGCCCCTGTAAGCACGAGGCGATGGCGAAAAGTGCTCCTATTGATCTCTCCGGTTGCCGCGGCTCTCTCGGTCCGCGCGCGCCGCGGATCCTAGCGTCGTCACGTATACAAGCTCGCGCGTACTCGGTCCTAATGACTCGCGCGAGCAACTTGTGTACTCCTTGCACAGCCCCGCCCTGCTCACTCGCCGCCGCCAAGCTTTTAAATTGCGCGCTGCGCTCTCAGTGGAAATACGCGCTGGAAAACGTTTTTTGCCGCAGGTACGTGACAACTGTTTGCCTTCGAGCAGCTAGGAGTGTGTAGTCGAGATACGGTGTCATTCGTTGCTTGGGCTGCCACAGATCTGGCTTTTGATTATTTAAATCTGAGATATGATGAATACTGTTTGAATTGAGTGTTATTTGGTTATACGCGACTAAAACCGTGTTCTTAACCTTGTATAATATATGAATTATGTTCAGAGTATGAAATTACATACTCAACTTTTCAATTCTTATAAAACTCTATTTTCTACTTATAAATAATGTATAAATAGTGAATATGGTCATTTTTATACTTTTTGTGCTTTTATGCTTTTTTTCTACAGAAATTCTATAGAGTACCAAAATCGCGCAAAACTTCATTTAAAATAAAGTGACTTATTTTTTTATGCCGGGAAGCAACAGAATAGTAATATAATTTTTGTTATCTAATATTTTGTTTATTTCTTTAATTCTAAAACTCTTTTCTGACCAAAAACTGGATGTACGATGGTATATGATTTCGATGCGTTTGCGTGATAAGTGATGACTGCGGTAATTAGCCCCTTGCTTGAGAGTGAAGTATGAGCAAAATTTTTCGAGGCGTTAATGGTGATAAATAGCTTTTAGGATGACTTTCAGAAGGAAGTTGTATGATTTTTTTTCCTCTTTCTTAGAATGTTATATATGGCGATTTACATATGTTAAAAAATGAGTTATTACATACATACAGTTTTGAGTTATGTTGTTACAATGAAATGAAATCAATGATTGATTACGTACAAATGTAATACGAAATAGGCGATTACGAGATACCAAAAAGGTGCAGCTTAAAGATAATAATGTAACAGTGCATAATTACGGTTTTTACCGGACGTAGCAGTTGTAAGAACTTAAAATAATAGCTTCTCCGAAGTTAATCTGCATGCTGCACTACTTTTTTGGTGATAACTACTAGCTAATGGTTATTGCTTGGAGTCTGCTACTGATCAATACTAAATGGTCATACCATTTCTTTAGATAGTTATTATTATCTTTATAGGTGTACTAAATGTTCATTCTACATGGTAAATCTTGTGAAGTGAAATTCCACTCCCACGCAGACAAATGTTTGACTCAATCTAATACAACTGTGCTGGATTCACTCCAGTTTTCACTCTAGAATTGATACTGATACCATTGCTATTTCAATTATTTTCCAACTTCGTTCAATAAAGCACTTGTATCATTTTGAACCCGTAATTCAAGACTATGATAACTCGAAATTCTGGATTTTGTGGAAAAATATATTAAGAAACACTCTTTTTTATATACAACTAACAATCCTGCCGTTTTAATTTTATTAATATATTAAGTATAACAGTGTATTACTTCAGTCTATTTTTACTGATTTTTAACAAATAGGTGTAATCTTTATTTTCTTATTATTTGTTTGCGCTAAACACGAGGTGCCCAAAACTATTTCAATGCAATATAAAAAGTATTAATATTGATGTATTATGTTTGTGCATATTAGATTAAAATAACTTTTGATGATTATTTTTATGCTAATTTATTATTACAAACTAATTTATTGTAAGTCAATGAACCAATATACATATAACCTCAGTACTTAAAAGTTATTATCAAATTTGTTAAATAAATTTTTAAAAAAAGATGTCCTACACCGAGAAACCACAAATAATACTAAATATTTTTCTTTGATTTAAATATTTATTTCACAGTAGGTATAACAATATTATTCTGTAAATGTAAATTTAATTCTCAGAATACTGTACAAAGATAAAGCACCTCATTCAAATAAAAATAGCTCCAGTCGTGAAATAAAATTGAAAATAGCAGCTCCTCGTATTCCGATTTCACATAAAACATTCCTCTAATTATTCATGCCTGCACGTCGCCGCGCAGCCGGGCGCTAAGTCTCAAAACAGCGCTCACGCTCGCGCTCGCCGAGTGTATCTCCGTTTCAGAAGCGAACTCTCCTAAAATCTCGCGCCACGCGAAAATACGTTATTATTATCCAAAAACGAAGAAGAAGCGCGGCGGCTACCGGGAAAAAGCGAGCCGCAGAGAGCCCTCGCGCATCTGAAAATAGTGTATAGCGCGTCGCGCGCCCTCAAAGGCTTTTCTCTCTTCTCGCGCGCGCGGGCCTCTAATGGCCTGTAAAAATTTCGAGTTTTTTCGTGCGGTGGAGCTCTCGTCGTAAAAGCGACCGAAACGCGCGCCCGGCCGTTTCTCTCTTTCTGCGCTGTTACCAGCGGGATGTCGGTAAAAGAGAGCGTGCACGAGAGGGGGAGGAGGAAGAGAAAAAGGAAGAGAGAGAGAGAGAGAGGGCGCGTGAAAGTGCTCGTAAAAGAAATGTGAAAAAGCATTATCGGAGGAATGGGCGAATTCGTGTAATTTACGGAAAAGTTTTTTATTTCAACGCTACTCGACACGTCACGTAGCTGCAGCGCACTGCTTAATATTATAGTCGACGTGAATGGTTCTGTATTAATTATTGGTATGGGGTTGATTAAATTTCGCGCGAATGCAGATGATTTTTTGCGAGGAAGAGGTGTCACGCGAAGTTTATTGAAAACCTCTTCTCAGACTTGATAGACGAGACTGCGGTTTTTATTCATTTATGTGGCAGTAACGTGCGCTAGGATATGTCTTAAAACGTCGTCTGTTGTTTCAATTAATATACATTTTTTAGAGGATTCGTCTAGCATATAAGAATAATAATACTTTCGTACACTGTGCTATGGAATATACAAATTTTAAAAGCGCTGTTATTGAAATTTTTGTCTTTGAATAATGTCCTTCATCCATTCTATCGTTTATTTAGCTCTAGCTTGAAACTTCGGAGAGACTGGAAAAATACGTATTTTATCAATAATGAATTACTCATTATAGCTATTTATTACTTCAATCTTACATCACTTATAACATTCAAACATTTAGAAAATTTATAAAATATTTAAATATCATAGAAACATTGAACACACGTATTTTCGTATCATATGAATTTTGAGAATACAAGACAGAATAATTTTTTAAAACTCTTATAAAAATATGACTTTACGTGTTTTACGTATTGTACATCACACACTTCCTAGTATTTAATGAATAAATTGAACTTATGCAAACATTCTAAAGAATAATTATTGGAATGTTTGTACGATGTTAATACGAACATTCGTTTCTTAAAAATGATTGAAAGTCTATCTTTGATAAAATTTAGATGATAGCTTCTAACAGCAAATTGTAGACGACATATTTCGAGTGTCTCATATACTCTTTAACAAAAAATCTATTATATTTATTAGAACAACAGAAACAACTACTCCGCGGGCAAATACCCCTCCCAGCATTGCATTACACTTATGAATTACACTGTTAATTCATAAAATATGTAAATGTAATTAGCATTGAAAATTCAAACACTTTTCGTATTTATCCTGCAAGTTTCTCGTAAACTTGTTAAACGGATAAAAAATGTTACGTATTTAGAGTATTTCATACACTCTGTAATAAAAAATCTACTATATTCATTTGAACAACAGAAACAACTACTCCGCGGGCAAATACCCCTCCTATATTTTATGAATTAACAGTGTAATCCAATGTTGGGAGAGGTATTTGCCCGCGGAGTAGTTGTTTCTGTTGTTCTAATAAATATAGTAGATTTTTGTTAAAGAGTGTATGAGACAGTTAAAAAATCTCGTCTACAATTTGCTGTTAGAAGCAATCGTCTAAATTCTAAAAAATACTTATAGAACTGTAGCGTGCGTTGTAATTCTTCATTACTATTTAACTGTGCATTTAATGCTCTGAGTCTATTGAAATGCAAATTCATTGTAACTAAATGCATTACATGTTGTAAATATTCTGCTCGTTTGTAGTTAATTGACCTCGTCATTGTACAAACATTACTCTGGCAAAAATATCTGAAAATAGTAATTTCACAGTCAATCGTGAAACTATAAAAACTTGTAAATTTACAAAAAATTAACAGAAATACTAAATTTAAAGAGAAATATTGTATTTAGAATCGCTTTTGATGAAAGTGTAGTCAGAAATCAAAATTGAGCAAAAAATCCATTTCTATAAATATTTAAGCACATGTCACATGAAAGAAAAGAGTACTGACAACAATTTGCATTTTCCGAATAAATGAAATATGAAGATATTTTGAAAAAGTAAGTTTTCACATTCGAGGGAAAAACACCATTTTACACTCCCAATAGTAAATCGCAATTATCACTCATTTACACTTAACACACTCCTCCTGTCACTTCTATCCCATCTCAGCATACGCACATCGAAGTACATTATCAGATCGTGCGTATGCGCGAGCACCAGCGTGTACTACCTTCATCCAGAAAAACAGAAAAAAGCTCGGTAGAACTTCCCGCTGTTGCCTCGCTCTTATACCACCTATCTCCACACGCTAGTACGTCGGCATTCAGCCGCAGAGCGGAGAGAAGATAGTCAAGGGTTTTTCCGGGAATCGCGCTAAGCGGCACCGCCTGAAAATATCCGATTTAATTACATCGATTCTAGGAGACAAAGATCGATTACGAATGCGCCGCGGTCTTAATTGCTCCGCCGCCGTTGCCCCGCAGCAGGTGCGCGCGCATTTCTCTTCTTCTTCTTCTTCTTCTTCTTCTTCTTCTTCTTCCTTCTTACTTACTTCTTCTTCTCTCGGTCTTCTTATTCTTTCTTCCCTCCTCGTTTCCGTCTCCTTTTTATTCCCGAGGCCACTCGTTATCTGTCACGATCGACTGTGCCGCCGCCGCTGTCGAATTTTTCTCCGCTCGTATATACTCGCTTCCCTCGTTTTATATAACGCGTGTGTTTGTGTGTGCGCGCAGTGCTGCTTCTTCTCTGCCCGCTGGCAAAAACTTGGCGGGATTATCATTTGCGACGGGTTTTCGCCGTCGTTGCCGCGCTACTGATTCTTGGCAGCGTTTTTGAGGTCGATTTTCTGACTTCAGGCAAGAGTTAACGAAGCTAGTTTTGGCTTACAATTACGATTCGTGAATGGAACTAGCGGCTATTTGCTTTTTTTTTTATAAAATAAGGGTGTGTTTTACGGTGATCATTTCTGAATTATTCTTAAGTTTATTATAGATTTTCCTTTATGTACAAGTTAATTGAATACTTATTTATAAAGCTGATACCTGTAGTAAATAGCAATTATTAAGCGATTCACGCTAATTCACGTTAATAAGTATTTCGAACATGATTCGATTTTCACAGGATCATTTTAAATATGGTTAAGAATTTATGTAATTTACTTTAATTTAGTAAATCTCTGTTTGGGATAAAATAAATTTAGAAATATTTCATTGGACATGTCTACGTAAGCCAAAAACTTGAAGTAGTTTAAATTTAGAATTTTAATATATTCTACACAACTGTAGAAGCAATTGACATTTATTCAATTAACAGTAAATTAGTGTACTCTTAGATCAGCCCTTAAAGCAAATAACGATAATCATTATCATTTTATATTTCAAAACAAATTAAACATCGGGCAGGGTAACGCGGGAATTAGTAGAACCAGGTGCACGTACTGGTGTAGGCCTAAAATCTTTTACCGCTCAGGGATCCCGCCTGTGAAACTCGATTTCGTTTAGAATTAGGTGTCTGCCATCGTTAAACAAATTTAAATTGGCCATTCGCAGACATCTGCAACTAATGTACATTGAGCAATAAGTCTGCTTAATTATAAATATGCGTTAATCTGTAATTTCTGTCTGCGTTATTATTGAATTATTAAAGTTTATATTTAACTTGACGTGATAAATTAAGGAAATTGTGCAATAAGTTTGTAAATTTGACAATCTTTGTTAAACAGGTATGATAATTTTCAAATGTATGCTGCGAACAGTGTGACTGTGCCGTAATTGTCAATGTAAATAATTTTTGACTCTGTGCAAAATAAATCCTTATCGTGTCTTGTCTTATCTTATTATTTTATTACATCTATTTTTAATCATATTATTTGACTACAGATTTGTTTGTATGATTAGAGTGATATATCTATAAATTATTTATAAATGATTGAATTAGAAAAATCGCACGTAAATAGAAATAGAAGCGTAAAATAGAATACGTACAATACATGAAATATCCATATAAGAATTACGTTTAAAACAATGAAAAACTAACGTTTAAAAATACCTTCAATCACAAATAATACATCTAACTTGCTTCATTATACAGTTCGCGAAACATGCGCTCAATTCGCGCGATCGAGGAAAATGCTCGTGCATGCAGAAAACCGAGGCGCGCATAGGCATGAACCGCGAGTGAAGGGAACGAAGAAAAAGGGCGAAGCTGCGGAATGCGCCGCGGCGCACATAGAAGACAATCGTACCAATCTGATAGACTCGCGTTTTATAAAATTCTCGAATATTCTATAATGTAACTGCTGATACAATTGTTTTTTTTCTTATAACTTTGAATAGCGAACTTGAATTATTTCATTTAATTTTTAGTTGATATATATATACAAAGTTTTTAGACACTACACTCAGAATTGAAAACAAATCCTGGAATGTTCCTTTAAAATGAATTGAAATTCGTTTTCATTTTCATGAACTGTTTTTAATCGAAAGATCAAACGGAAACATAATTATGCAAGTTTTCTTTTTTGTTTTAATCTCCAACATTCTTTTTAACCAAGCAATGTTCTATTACAGTAATTGGTGACATTAACAAATACTGAATTCAGCTTGAGTGTGGAATTAAAATTTTATTTTAACAATATTAGGCTAATAAGTTGAGTAATACTTACATAAGTAAATTTTACTTTACATACTAATGCGACATTAACTTCAGAGTCAAGCAAGATCTACTTAGTTACAATTATTACTACTCAATCTAAACAAATGCTAATGAATTTTTTCAAACAAAACTCACACTACCAATTTTGTCCCCCAAATCCCTTTCTCAAGTCCAGCAGCAAAAAATCCTCCCCTCAGGCCGCCCAAATCCGCACCAACATTCCCAAGCAAAAGCACTCAACGAACGCTCGCCTTTAGTGTAAAGAGGATAATCGCCCAGAAGGCGTTAGATAAAGCCTCAAAGGCGAGATCCCGCGCCCGCGCGAGAGAACTCCGCGATAGATACAGATAGAGAGAGCGAGAGAGAGAGAGAGAGAGAGAGTATTTAGCTAGAAGGATCGGCCTGTTGCGCGCCGCCGCTGCAGCCGTCGTGCGGCTGTGCCGCGGAGTATTTGGGACAAGGTCAGAGGCCCTGCCGAGCCAAGACACTGAGAGCTCGGCTCGCTTGCTCGCTGCAAAGCGCTCTCGGTGCACTTTCACTTCCAGCTCCAGCTATAAGGAGCCGAGAGCTGCTGCTGTGCACATGCACGCGGACTCTCTTCGATGCCGACGACTGCAAGCCGCTGCTTTGCCTTTACATTCAGATTCGGCTCCATCGTGTATTCTCGTGTGTGTGTGTGTGTGTGTGTGTGTGTGTGTGTGTGTGTGTGTGTGTATGGTTGGGCACCGTTTCAGCGGATTTGTAAGAGGGAGGGAGAGAGAAAAGCTGCTTTTATTGGCGAAATCTAAAGCGAAGAGTCATTGATTTTTCGAGGATTCTCCTAGGGGGAGCGGGAATGCAGCAGGAAGCTTATACAGAGTGGACAGAAAAGAGTTGAGAGGAAAAGAAGTTTTGGTACAGTTGCTATCGTTTTTCTGTTAGAAGAATCTATTGTAATTTTACTCTAAGATTATTCTTACTTAATACGTGAGCAACTTTCAACTTGGAATAAATGATTATTCATATTTATTGTGTAAGTGATTGGCACTTATTTATGATTTGCAGAGTATCGAACTTCTTTTTTCTTGGTTATTTATAATATGGATAGATGCATTAATTACTGAATTGGGTTCTTAAAATAGTTTTGGTGTTACATTATATTCTAACTTATATTATTCATATGCATATTTTCATTTTGGAATTTTCATATGTTTGCAATACATTTAAAATAAAAGAAGACTTCAAAAAACATTTTTTAGTAACAACAGCTTTGAAATTACATGAAATATTACTTCTTAAAGATGCGTTCACAAGCTGTAACTTTTACTTTTATAAATTTAATTCTTTTTATACAATACCTACAGATTGGCGAATTAGTTTAAATTCTTTATGCGAATTATAGATATTACCGAAAAAAATAGATTTATTTAAGAAATAACTGGCAGCGCCAACTAAACAGAATTGTTATTTATATATTTAGATAATGTTGCGGTCATTTCAGGCTTTTTCATACCTATGACTTTTTTCCAGGTACTAAAGTAATTTTTTATGTAAATTAACATACATAATTTTTAGCAGAAAACACTTGCGATTGGTATATTACGTGGTATTTCACGATTGTATAATAAAGAAAAATAAAAAGTATTTTAATATAATTTATTTATTAATAAGATTTTAAAATTTCATATATTTTTATAAAAAAGTTACGTAAATAATGTTCATGTTAATACATGTAGAATATTATTATACTTATACCTGCATTGTTGTAAAATAAAGTAACCAAAAAATTGGGTAAACGAGTTTTAATTAACAATTGGATCATTATCTTCTTCATCACAATATATTTATTTCATTCATTGGAGTCGTATAAGATATTACTCTGAAATCTCCTATGTTATAGTTTGTTGAATTGTTTTAAAACAAAAATTACTGATGTAGGTAATATCTGATGAATAATTATTCCTAAATGAAGATCTAAAGATTAATACGTCTTCCCCTAATTGCCGTAATCTTTTCTACCGTAATTGATTTACTGCTTAGATTTTCATATAAAAGGTTTTTGCGAGTTTTTTTGCAGATTTTATATGCAACAGTAACATGAAAAGCTACTCACACATAATTATATCACTCGTTCTTGATTGGCTAATGAAAATTTCTCAGCTATCAACATTTAATTGTAATCATGCAATAAACTAGGTATTTGTCATCACATTTTTAAATGTCTAAAGAACTTTTGCAAATGATTTTAATTATATTGAATATTTATATAATTAAATTAGTATGAAAATTATAAAATAAATTTTAAATTATACATTTTGTATTATATTGCACTCAGTATTATAATTATGATATAATTACTTAATTTATACTCAGAAGTACAATGTCTTAACCATTTTAACAACTATTAATTATTAATAATTCAGTAATGAATTGAACATTGTATAATCAAAACAAAAGTAAGTGGAAGTGTAAAATTGCAATTTAATTGAAAACAGCTTATGCGTAGAATACGAGTAAATGAGATTCGGAAGTTGTGCGATCAATATTTCAACCTAATAACATTGCGAAAAGTGCACGCAAATGCATTGCATAATGAACTAGTGAACTAGTAAAATGCCGTGACACATATATCATCAGTCTTATAAAACACTTTCGGGTGACAAATGTAAGCTGAATTACTTGCATCTTTATCAACAATCATCGATTTCAATGCAAGCATCGAACGTTTTTTACTTCATAATAGTGGAAGAACTCTTTTAATACCAAGCCTTTATGATAATTAAAAAAAACTAAGTAAGGCTTATGATGGTTTTTATGCCTTTGACATACTATCTTTTTATATAATAAAATGAACAATCACTTAAAAGAAATTGCTAAACGTTAACGTACTTATCGTGACGAAACGATACAAGCTAAATTCTCTAAACTAAGCAAACCATTTAAAATCAGCAATAAAGAAATTGCACAATTAAATTTAATAGTCATTATATACTCCATAATCAGAAAAAAAACGAAAAACCACAAGTATACTGATGCATTGATAGCAAACTAAACGCTCGTACTGAAAGAAACATTGATTTTCCATAAGCTCCGTTCAATCCGACAAGCATCGCTTATCTGAATTTTGGTGGCGCAAAGATTAGATCTCGAGATGTGTTGCGCTGTTCTGCTCTTTCTCTCTCTCACTCACCCTCTCTCTTGGATCAAGCTTAATTAAGGCTCGACGTTATCCTGTCGCAGAAAGAGAGAGAGAGAGAGAGGGAGAGAGAGAAAGCGAGAGAGAGAGAGAGAGGGAGAGAGTCTAAGCTAAGCGAGCAACGACTCTGGCAGTGCAGCGGCGAGAAAATAAATGATTCGCCTCTTGACAGAGCTATCCAATTAGTAGGTTGTACGTTGTCACTTCGCAGTCCATAATACTTTTAAATACGTTGAGCAGCAGCTTTGATATCTTAAGCCGCGCGCGCTCTCGTGGCCGATCTAACGATATACGTGTTTCGTAAAGAGGGACAAAAAAAGGAACGGTAACGGAGGTGGAGAAAAAATAACAAGGAGGCAAGGAATGGGACGCCGAACGTAACAGTTTAGATAATAATTTACATGGGAATTCAGGATCAATCATTGTATCGTACGCTTTTAATGGATTGAGCAAATTTTTCTGCACTGGATGTAGTCCGATTCTATTCTCGAGAGTGGATTGTATGTTTGGAAAAATATTCCAGGAGAGCAGAAATTGGTTGGATGCGCGGATTGTTGGAGGAAACGAGGCTTTCCCAGAACCGTTATTTCGCTCGTAAAGAGGCTTTATTTGATACTCTTGTAGCACCTCGTACTTTTTTCGAAAAATTTTAATAATATCATGCATTTCTGGAAACATTGTAATTTTCAAGTATGTTACTCATTCAAAGAACGGCAATTTAAAAATTCAAATGAAAAGCATCTCATTCATTTTTTTCACTAAATTTCAATAATAGAATGCATTTTTTAAAATTTTGTCATTTTGAAGTATGTTACTCATTCGCAGAAGAGGTAATTTAAAAATTAAGGTGATGCTAAACGAAACCGTCACCAAAAATTACGAGGAACCAGATTTTTTCATTTATTTTTTCAATTTTTAGTAAATATCTCTCTGGAAAGTTATTGTCCGAATCAAAAACTACAACCTTCCAGAGAAATATTTTCTCAAAATTAAGAATTAAATGAAAAAATTGTTTCCCCGTATTTGCCGTTGATAGGGGGGTTTAGTATCACCTTAAGGTGATGTTAAACCCCGTGTTACTGCTAAATACGGAGCACCACTTTTTTGATTCATTTTTCAATTTTAAGAAAATATCTCTATGAAAAGTTGTTATTTTTGGTTGAAACAACAACTTTCCATAGAGATATTCACTCAAAATTGAAAATGAAATGAGAAAAATGTATCCTCGTATTTGTCGGTGACAGGTGACTTTAGCATCACCTTAAAAACAATTTTCAAATAGTCATACTTTAAAAACCTTATGTCACAGATAAATACTCAAAATAAATTAGATTGTGGATACTGCAATATTGTAACTGCTACATACTTGTACTCATCTGCTCAATTAAATATTGATAAACTTCTATAAAAAGCTAAGAATGCATACGACAGTCGTAATAACTGATTAACGATCGGTTATCAATTAGTCTGTTTGTCATTAAATATAATAATCAGGTATGAATGTGGTATTTTCTATTTAGAGTACTACACGTTTTGAGAATTACATGCATACTTTTTATGGATCATACTTCAGAACGCGAGAATAATAATTGTTATAAATATTCAATACTTATACGAATATTTTATATGATTTTTTAGAAATATTATTTAAGTATCACAAAACTTACTCTATGAGGAAGCAAAATATCTATTTTTAACGATTCTACTTTTCCTGAGCTACCATATTCTTACCAAAGCACTTGTGTAAATTGTCAACATATGTCTTCAGTTTAATGTACATTTGTTATATTAGGTCAAATAAATATATATTCACAAAATGTTTTCTTTTAATATTCATTTATTTCACATTTTTTAATGTTCTATATATATTCTGTATTAAAAATATTTGGATTTCCATCCTAATGAAAATAATGACGTGTGAGAAGCGTAAAAAAATGTGAGAAGTTATAGTAATAGTAGGGATATTAATTTTAAAACTTTTTTACTTTCTCTTTTACTTTCTTATGATACTTATTTTGTATGTGGAAAATGATATGACATATGGCTTATGGATTGTACAATGTTACTAAGTGCTGTTTTTTCATATATAAATTTACGGTTCCATTTTTTCAATGAGATTCGACTTGTACATGCTTTAGCATAAAACGGTGAAGCAATTGTGTTATATATTTTCGATTCTCTGAGAAAATTATGATAAAATATGTCTAAGTGTAGAAAAATGTAAGACAATGCAATTTGTGCCAATTACTGTTTGAATAAATCACCTATTTGTATACCTTTCCTCAGATTTTATCAAATACTAGGGCATGTCTATTGCGTAAAGAGTTTGTTGTTCCACATTCATCCACACATCCCAGCCAATCTACCTCACCCCCCACGTATCCCGAATGAGCCTCCTGATCAAGATTCTCTCTCTCTCTTACTCTCTCGCTCTCTCTCTCCCTCTCTCTCACTCTCGACAGCCAACAGAAAAAAGGAAAATCCGTAGCCCGATGACCAGAATAACGGCGCGCTAACTAGCCGGCTAACCAATATAACCTCCTGATCGAAATCGACAAATCCCAAGTAGTACGAGCCAACGAGCCAACGTTGACGAGAAGACAGTGGATAGTAAGAGAGAGGGAGAGGGAGAAAAAGCGAGAGCGTGGCACTGCAGACAGAAATGACGCTGCAGAAGCGCGCTGTTGACAATGGCCATTGGAAAACAGAAAATAAGGGCCATTGTTCGGGACGATACGCTTTTCAGAATCGATATTTGCAAATATCGCGCTCGCGCGTTGATTTGAAGCGCGCGGATTAAAAATAAAGGAGGCAGTACGAGAGAGAGAAAGAAGAGAGCGAGTGTTCGCATTGTCGCAGGCCAAAAGAAAAGGAGAGCCGCACACCGTCAATCGATGAGGCAGGTATCTGGTGTATATACATCGTGTGTACGTTGGCTTCGATTAAAGCGACGAATTGTCTTCTTCTTTGTTGTTTCTTTTTGTCGTGATTTTCCGCGAACTCGGGCTACGAGGAAGGCACTCTATGTTGATGTTCGTTACGAAATGCCGGTTTGTTCTTCTGAGATTCTGGAAACTGGAGTATTCAGTGGCTTCGTACATGCCTGTGGTTTTTTGTTATTTTGAATACCTGGCTATATCGCGTTTTTGTTCAATTGCATTGAATTGCTGGATATTTTTCGATATAGGAAACGTAAATTTATTACTATATTTCATTATTTATTCAGGATCAAATTCGTTAACATATTTTTAAAATAAATAATTACATGAAACTTATTTTTATGAAAAATTGTTGAAAACTTAAGAAATATTTATTAGCTATCTAAACATGGATGTTTAAAGTATAGAAGGTTTGTTTGAAATACCAGTATGACATAATTATAAAATACTATTTTTGTATTAAAAACTTATTTGAAATTGTAAATAATTAATTGAAAAACATTTGTATATATCACATCAAATTTTATAAATTAAAATATAGGTATTTTAAGTATAAAAAAATAATAATATATTATATATTAATGCTTGACAAAACTTGAAGAAAGGATAAAAGACTATGAGACAATAGATAAATAAATCTTCTTTTGTTTTACAGCGACCTCGTGATCTTTTCTTTGAGAATTAAAGTTTGATGTGCAATCCAACAAACGATTTCAAATACGCTCAAGTTATCGTTTTTTTCTGTCCGAGTGAATCCTTTGTTTTCCGATTATCCGTGAGCTTGGTCACGTCGTAGACGTTTTCCACGCTTGGAATTTTTGTCCGATTGCGATTCTATACTGCTCCCTCACGGAAAAATAGGCTAATGATAACGATAGACTCAGACTATTGCGCTTAGATTTTAAGAAAATGACAGCCTGAATTAGAAGATTCTCATTAGACTAATCACTTATGCATGTCACCACCGTATTTATATAGTTTCAATGTAGATGAATCATTTATGTAGTCAGTTATTGCATCAGATCACTTTATTCACCATTAGATAATTTCAGTTTTCTCGAAAATTAGCATAATCATATAATTTTAGAATCTGTCATCTGTTAAAATGTCACCTGTGCCCTTTGCTTTTTTGAACGATTTACGTTAGTTTTTGCATTCAAGTAAAATATTCACTTTCAAGCAACTGTAACATTTTACGTATGAAAAAACACAACCAAACTGAATATTTCTTTCAATTCTAGAAGCACAGGATCTCATTTTTACAGTCTCAGGAATAAAAATCAAAGCGTTTAATTTGACAATCAGCCGTGCAACTCGCTTTCCACGTTTTCCGTGTCATCCTTCAGTCCCTCCATCACAATGCTCGCGCTGAATGTCGAAATCGCGCGGAAGCGCTCGTCCTTGAGTTATTCACCTCTCGCGACACGGATGTACAGCACTCGCACAGCACCTACCTCTATATATATCCAAGAGTGATGCCAGCCGCGCCGACTAATCGAGAGCGATCCTAAGCCGAGCATAATTTTCTTTGTCGCAACGTGTATCGACAGCGAGTACGGCTGCGAGAAGAAGGAAAAAACAAAAAAGAAAAAAGAAAAACGAAGAAGTCTCGCGCGCCGCTCTTGCTGTGGTAATGATGCTTTTACTCTGGCACTCAAACTACCCATAAAGTTGATTTAGTGCAGGTGTGTATGTGTGTGTATGAGTGCAGTAGTGTCGAGCGAATCGGCGTAGACGCGATGGGCTTCTTGAGAAAGCGATGATTTTTGCCGCTGTTTATGCTCCGCGTGTAGCTTCCTTTTGCGCGCGATTTCAAATGTTTCTTTTAGCGCCCGATGTCTCGAATCAGCCTTTTAGCAACTTCAGAAGGCTGATATCCCGTAAGGTTGATGTGTACTGTGCATTCAAGATATGATGAATGGCTGGTTAGCTTATTAATTATTAGCCAGATTAATAAGCTATTAATAAGTCAAATTATAGCTAATATCTGGCTAGAATCTGCTTAAGACTATGCTTTAAGTAAGAACGTATTTTGATTACAAATCTAACCTATTTAAATTTTGTTTTGAAAAGTTATTAGTTTTTAAAAATCTACATTATTATACTTTATTGAATGTTCAATATAGTATGCCGTCAAGATAAATATTTTTATCAACAAATAACAACTTACGAGATTATAGAAATATGTATATGCAATACTAAAAGTATTTGATAACTAATAATTTCCTTTCCAAAAATTAGCCAATCATAACTTAGTCAACAAATATGTTGAGATTAATGTCGAAAATAAAATTTTGTAATAAAACTTTATTGTCAAACTACAAATATTTGTATACCAATTCTCCAAATTTCGTCATAACTTACATTATTCTGTTTTTATTGTTATTTTTAGAATAACAATAATTATATGACTACATGCATTCTATTATTTATAACATAAATTTCTTTAATAAAGACACATTTTACTCGGGGCTTTGGTACTTTTTGTGTAAATAATACTTTTTAAATGCAAGCGTCGTTAGGTAAACAAATAACCTAACCTCCATTACTAGTAGACATTTAAGGTACATTTTTAACTTTAATTTAGTAAAATACTTAATGTAGTATGATTAGAATTTCGTATTACTTTGATTATTATAAAACTGTTATTATTTCCATTATTAATTATTACATAAATTACTTAGTTTATCAATTTTATATTAACTAGAATATTAAGCAGAATCTAGCTAGAAATTAGCTAAAAAGCATGTCTTTTTTAACGGATTTCTAGCTAATTTCTTAACCAGAATTAAAGCAGATTTAGAAAATTTAGCTAATATCTGGTTAGAAACTAGCTCAAATTTCTACCCGGGATATAGCAATGGTTATGTGGTTCTTAATTTTAATTAAAAAAGGTAATATTTATCATTAAACAGTGACTTTACATTTTTCGACTTGATCGCTTACAATATATTATGGTATATTACTGTGCTAACTAAAATCAACCTACGCAAAATATGTGTTAAGTTATATTAAACTTGATTATTGGAAACCTGTCGGCCGAATGTCTAGACTGTATGAAGTAGTGTCATCGTATAAAATTGACATCTTAATGTAGAACATATCATAAAAATTGAAGAACAGTTTGATATAACATATTTATAACTTCACAACTTTTGTACATACATTCAATAAATAAAAACAGAATATTGATGTATGTGAAGTATACCTAAGTGTTTTTTTAATGTTTTTATTACTGAAAGTAATTTGCAGGTGGGTAACTGTATACAATCATTTACTATAAAGGATAAATATCATTTAAAATTTGAGTTGTACTGCGAGTTATTGAATTATAAATTTAAATATTTAAACTTATTCATAACCAATATTGTATTAATGAACAAAGATTAATGCAAGAATTATTATCAAGATCAATAATCTTGATCAGTTTATTTTAGTATTTTTCAAATCTTGTCTTGTCGAGACAAGACTATTTTATTTAATAATAAACTAAATAGAAAATAAGTTTGAAGGCTTTTATTCTGTATACATTAAAGAGTACTAAACAATTGTTTAGTTTTCATTTTTATGTAATAAGTGATGCTGCAGATTAAACAATTTTTTCCGGGTAGTGTTTCGGGACCACAAATTCAGACTTGAAAAACCACAATTTTCCTTATACAATAGCTATTGAAATAAGTATCAGTTCATTTAGTAGCTTTCAACAGGTTTTCTATTAATTTCATTAATTATCCAGAAAAAAGCAAAAATTGTTATATATACAGGATATTTTCGAGAAAGCAGAGCGGTTTGACTTATAAGTAATAATCAAAGGAATATAAATTAGAATTTCCTTTGATTATAAATACCTACGTACTATTCTATTTAGCACATAATTTTATTTATTATAATTTGCGCTCCTCGAGCTAATTTAGAACCTCATCAAAGTCATCTATCCAAGCAAACTCCACTATCATTCATTACACGCTCGTACCTCGACTATCAAAACGCATAGACTCTAAAAGATTGTTTCTCGGTATACACCGGTACACACAGCCATAGCTCCCAGGCAAAAACCAGAAATCTAACTGCGCGAATCATCAGCGAGCCTGCGCCAGGCTGCGCGCACAATCCATAGCGTTTTTCTTTCCTCAAAGCCTGCCACTGCTAACTGGAATCACGCATGCGAAAACCCAAAGGCAATTTCCTGCGCGCGCGATGCACAGACACACGTCGAATCGCCTCGAGAGTGCAGGTAGGCCCGCAGGAGCCGCGTGCATGTGCAGTGCAGCGCGCGACCGTTGGAGCTGGAGGCCGCCCGGTTCCAAGTCGCATTAGAAGGCAGCCGCGGCTAGTATATACCTGAGATTATTACTTATAGACGCGGCCACATCCCCAGGCGTCCATAATAAAGCGCGCGAGATAGGCCGGATTTATTTCGCCGCGAGCGCGACTACGAGTTCGAGATTAAGCTGCAGCTGCGCGTTCATTCTGCTGCTGCATTCTCGATCGTCCTCGACGCGTAGTTTGGACCTTGGTCACGTGCAGCAACTTTATGGATATGAGTAGCTTCTGCTTTATGCTTTTTCACGAATTCTGAGCTTTATTGGGTTCGAGTTGTTTGAAAGTGCATAAATCAACTATGTTTTACTCTATTTTTAATATTATAAATATACGCAAAATCTTCCAGTTCTAGTGAAATACTAGACCTTTTTTACCACTGGTCATCTTCTCTAAAATGGATGCAATATCTATTAGAATATGTTATTATTACAACTTTCTCTTATCACAAAAGCAACTAGGTAATTAGTCTATTTACTATTTACTTCGTTTACCCATTACTTCAGCTGCGATTACGAGCTATTTACTATTATAGAAACATAATTACTCAACAAATAATTATTGACCTATTAAAAGTCTCAAATCTCCACTGCGACAGTAGAATTTAACGCAACATCTTGTAATGCAAACTGACTAATTATTTTATGGTTATCAAAATGTAATTCTAACAGGAAATTCTTCAAAAAGATAAATAAATAACATACAAATTTATATGAAAATTTAGGAATTAAATTTATCGTTGTAATTGACAAAAGCGATTCTTTCGTTAGCAACTTCTTTCCGAATGATAATTCTGCACAAGTTCATACCACATGAAAGCATCAGCATCATTTATATAAGAAAACCGAGCTCCTGCGCCAACTGGATACGATCTCGATTTTCTTTTCATTTGAAATTGCGTCCCGCGCGCAGTCTTGAAATTTTCCCGCGTCACGTGTCCCGGCGCGGTGTGCGAATCGGTGTCGCTGCATTTTTCGTCCTTACGTCATTGCGCGAGGCTGCAGCAGTATAGTCGTTGACGTCACGCGAGATGCTGCGAGCGCGTTCGTAAAAATGATATTCCCCCGCGCGGTGGCCGTTACCATTAAAAGCTGACGCGCACACACGCTCTTTAATAGCCCGGAAGCGAGAAGGAGTCGTATTTTATCTGTAGGTGGATTTGTGCAGTACGTCTATAGCGATTGATGTGCGATACCTATATACGAGTCATTGACGATTGAAGCCAATAGTAATTGTTGAAAGATCCTTCGGTCTGAAGGATTCCGCGGAGTTTTTAAAATAGATGCCGTGTGTTTTAAGATTTTTCTCCTTTTTTTAATGTTCAGAGCTGTCAAATAAAACCTGTTGGTTTTGTGAGAGTGATGAAGATTCGGAATACTAATAGTTGATTTTTCAGAATTTTGTCAAAAATTGATGAAAAATTATATATTTCATAGATACGAATATTGTAAATTTTATTCTCGATTATATAAAAAGAACGGTATATTATTATTTATTCTTCAGTTGTGCAACATAAATCATAAAATATTATACTTATTAATTACACGTTTAAGACTTTTATGTTGTTTTTAAATTACGTCAATGTCACGTCAAGTTATTATATTCCGTTCTGTAGTAAATGAAAATATTCTTTTCAAAAACTTTATCTTTAGTTTTAAATTAGAAATCTTATTGTGTTTACGATAAATAATTTATTTTTTTGGAATCGTTTATGTTTAAAAAATGAGGTTTCTTTGTGTGTAAAAAAGCAAGTCATCAATACAATATAAGAAATGATAATAGAATTACTCATACCACAAAAGTCATTTCAATTTTACTTAAAACACTCCTTTCAAATTGCCAATGTAAACTGGCAGAGCATTAATTATTTTGTAATTTACATAAGGAACTATTAGTGACGCAAAAAAAAATTCGCGTAAATCTTTGGAAAAAATTAACTTGATCTAGCCAAACGCGATGGTCGAACAGCGTTATATGAACTTGAATGAATCACAATCGCTTCCGCGGATTTATTTACAGAATTGTATGAGAATTTTTTCCTCTTGATCTCTAAGAAAATTCAACTCAACTCAGTTTCAATAAATGTGGCAACAAGCATTTCAAAAAGATACAATTAGAATGTTGCATAAAAAACAATTTCGAAACCATTAGGCCCGTCTCAAAAAATGTAGAAAAATATTCGGCACGTATTTTTTCCTTTTTGCAATTGGACGATTATTCATCAAGATACAGCAGGTTGAAAAGTCGTGTGACGACACAATATTATCTTTTGCATACAATATCGTAACGTCACGCGACTTTTCAACCTGCTGTATCTTGATGAATAATCGTCCAATTGCAAACAAAGAATTCTATTAAACGGACCTAATGGTTTAGAAATCGTTTTTTCACGCAACATCCTAATTATTACTACAATGTCTGCAAATATGTATATTTTGACGTCCAGCAAAGATAACAATAATTGTATTGATTGTATTAAATGAATATATTATAATGTAGTTAATTAAACCCGGAAAAAAACCATAGATATATATATTTTCAAGGAAATTTAAGATCTGTTACTTATTTATTTCCACTTACAACCTGTCTTTTACCAAAATACACTTACCACTTGAATTGGTTTTCTATTGGGTTGACTTGATATTTCAGGATTCCTTAATAATAGTTAATAATTTGGTCCTTTGATTGAGTATAAAAAATTTTCTGAATATTTTTCGAATACGGCACATTTCGATAAAACGCATGTTTTTAAGATATCCTGAAAGTTTCATATCAATCCAACAAGAACTGATCTTGAAATTGCATGGTCAGTAAATTATAGTCAAAACCGGGTTTTGTATTTCATGGATGTCCCAGTGTACCACCAAACTGTATATTAAGTTTTGTAGTCCTTAACTTTCATTTAACACTTCTCAAAAGTATTTACACCACTGATCATAATTACTAGCTAGCATTTAATAAGCAGACCAATGGTTTTCTGAAACAATTTCCTTCTGGCCAACCGTAGAGCATTCATCCTTCGCGAAAACTCCTCCTTGAAAGTTCATTCGCGAATCGCGCAGTCTCGAAAAAAAAGACTCTCGCAAAAAAATCTGCAGGCAAAACCTCGCGTAGATTGGCTTAAACTCGGAACGACGCGCTGCCGCGAGCATTTCGCAACGCGCGCCTCGCTGTCGATATTTTCCAATAAGCATCCGCCGGCGCGCGCTGCCTTCGTCGCCTCGCGCGCGGACTAATCGAGATTCGCGCGGCGGCAGATACATATAGATGCCGATTTCGCAAGAACCGCGCCGCTCGACTTTTTGCCGGAATATCCGACGGCTGCGGACGAGGGGAGGGAAAAATATTGGTGCGCACGCGAGAGAGAGAGAGAGGGGGGGAGGGGGGAGTGCGATATAACGCTTTGCTAGCCCGCAGTGGCGTCCGGCGATTTCTAGGACAACCAGTTTCTTTTTTCGTTCTCCGTCTTTCGCCGCCTGGCGCACATTTTCGCGCGCGCCGGCGGCGCGTTATATTGGTCTTGCACGTGTAATAGCCGTGAGTTCCGCTCGATGTTATGTGTATGTCGATGACGGGGAATTGGGATACTTATATACTCGATGGCTTATATCGCGTTGAATTTTCAAGTTTCTGAGGATATTTTTTTAGATTTTGGAGCTGCTGGAGATTTTGCTCGTATATGGAAAAAATAATTGGTTGGGGCAGCCAAAATCTTGAAGATTTTCTGTGGAATGTAGCTTGTTATAGGTTCAAGTTGTTACGGGCTGTTGATCAGATTAAGAATATTAGGTGCAACTAAGCTTATCCTCGTTCCTTTTACTTGGTCCAAAGGTAAAGTGGCAAGGCTTATCTTAGCTCTGTCATTGCAGGTATTATGAAATTTGAAATTTATATGAATATTTATCTGATACATAATAAAAACCGCTGCCAATTCATTGGCACTTAGCTCCCTCCAACTAAATTAATTGTTCTAAGATAAAAATTTTTATTCTAATAAATTAATTTTAAATTGCTATATCTCTTTTTAATCCGGTTCTCAAAAAGGTGTGCTGATTTATCATTGATGCTTTAATTCAGAACATTTAATTAAACTAGCTGTATGCCATAATCTTATTTTTATTTTATATTTATATTTTAATTTACATTTATATATAAATTAAATCTGTTTTAAGCAGTTTTCGGTAACATTATTTTTTTAAATTAATAATTTTCACATTGAATTTGAATTCAACGACATCTATTTTCGTAACATTTAACGTATTTACATTTTTTTAACTAAATTTTTCAGTTGTAGAAGATAGGTTTTTCATACTTTTTTAAATGCATTTACACTAAATTAATCATAAAATTTCTAATATTCCAAAAAAACCGAAAAACTAAAACTCAAAAATCAAAAAATAAAATAATCACTATAAAACAAAAATAAGTCGATGAATCTTGAAATTTCTTTGCAATTTTGAATCTTTTATTAAAAAGGAAAAACATTAGCCCTTTTTGATAAAAAAAGAAATTAAAAAAACAACCTTAATATCTCAGAAAGTAAAAGATCTCATGATTTAAAAAATATACAGGTCACGAGATAGTAAAAAACTACCTTTTTGTAAAGTTTCAGATAAAATTCTATCTATTTATTTAAGTTGTCGTGTCAGGAAAAGAGCAATTTTTTTGTTTAAATTATTTTTTTCTCGACAAAAGAAAAATATTATGCTTAAAAAATTTTACAGGATATTATTCTAAATATTCCTTATCATCTCAATTTTTTTGTTTAAATTTTTCAACTTATATTTCACAGATATAACCGTTAGAAAAAAATGACGTTTTTGTGTATAAAAGAACAAGGAAAATATCTTTTTCAAAATTTCGTTTAGGAAAAGTTAGGTAATTTTATGCTCCTTCAAATGCATCTTTATTGGATCGATGATGTTATTTCTATGGTATTAAAAAACCCGAAAAACTAAAACTGAAAAATCGAAAAATCGCTAAACAAACAAAAAAGTATCAAAAAAACAATTTATTGTGCCGCCTTCTTTTTAGTAAAGCAAAAATAATGAGCCCTGAAACATTAAGTTTCAGCGTATGTATGTAGAGTTATGCTGGTAAACATCCACACCCACACACACACATACACACGCACACACGCACACACACAGACATTTTCTAAAAATAGTGTATTTTGATTTCTTAAGTCTCAAAACATATTTCTAACTTTTTTGTACTATCACAAAGCTTCCTCTGTCAGGAAGCAAAATAATCGTTACTGTAACAGTCAATAAGAGATTCATTGCGAAATGTAAAGTTATGTTCTTGGGAATTCCACTGATTTTTAAAAAATTTCTCCCTTTTCTCGAATAATATTAACTTTGGTAACTTTTATGGTCATGTCTAAACAAAGTTGCAAAATGATTTTGAAAATTTTTACAAGTTATTGGAAAAAATTCACATTTCTGTAATAAAAACTAGGGGTTTTAAAAATCTTCTACTATTATTATAATGGATTTTTAAAGTTATTACAAATAAAGTAATCATTAGTAATAATTTAAGAATAATTTTTCATTTATGAAGTAAAAGTACCAGTGATTGAACGCTCAAGCCCAGTATTTGTACACCTAATATTAGAGAAACTATGAAAATAATTTAATATTTAAATATTCTTTATTTATTACCCAAACTTAATTCACGAAATTTGTCCAATCACTGGGATGTGCCCACTCACTGAGACGTTTACCTTACTGATAGTCGAAGAATTGCAATTAATTTTTTTAATTCATATCCAATTAACTACGAGAAAATACTTATTTTGCCGTATCAAAGAGACATTACGTACGAATTCTTCTTTATAAGGACTCAAAAATGTTCTGAAGCTAACTTTAATATCCCATAAATACTTTTAAATTAAGTAAGCCGAATCATCTCTCTAAATGCTCACGAATATAGAAATTACTCAAATCAAAGTTTTTACGTGCGGATCTAATCTTCAAAAATCGATCTTAATTTTATAGGGAATTCATATTGTATGTCACAACATTGATAGATCGAAAAAATGTTCAATATATTACGTTTAAGCTCAAGTATGAGCCGTAAAAATATATGAAAATTCCATTTTACGAATAAAATTGGTATGATCAACTGGTATTTTAGACTTACTTAATATTTTGATATTTTTTCGATTAATCTATAGTTATAATATGTAATAAAGATTATCTGAAAGTTTCAGATCGATTGGATGATATTTGTTCCGCAAGAGCGTGACGGTGAATATTGATGTAATTCATGTAATTGGTACAATTTTAAATAAAATAAATGAGATAATTGGACTTTCTAAATATTAAAATACTCATGAAGTATTGTTATATTCTGTGAAAAAAGTTTTTAAGCACCTACAGCTTCAAAGGAAAAATTAAATTTACAGTTTATTAAATAACACTGCAATTTATAAAATAGCCTTATGTTTTAGGATACATTATATGTAATGCCACTTAAGTGAAATTCTCAATCTCAGCAGCACCTCCTCTCACTCAATCTCACTCCTAATCTTCCCATACAAATACACATTAAACAATAATTGACGTTGTCATCGTCGACCTCTGTCTTTTCGTCCTGCAACTACACTCTTGCACACACATTTCCCACTCTCCTCTCCTACACCCATATAATCCCCCGAGCAAACGTGCAATAAGAACTCGAGACGGCAAAAGAAAGACAAAGACACACAAACACACACATACACATACAACGTTGTTAATCGGCTTGTGTCGCTTATATGCAGCTCGAATCGAAGTTCATCTCTCGCTCGCTCGCTCGCCCGCTCGTGCATTTTCCCATCGAGCGCCTATAGGCGACTCGGGTTGCGAAAGCTTTTCCGACACGGAGCTGGAGCTGGCTGTTGGCCTTTTTTTCACCCTCCCTTTTTCTCGCCCTCCCCCCTTCTATATCCCCATTTTCGCGCGCGCGCTCGAAGCCCGAAGGTGACCGAAGGTGGGGAGGGATATATCGCCGCAGCGACAGCGGGTTCGGTGTTACGCAAACGAAAGAGAGCCATTGGCTTGGAGAGTGCAGCGAGAGCGGAGGCTAAGACATTGATCCTAGGTGCAGATTCAATTGCCCGCGCAGCCGCGAGCTCGACGTGTAATAAAGAGAAGGAGCCTGGGATGCTAATGCCGGTGCGGTATAACTGTGTTGACGCATGTCTGAGAGTTTGTATTGCTGCAGGAAAGCAAATATAGGAAGGAGATTTGACAGTGTGGAGTTTTAATTTCTCATTTATCGCTTCACTCGCGTATTATTGCCTTTTTCATTATTATGCAGCGTGTGACCTTTGATTTGATTTTTATTGATGAAAAATTACCTCTCTCTCTCTCTCTCTCGTAAAATAGTTTTATAATTTATTTCGCGTGATATAGTCTGATGAAAGACTCCGGATTACTAGTCAATACAGTTCATTAATGTCTTGTCGTTAGTATACATGCCCTTGTTGTAATACACTACACCTACAATTTATTCACAATTTATATAGGTATACAATTAATTTTAAAACAATGAAAAAACTGATGATCATTTAAAATTACTATAAATATTTTAAGCAGTTTAGGAAGATTTTCTCAAAATGTAGTAGTACGAAAAAAATATACATTTCTACAGGGACCATAGGACCTCTCATTAATTAAAAATATTCACAAGTCCTCTCTTGCCCTTTCTACACCAGAGGATTATCATACTCTCTGATTAACTTTAAACACCGAATAATTTTAATATCGACGATTTTATCGGAAAATAACCTGTACTATTGAATAAAGAATATTTTTCTACGGTTTTTCATATCAAATATATTTTGTTTATATCTTTTGGATAAATTATATTTGTCTTTGAACGTTCATCAGAGACGATGATAATCCTCTGGCGTAGAAATAGCATGCGAGATATCAGTGAATCAATTTATATCATATTATTCGTATTAGTAAATTAGAAAGGTATAATACAGATATCCCCAAGGTATGTCAACTACATGATATTTTATAGACCTCTTAATTTTTTATTCTTGCATTTTTGCATGCATAACGAAGTGATCAATCGTAACGTAATTGTTGATAGAGTACTTTTTGAATTATACATCAACGTAACTTGTTTGAACAGGGTGTCACTAAACTTTCTGTCATGAGAATAATATAATATAATAATAAATTATACATGAAAATACTAGCACATACACACTTGCATACATAAACGCATACAGACACGAAAATCAAATGGGCTTTTCGGGAGCTGAAATATTTAAAGTAGTCGTGTGTGAAGATACAAATTTTCTGTATCCCTTATTCCTGTAAGGACCACACGGTCCTCCAAAAATTTCTCGCGATATCGACATAGTAGATTTAATATTTCCTTATACTATTAGGAACATTTTAATGTTGTATTTAGCAGAAATATATAATATGTTGTTGCGTCGAATTAATTCGGATATGAAAGAGTGAAGGAACAAATATTCTTTTAAATTGTCTGTATTACAATTATGTGCCCATAAAACAGTTATGTTATGAAAATTAATAGTAAAATACCAAAGTAAACAAACGTTCTCATCTGTTTTATTTTTCCTTGTTTGCAGTATCACGTACAACAATTTTTTCAGCCACATTTATTGACTCAGTTGGATATTTCATTACGAAGTATATGCATGCAGGAAAATGCATGTTTCAACATTGTAATAGATATAGATACAAAAAAATAACAATGATAATGCTGATCAACCATAGTAATAATGGAAAAAGGGTCTAGCCTGCAATAGAGACAGACCTCGATGGAAATGAGTGGTACGAGAGCTTTGTTGTAATATGAGAGCCGATAAGATCTCCTCTCGTGGCGAGCGAATCGTGGGTTATTGGATGTTACGTCGCGAGGAGCCCATTGTATTAGCGGTGACTATTTTTTTATTTTTCATTTTTCTTTTAATCGCCGCGTCGCGCGCGGGTGGAGGTGGAAAAAGGCGGTTCATTAGATTTTGCATTGTAAAGGCTACCGAGGCGAACGAGCTGTGTCGAATGTCGACGTTGATTTGTTGCCCGTAATTGATGGTGTTATTTTATAAGCGCTCGCGCTGTGTGCTCCGAGGCTGAAAGGGCATTTTTATCCCCGTCTCAAAATGGAAGCGTGAATAATCCGCAATGCACGGGCATGTGAACTCATTTTCGATTTCAGATATTTTTGTGCGAGGGTGTATGCTGAAAATTCTGCTCTGCAGACGGGAGAGGTATTTATGGTGTTGGTGAATTGAGGAGTAACAGACTTTATGAATAGAGCATTAATAATAATTACTGCGTGGGGTAAATAAAAGGCATGGTATATTATCATAGAAAAAAAGTTTTTCATAATTTTTTTTACTTATGAGTTTTTACTTCTGACACTTTTATACGGATACTAAAAATTCTATTGTATCAAAATATTTCTAATGTTATGCCGAATTTAGAAATAAGTATTTTGTTCTAAAAATTATCTTCTTTCTTTAAATCTGTAGTAGACTGTCAAATACGTTTTAATCATCAAGTTTAAATAGAGTATTTTTAAGATAACTAATATAAAATAAACGTTTATCAATACAAAAAATATACAAATATTTTATTATGTTATAATTTAAAATCGTGAACATTAAAACGAATGTTCGTCGTTAAAACAACAGAAGATTATCGATTGTTACGACGAACGAGCTATGAAGCAAATAACGTATCAGTTCGCATCGATAAATAGAATGGGGATGCGGAAAAAAGGCTTATTAGATTTTATTGTATGCCACTGAAGGAGGTGTACACTGTAGTTGCATTGCACGTCGATGCTGACTTGTTGCAGTAATCGAGAGTCTAATCTCATACTACCTCGTTTTTACTTGAAATGGGAGGAATAATACTATCACTTTTTCCTTTTGCTCAGCAGAATTTATTACAGCTCATTGAATACTTCAATTGAAAACATTTAATTTTTATTTTTTTTAACGACTTCACAAATTCTAAGAATTCAAATCGTGTTTTGCTATTACTTTTTATGTGCAGAATTCAAAGTATAGATTCTGTATCGAATCCCAGTTTTCTGGCTCCATAGAAATTAATTTCGCAATGCAAAATACGGCAAATAATTTAATTACCTCCGATCGCAAATAAACTACGACACGTTTCCACATAATAGCCTCATTTCAGAAGAATTTATAGTATAATGTAAGCGTCGCATGCATGCGCCGAAGAGCCCCTAGAGACCTGCCGGGGCCTTTTTCTCTACAAAACCACGAGAGCGAGAGATAAGTGCAGCGTAGGAAAACGAACAGTTTTGTGTGTCGTCGTCGTGGTCGTCGTCGTCGACGTCGTCGTTGCCGTAGTCGCGCTAAATAAGGAATCCATAAATGCATGCACTGTGGCGCGGAGTTTTCGTCGGGCCGAGCGAGCTGAGTATGCGAAGACGGTATCGGCTTGCCGGATCGCGCGCCAGGCCTTGTCTCGATTCTCCTTTTTGTGTATCCGTTCTCTTTCTTAGCTTTTTTGGCATTGCTAAACTCCCTGAAGCTCTTTTGTCTTTTTACCGTTAGCATGGAAAAGCCATGGAGGTCTTTTGTTTTAATTTTATGTACAAACATTTTTTATTTGCATTTCACGTAAAGTTGCAATTAATTTAAAGTAAATTATAGAACTTTTCATTTACTGACAATTCTAAAAATCTATAAATTGACGATAATAATTAAATAGATTTGAATTCTAAATGTACTTAGGTCTGATAATTATTCAGTAAAATATCCATAATTTAAACCCCTCTAGTTCTATTGAGAAAAATTATGTGATTCAAAACATTCCGCGTTTAGCCTATAATAATTATAATTTGTCAGCCTCTATACAATTCAAAATTTTCAGACCTTAATCTCTACATAATTTTAAGTTTTTGAATTTAAATTTTAATATAATTCATAAATGGTAATAAATAATGTAGGTCGAGTACCAAATTTATTTAATTTATATAAACTAGCAACAATACCTCGGTCTCTAACGCTCCCTCGGTTAATTTTAAATATCCACCGAGCCAGCAAGTCCGGCAGCCCACAGCGAGACTCTCAAGGGTTTGTGTTTAATATAAAAAAATATGGATCAGTATAGAACTGAGTTTTGCTTTGATTAAAATGGAGAATATAGTTGATAATCACATTCAATCTAAAAAAACTTTGAAATTAAAATAATACAATTTTTCAAGGGATGTCTCATTGCTTCAAGTCAATGCGACAAAAAAAAATCAAATTTTTAATCGACAAAAGACGAATTTTCTTACCCTTTATTGAAATTAAGTAGCAGACCTCTGTACGAAGTTTCAGGCCACCAACGCCACCCTAAAAATCCAACCCTAAGAATCAACGCCACCCTAAAAATTTATTGGAACGAAATTTGGTTAACATTCTGAAACTTCATATAGAGGTCTATTACTATTTAATAAAGGGCAAATAAGTTCAAGATGCGAAATTTGAATTTCTAATTTTCCCTTTACCTTAAGCCTTTACAATTTGTAAATTTCCAGCTTGATCTCTATAATTCGAAAATTTGTCCTTTCCCATAAGTTTCGAATTTAGATATATGTCCCAGTAACATTGCACTTATCTACATTTTACTAAAGAACTTTTAAAAAATAAAACAAACGCCATCATGAATTTTGTATTTCATATATTTTGTATTATTTATATATAATCGCATAATAAAGCCACACAAAAAGAAATATTTATAGTAATAAAATAATTAAAATTTTCGAAAACACAATCTCATCAGATGGTTAATTTACGTATACATAAATAAACTTTAATAAAAGCTCCTCAAACAGAAGAACTGTGAGCTTTAACACACCTACAGAATAAACCAAAGCAGCTAATACCTCTTTCCTTTTGAACAATGAACCGTTCTGGACAACGTTCCTCTATCAGCATCGACACAAACATAGACAAACATCCTGCCAGCGTAACCTTACAAAAATCTGACCCCATTTTCCTCCAGCATTACCCACTGTCTAAAACCCCTGAATTTTCATTCAAGTAACAACCTCTCCATTAAAAGAAAAAAATCGCACCTCCAAGGATTTTCACAGCTCTTAGCCGGCGCTTGGGCATTGTCCCTTATAAAATTTCCCAGCTGGCGTGCAGCACACTCCACTCCGCAATCCTATCCTTCATCGCAAGCGCCGCGACTCCGTAGAGTAGGGAGGGCCTGTGCATACGTTTTTTGTTGTTGTTGCGACTCAGGCGCGCTTAGGATAGATACATAACTATACAGCGTGCGCTATAGCAGCGCGAGAGAAGGCGCTGGTAGTGCACGAATGTGCAAGCGGCGCGGCGCGGGTATGTGGCACAAGGCCGGCATTAGCATCTCTACCGGTATACCCCCTACTCCCCGCGGCATCTCGCCTCGTCGTCGTCGTCGTCGTCGTCGTCGTAGTCGTAGTCGTCGCAGTTGTCGTCACGGCAGCGCAGGCACACACAACTCTATCCGCAGAAATACTCGTATTCCGGTTATCTCTCTCTCTCTCTCTATCTCTCTCTCTCTCTCTCTCTCTCTCTCTCTCTCTCTCTCTCTCTTTCTCTCTCGGTTATTTCGCTGCATGGGAGTTGTGCAGAGAGTCAGAGATCCATCGGACTGTATCCTGGCGGTGGTATATACGCCGAGGCGAAAGACCGTGTAGGTCTATCTACTCGGCTTGCTTTTGTTCTATCTGCAGCTGATCGACGTCATGCTGCTGCCCCTACGACAATGGAGTGTCTCTCTTTTTATATATATATATCGTCCCCTCTCTCTCTCTCTCTCTCTCTCTCTCTCTCTCTCTCTCTCTCTCTCTCTCTCTCTCTTCTTTCTTTATTCTCGCGCGAACGCTGTCCGAGATTGGATCTGATTGGTTTCTGTCTTGGCTTGTGTGGAACATGCTTGTAGGTACCTACGGAGTACGTTAAGTATGTAGAATTTTTAACTAATATTTGATATTCGATTGTAGAAGAATTTTTTTATGATTGAGCAGATTTATAAGTAGTACTTGAACAGGAATTTTTGTGATAGTAAAAAATAAGTTTTCGAGAAATCAAGTTAGAAATGTGTTTTGAAGTATTTGAAATGGAAATACCGAAATACACTATTTAAACAAAATGCCCGTATGTAAGTGTGTGCGTGTACGTATGCGTGTGCATATGTGTCAGGTCAGATCTCAAAAAGGGTTTAGCCAAATTTAGGTTTTCAAATTTCAGAGCTCATTTTCGTTGTTTTTTTCTGATAGCTGTGGCCACAAAAACAAGTTTTATTGATTGCTCGATATGTTTTTACTATATTTAATGACTTTTCAATTTTATAATCAATTCAACTTTAATAAGGTAGCTTTTTAATACCTCTTAGGGAGAAAAAGAGACTCTAGAAATATGGTCTAAAGTAGTAATTGACAATCATCCAGTAACTAGCGAGCATACTGCTTTGAAATGCTAGAAATAAAGTTGATACATAAAAATGAGGCTTGGCAAAGTATTTATATACATATACGTTCAAGCAGATGCTTTTTGAAAAATTGTAAACTGAGCAGATATTACATGTTGTTCCCTACCTAAAAGTTCAATTTTAATAATTTTATCGAATGGGCTCTTTTCGCCTCCATTCCCTCTACGTCAAACAAACAAAGAGCTTCTGAAAGATGAAGAAAATTGAAAATATGCACCACTATGTTATACACTTTAATATTTAAATATAAGATTTTAACGAATTACCGTGCGATATTGCGTGTCCATCAGTCAAACAAAATACTCGGCGATATATTTGTAATAAATATCGATTTTACGAAGCTTTATTTGGATAATTAATTATCTTATCAATTCAATCATTTTTCGTTTTGCAATAAAAGGTTTATTCCTACACGAATCGCTGTCACCCTAGGGAATAGTCGAATTTATTCCCGTGTTGCATATAGAACTTTATTTCCGACTTAACTGTCACCACTTTATTGTTTTGAAGAGTGGGATCCACGAAAAAAGAAAGAAATAGCTAAAAATTAAAAAAAAAGAGAGAAAGCATTTGCGGTAAATAAAATAAATGCATTTCGGGGAAAGAAATTTTTTAATTCTTTTCCAGCATTTGCAGGAAAAAAGTAGATTTGCGAGAGAAAAGTGGATTTGCGAGAAAAATGTAGATTTGCAGGGATTATATGCTACTTTTGTCCCGCTTTTCAGGTCGATAATGTTGAATCTTCTCTTACAGCGTATAATATTTTTATTCAAAACATTTTTTACGTGTTTCTTAGATGATGTTTAAAAACCTTCTCGCATGGGTTTGACACATTGTTATGTGAATCCAAAGATAAAAAATAAAAATTGCTAAAACACTAATTTTCACTAGTGCCCGGTTAATCATTAATAAGAATTAAACGAACGCTTATTGAGCATGTGAATATTACTTTAAAAACAAAACAAAATTGGCCCTACACAATCAGACACTTGTTGCTTAAGTCTTTATTTTGATTATGACAAAACGAATATTATTAATTTCATATATCAGGAAACAGAGGGAGGGGGGAGGGGTCGAGACGGTCTGACTAATGTTACCGTTTGTCATGAAATGAGAGAGGTCAGAATATTGAAAATTTGTGTCTAGAGATTTGTGCATGGCCCCTTTTCTAAGTATTCTGCAATTCTGAAAAACGCTACCTAAACTTCAAGGCTAGATACAATCTATTATACTTTCTAGGACATGTTACACAGGCATATTTAGCTTGTTAGAGAATACTGTACATTGTTGTTGTTCGAGGATTGTAAAAAATTCATTCCTTTAATGGCCTCAACATGACTCATTTCTCTCACGCAGATATAAAATTTTGTGTTTATGCCTACGTGTAAAAATACGACTTTTTGATGGTCACATTTTATTTTTAACTATGCTCGCCATACCTTTTATAAATATTTTAAAGGTATTTGATTTTTGCGAGCATTCGTAATTTACGCAGGCTGTATTTAAAATTTACATTAAGAATATGAATTAAAAATAAACAATTAATTTTTTTTGTATAAATAAATAACTGCTTATAATTTCCACGGAAAAATATTATGCAAAGACATTTTCTCGAATCAATCAAGAAAGATTGGAAGAATTTTAGAAACAAGTGATATAATGTCAGTGGAAGTGAATTTTTGAGAATTCGTAGTTTTCGTGACACATGTGTGACACATTAACCCGAATGATCATGACGTGCAAAAGCATCCACACTTCTTATCTTAATGCAGTCGCAACGACAGATTAGCCGATAGATGCGAATTAGTGAGTTTTTAAAATGCCAGTTTCACCCTGGTTAAATGTGTCTATTTTTACAGATAAAAAGTACTATCAAAAAATTAGTTTTATACATATAAACAGTATCTAATAAATTATTAATAATATTGATATATAATAATAATAATTATTTACGTATTTATATTTATTAATTAATTAAAAAATAAGTTTGAATTCCTGTTCAATACGTTTTTCAAGTATTTCGCTTTAAATCTATTTTTGTTTGTACCTATGCTTACGTACTTAACTAAATTGAAAATTTAAATAAACTCCAAATTCCAAAGAATATTATGAATATTATTGAACACAAGGAATCGATTTTATACGTTAAAAATAATACTGCAATTTCCTCTTTAATGTATTAATTGATAATTACTTTGAACGCTCGTACCAGATAAAATCGAACAACTTCCCGAAATTCCTCAAAGCCTGTAAAACTCGCTTTAATCGGTATATTACTAAAAAGTTCTTTTCCCGTTAATCCGCGAAGGTAGGCTCGCGATAAAGACTCGCAATTCATGTACGTTTATTCATTACAAATGAAAGAAAAGTACTTGAGCGAAAATGTAATTTTTTAAGACGATTGTCTTATCAGTTAAGTTTTTATGAATGCAGCACATACTATCGTTTAAACGTAATTTCGCAGTATTTGGATGGATCACCTCAAATAATTCAAAGAATTGTTATTGATTATTAATTTTTGTTTAATCTCTTACAATTGAATATTAAATACATCACATATCTTAGAGTTATCGTTTTAATAAATAATACTTGTTGTAAAACTTATCATAAGTCATTGAAATGATTGTTTTCTTCAATATATGCTCAATATTCAATAATTGTTTATTACTTTAAAATAAAATTTTAAATAAAAAATCTATAACTGTATTATGAAAGTCATATTTTAATTTTATCTTATGCATAAATAACTTAACCAATATATATTTATGATTTCTGCTAAAAAGCAGGTTTATACTGTAATAAACAATCCAGTACATTTTATTCGAGGCCATGCTGAATTAGTCCCTCTAAATTAAAAAACCGCTGCCAATTTATTGGCAATTAGGTTCCTAAAACTTAATTAAACATTTCGACATGAAATTATATATTATTAAAACTTTGTTTTTAATAAGGGTATCTTTTACACTAACTTTAAGGTGATAATGTTATTATGTAAGACAGACAAATTATTACTTTTATTCACTTATTAATACAAATTGATGTAAAATTATTATCTTTATGACATTAAATGTGAGATGAAAATTTTAATCATTTTATAATAATTTTATGACCTCAAAGTTAGTGTACAAAATACCCGTGATAGAGACACTACATTTCTAGTCATAATGCATAAGATAGCTTTTTGTAATCGTAAAGCATAAGATATGTAATTTCTCTTAGGACTTATATTAAATATTATTATTTTATTGTAGAGCAAGCTTTTCATTTATATTCAGATCAAAGATAATGTTAATAAAGAAAATGCTTTCTCTGTGAGAAAGCAAAAATTGTTTATGCTATACCTACGCATTACTTAATTGTTGAGTAAATTGAAACAATTTTCATGCTATACTGGATTACCAATCGGTTTATTGCCGGATAAACGGCATAAGCCATTCTTAATTTGTTTATTTATAAGAATCATAATATTAACTGAATCAATGCTTATTTATTAAAAACTCTGTCGGTATAAATACATTTTTCTATTGAACATAGAAAAAGCTGATTATCGTACATTTAAATATTTTATAATAATTTTTAATATTGAATTTCATCTTTTTGCGCAATGTCTTGAGTCGACTTAGCCCTTTCTTCGAACAAGCGGTTCAATGTATGCAAAGGCTTAGATACTCGGTGCAGGCAGATATCCTCTGTCGAAACATCGTAACCCCCAGATAAACAATAACGCTCGCTTCACGAAAAATCCCCGATTTTCAGGAATACGCGAATGCCTCGAGAGCCTCGCAGAACTCTACAGTCGAATCGCGTTTCACGGAAAGTCTCAATCGGAGGCCGGAATTGCCGCTGCAGTGCAGCCTTTCTTTATCAGTCGTAGCATCGCTCAGCTGCGGGAATCGCGCGATACTGGCCAAAATTCGAGGGCGCAACTTGTTTGCCGCATGCAAACGTCGATCCGGAAAAAACGAATGCGCGCGTCGAGTGTTGTTTTCCTTCTAGTCCAGTCATATTAAGTTTTTTTTGAGAAAGAATGTAAAAAGGATATGTTGCAATTGAAAGTTGTACAAAAAGGTGTCATAAACATAGGACAAATATTTGAGACTCGCAAAAAGTTGTGTAACATGAAAAACCGTATTTTTGGCTCTAGAGAGAAATGTGTTGCTACTAGCAGAAAATAAAATATAGGTACTTGTAGGGATTAAAAATATCTATCAAATGAGCCCCCAGAAGTTAAAATTAATTAATTTGTTTATTTATAAAATATCACAAACTATGAAAATAAGCCTTCTTTTCAATTATTTTTAATTTATTTAAATAATGATCATAAGACTTTGAAACTCTGTTATAATATAGTCCTGATGGTTCTTATAATGTGTACAAAATTTCAGCAAAATATTCATTAATTGTTGCAAAATCCATTTTGCAACTAAAAAGACCGTTGTGGCGAAACTTTCTTTCTACAACTTTGGGGCGGTACTGAAACTGTTTGAGGTCTCATTTTCTTCTGAAAGACTTGTATTATAATATCCAACTTGAATCTAAGCAATTCAATAAGTTGAAACTATTTAAAGATGGCGTCAAATAAAGTGTCGTTTCTTGTCATGAAATTTGCGTCAAATTTTCGTCATGAATATTCGCGTTTGTCGCGTCACGGCGGACAAGCGGTACGTTGATCACTCAGCAATGCCGTAAATTGCTAGAACGCAAAAATCGTAGATTCAAATTTTGAATTTCTAAACAATAATAAGTAATCTATGTTTATATATCGAGAGTGTACGCATTTCGTAATGATCAAAAATAAAAAAAAATTTAATCTATGAATTTGATATGAGTTTATTGTTCTGGTAATTCATGGTATTGTTGATTGTACCTATACACGCGGTCGATCAATAATCCACACTGTTGGTTTTTCATCGGGCGCCCTTTATTCCATACTTGTGAGTTTTTCGAATTTCAACGAGTCGTATTTTAATTCAATGGGTACATGATATTTTCAAAGGCTTATTTATATTCAAGATTTGTTTAAATTAATTCAGTAATTATATATCAATACGTAGTTAGTAAATGTCTCTATGTAATACCAACTGAATAAGCTCTATAGAATTGTTTAGTTAATATAATTTAATGTGCATACATTGTTTAGTGGAAATGAGAAAAATTTAATTGTCAAAAACTAATTATGTATAGTAAATGTTTAATTTATTTTTTAATCATAGTTGGTATTGTCATTAAATTCAATTGAAATAGCTTTATTTAAAAGTAATTATGCCAGTCATATAAATAATGAAATATTGTGACATAATAAACCGAAAAATATATGTATTTGATACATTTTATAAATTAATACTTGCGTTTCAGTATATTCATAATTTGCTTACTCTCATTTACTCGGACATTATCTACTTAAATATAGCGTTGGCCGCTGATTAGACTGCAGTCTACGTATTCAGAGAAATTGGAAGATTTTCTACTAGAAGAAGACGATTTTTAGCGAATGCTAAATTTTATATTCAAATTATGTATAATAATTAACAGCGAATAAAGTAAAAAACACTGCCAATTGCTTTAGTATGATGCTTTCACAAAGAGACTTTAATTATTCTAAAGTCATTATTTTCATGAAAGTATAGCAAACATTCTGCAGAATATGGGGAAGGTTTACCACAGATTTACGTTACGATTTACGTCAAAATAATATTTTTCACATAACATAATCATTGCAATTTTTGGATTTTTAGTACTACAAAATGCATAAAATTACCTAGAAATGTAAAATAGTAAATATCAAATACGATAAAACTAATATCTACAAAAAGAGATGATTTTATGGAATGTTGAAGCGAATATTTTTGTCTTATCTACTCTGGAATTATTTACTTATCCAAAGTGTTGTTTTCATGACAGTCTACGGTTTTGTAGAATGTAGGATAATTATTAATATATTATTGTATTTATAATTTTTTTTTTCTAGTGAATAAAAAAAAAGTAAAACTATTTTTTTAACATTTAATGTTTAATATATGTTTTAAAATAGTATTACAGTTGAATATTTTTTTATTTAACTCATAATTATTGAGTTTCTATGAAATTAGTGAGAAAATGTTTCGAAATAATATAGTTATTGAATAAAAATAAAAGAAAATCTTAAAATATAACAATCTTAATGTAAACTTATAATTATTGAGTTTCTATGAAATTAGTGAGAAAATGTTTCGAAATATTATAGTTATTAAATAAAAATAAAAGAAAATCTTAAAATATAAGTTTACATTAAAAAATTACAATTTAAGAAAAAACAAGAAAAAAAATTAAAAATGGATTTCTTTTAATTTTGCTTACATCATTATTTTGCGAGGTCCCGATTATATCAGACAACTCATTCAATGCACATCTCCGAGAAACCTCGAAATATTAAGGCCACGGGACAAAGAGCAATTTTCATGGCTCAACGCACTTCGTCCGAAAGTTCTCTAATAATAGGGTTCTCCTTCTTTTTTCTTCTTACCTCCTTCAGCCTTCTTCGCCTTGCACAATCGTCCCTCCGATCACGGATGCCAAGTGCAATTTCGCGGTTGTTTTTTCCCCCTTCCCCTCCCCTCTCTCCTTCTCTTTCTCTCTTTCGACGAAGGAACGTCGACGTAATGACGAAGGACATGGAAGAATTTATCGTTTGCTTATTGCTAACTTGCACGAATATTATCTTCAAATTTGGCCAATGCAGTTTTTTCATTGCTCTAAAAAAACCACTGCCAATTCATTGGTATT
This sequence comes from Gastracanthus pulcherrimus, assembly GCA_949152435.1. NCBI lineage: Eukaryota > Metazoa > Arthropoda > Insecta > Hymenoptera > Pteromalidae > Gastracanthus > Gastracanthus pulcherrimus. Next base: position 68,272,857 of record OX424572.1, read on the forward strand.
TAGTTCCTCAAACTTTAAAAAATGTTGTAATGTGAAATTATTTATTTTATTTAATACTGGGGTGAAAAATAAAAATGACAAATCTATTGCTTTTTAATTTGTCGATATATATACATATATAGTTAATTTGGGCTTCGATATTGATGACAATTACAGAGCCGAAGTACGGTACGTCAGATAATGCCGTAACAACGTCCTTTGCTGATGCTGTTATTGTAGTCATTTTCGCGTTGACACGGATTTATGACGAGCTATGGATACAAAGTGTATACGAGTATCTGATTACGCTGTTTTAGTCAAGTATAGAATTCTTTTTATACGTTTATCGTCGAGATCTTAACCAGTTTAGTCACAATTAATATTTTAATTTTTATCTTCTGATCCCGTTTTACCTGTTATACACATTAATTACATTTTACAATTTTCTCAATTTATAAATAATTATCCTATAATTATAAATTAAATGTGTTTAACAGATTATAGCTTATGTTAGAAACAAAATCAATCCAGAAGTATATAATTTTATGAAATTACATATTCATCAGTATCAAAATATACATCAGTACCTTTGAACAGCACATTCTTTCAAACTCGAAATTATTCGTCAGACCCAAAAAGTAGAATTTTATGAATTAATTAGTTTTAACAAAAGTGGTGGAGTACTTAACATAATACTTTCATTATATATTTTTGAAAATTTTATTTTATACAAAGAATAATATTTATATCTTCAATAATATACAACAGGTGTATTATTCAGTACTCAATATTTCCCAACAATTCGTTTCTAAGCGTCTCCTCTCATCCTCTGGTCAGACGATGCCCCCAGCCTCGAATGCCTGGGACGACTCTTGTACCCTGCTCGGTAATAATGAGTTCAGGACAGTCCCCTCCTCTCGACCCGATCCCTTCGGCTTCATCTCTCTCTCTCTCCGCGCGCGATCGAGATTTCGCGAGGCGCTTCTAATCGGTGAGTCGATCGGTCGTGTCGCCGCGGCGCGCCGGACTCCGCCGATAGTTTTCTTCCCCCCCCCCCCCCCGCCCCGTCGAAAACTCATTAGGATGATGCGCCCCGCGCCGTGGCCGAGCCTCGATATGGCGAAACGAAGAATAGGACGAGGAGAAGATTCCTCGGGTTGCGAGCGAGCTCTGGCAGCGGCCATTAGAAAGTCTCGACGCGCCGTGATTATGGTCGGTGCGGAATTGATGCCGATGATCCTCCATCGAAGAGGGAGAGAGGGAGAGGGAGAGGGAGAGAGAGGGAGAAGGAGAGAGAAAGACGGAGAGAAAGAGAGAGAGAGAGAGAGAGAGAGAGAGAGAGAGAAAGAGAGAGAAAGAGTGGGAGAGAGATGGGGAGATGCGCAAGGACAAGAGTATGCGACCGAAAAAATGTCCTTGCTATAGGGCAGGTTTTGGTTCACTTGAAATCAAAATATATTGGTGATAGTGTGAATGATTATGACGGCGAACTTTTAGCCTGGGACATCGATCGATTATGCAAGATAATTATCTTCACACTCTAGATTCCTTAAATTCAAATTTTACTTCAACGATATTAGAGGTCAAACATCAGGTTTTTTGACAGATTTACGTCAGATTGCTATTTTACTTTATTAATTTAATACAAGATTTTACATTGATTGTAAATCTTAATCGTTAGTAATTTAATTTTAATTTTTGGTTGGAAGTTTGTTTATTTGTTTATTGGTAACCTTGTGTCTGATTATTTGCGTGAAAGTTCACTAATGACATTTTTATTTATCTTTCTGTACACTTTAGTATTCAGTATCTGGATAGGGATACAAAAAATTCTGGACCCTGTTTAGCTCCAAAACGTAACAGACTTTTTTAGAATAAACATTTTCAATTTTTATTAAAAATTATAGAGAACATGAAATGCAGTAGACTTATATCTCTCGTTATATTACCGGCCATATAAAAAGATACACTTGTAATATTCAGTTTAAATATAGAATAAAAATCGCTTTATAGATAAAACACGTATTAAGAAGCTAGCAAGTTATAACTCAATTGAAACATTTTTCATCTAATATTTGCACTATAATTTTTATATATTGCCGAACCATAGAATGAGGGTCTACTGTAATACATTTTCTTGTTACATTGCAAGCATTATCCAACAGCAAGCATTAAAATAAATTTGATTTCTTCAAAATGCTATATTTTAGTTGATTAAGTAATTTTTACTTACTGATACATATTTGGAATATAAAAAGTAGAAATAATTTTAACCATTACTGAATTTTATTACAGATCTCGAAAACATTCAAATGAAAGTAATTGCTCTTTTATTTTTAATATAACACCCTGGTGAATCTTTATGATTTTAAACATTTGTTATATTAATTCCTTTATATTATATACATAAAAAAATAATATTTTATAAATTAAAAGTGCTTTTAGAGTCACAGGGACTCATCAATGATTGGTCTTATTGAAGTTGAGACATAAAATGAGAGTTTGGACATAAAATGCATCATACATATGATTATGTTTAAATTCTCAAATTAAAACTGAATAATAAAATTAATGTATAAGAGGTTTAATGAACAAGTATACAACAGATATGCTTAAAAAATAAATAGAGACAGTGTAAATTTTTCATGATTATTAAATCTCTAACAATTTGGAATGCGCAGCAAATATTCCTGCAGAAATTTACCATACGTTGTAGAAACAAGCGTGTAAGCGCTTAACAGAATACCTGACTTTCATCGCTTTACGCGAAAAATTCACGTCAATATCTGGCGAATAGCGCAAGTTTTTCCATCGTGTCGGCGCGCGAAGAGCAGCTGGAAAACTTGTTGCTGTATACCGCAGTGCCGCTGCTGTTGCTGTTGCTTCTGCCGGGACCAGAGACACTTGCGGCACGTGATGGGTTTTGTGCATGGGACAACGGAGTACACGAACAGCCTAATGAGGGTGATTAAATCTCCGGTAATGAGGCGAGAATGCACCTTTTTTTCGGCTTTTGAATTCTTTTCTAAAGTGCACTATTTCGCAGGGTTGCCTAACTTTTCGAAAGAACAGTACAATGGACTTTTCTATTTGCTATTGTTTATATTCATGGTATTTCTTAATGAGATTGAAGTGTTATATAAATATATGTATAAATGTTTAACAAACCTTATTGTTTTACTGATTATTAATAACATTCTACAAAGTATATTCATTACAATTTAGTTTAGTCTACACCAGATTTATGTATAATAACAATCTATTTTTGTGGATTACTACACTGAGAAAAAAATTCAATTGATTCAACAAACCTCGCGTTTTTTACTAGTTGCCATAGAATATGTTGTTGGTTTAACAAAACTTAAGGCATCGATTCAATGATTTTATGTTATTGATACAAACAAATGCGCACTGCCACAAATGAAAGAACAATTTTTAACTCGTTTTTTATATTTATTTGGATCTGACACAGGCGCCTCGCCCTCTGGCGGATTTGAGCTAAATCAATCGGAGCCCGGAAATTCTTCTGAATGATTGCTTTAATTGACCATATAATTTGATTATTAAGATGAAAAATAAATATTTACATTGCTTACACGGTGACCACTATATTCGTTAAAAAAACCTAAATTTTAAATAACCGTCTTATTGCTAATATCTTTCAATAAGAGTTTCAAATAAAAAATCATAACAACTAAATGTTTCAAGTAACTGTAACTAATAAAATTTAAATAACGTATACTAAAAAAAATACTATTTATTATATCTTCAAGTATATAATATGAAAAGTTCATATAAATTAAAAATTTGAATTTACAAAACTATAGTTCATTTTACCATTTTAAAGTTACTATAATAAATAATTGCTTTTACTAAACACACTAGAAGTATTGCCGATCAGTTACACCATAGTATTTTTTGAGAACAAAAAATACAATTGAACAAACTATAATTCGTTTATATTATGACGCCCTACTATAATTTCCAAACAGCTTCACATCAGATAAAACATGTGAGTTGAATAACCCTACTTTCAAACAAAAAGCCCTTCTAACCAAACATAATTTAGATAAAATGAGTCGCACCGCGTTGCCATGTTACATCACCGCATCGATCCAAAAGCGTGCGAACTCGTCGACAAAAAAACCGCGCATACCTACCCCGCACAGAACAGGGTGCGATGCCCGCGGAAGATGAAGCTTTTACAAGCAATATCCATGCGCCTTTGCGAAAGGCGCTGGCAGATAATGATTAGATATATAGAATTGCGGCAGGCGGCGTGTCACACACGGGTCACGTCACGGACAATCGGGCAACGACATCGCTCTCGGCTATCTCTTTCTCTCTCTATCTCTCTCTCTCTCTCTCTCTCTCTCTCTCTCTCTCTCTCTCTCTCTCTCTCTCACTCTCTCGCGGCGGCCGATCCCCTCAGGAATTCGCATAATCGGCATCCTCCGACACACTGCTGTACATTCAAGTGAGAGAGAAAGAGAGCTCAAGCGAATTTTACCAAGCTGCGGCGCCGCGGCCGTCGACTTTTATTCAAATTAGAAGGCAGAAAAAAAGGCACACCGAAGCCTTTGCATCTGCGTCAATTCAGGTGTAGTTTTATCGGTTTCTGCCAAGCTGCACGTTTTACGGGGAGAAAATCGGTTGGGAATTCCAAGTGTAACGTTCGGTTTTTGATGGTGGAGTGATGCGAGGTGGTTCTCTCTTGCTTCGCCTGTCAGCGTTTAATTATCATCTAAGGTATTCTCTTAGATAGAATCCTAAAGATTTTCATAAATAATTGAGTGAAAAACAACATTTTCATGGTACAGAGCATAACATGATTGTAAGATCAATTTGAATTTTTCAAAATAATTAATATTTATACAATTTAAAACGTGTCAAAGTTCGATTGTTATGATCGTGACATCGCAACAAATTTCAAGCACTATATCTTCTTTAATTTCAAAGACATGACCCACATCTAAAAAATTCTAGTGAAAAACTTCGTGAAGAAAGTATCATGTCACACCCCTAGAACAATACTATGACAACTCAAAATTCTATGTTTTTATAAAATCAAGCTAGTAACATAAATTTATCATAAAGTAAAAATTCTTTACATGAATTTTATTATTATATTATAGGTTCTCAAGTTTTTTAAACAAATTTTTTAAAGGTATACAGTACTTTTATTTTTGTACGAGCCATTTTATGTATAAATATTAAGTTAAAAAAATTCTAGTTGTACGTCATAGTCTTGAAGGTGCAATGTCATCTCTTAAAATATGATATTGGATGTCGAGTAACCACCAATAAACTTATATTTTGGTATGCAGTAGTGTTCCCATGTTAAAACATCAAAAGCGTTTTTAAATTTTTCTTTTAAATTCATTTATTTCCCAATTATTTATTAAATTCCTACTATAATAATATTGACAAATAGAAAAATAACTTTGAATCAATGTATAATTGGGTCCTTGCGTCAAATTTTTGTAAGGCTTCATTTGATAGATCATATACTACATCCTCTGTGAACATTTCAAATTTTCACTTATTTACCCATTATTAGTGAAGTTACAGTGCTTCAAACACACTGATGATGTCATATTCATATAGCGGTATAATTTGATGTTGTATGAATGTGACGTCATTCAAAGGAACTTATTTAGGCTATAACTTCTTTCAATTTAATTTTTTTTTGAAACTTTGAAGTGAATGAAGCGTTGGTTTATGTTCTTTATTCAAATCATGCATACCGACAAGAAAAAAATGTTCATGCAAGTACTTAATTAAATCAATAAAAAAGGTTATTCGTCTGAATAACGTAAATATTACTAAAAAAGAAAGAATAATAAGAAATGTTAATGACTTATTTGTTTTATCAGGTGGCACTTAATCCCTCAAAAAATGATTTTTACAATTTTGCTACTTGTGTCAAATGTACGTGAATAGTCGTTTATGAAAAAAGTTTAAAATTTGTTATTAAAATGTACTTCCTTATAATACTTTTATTGTTTCTTTAAAATTTCATGAAAAATATTTTGATTTCTTTTAATATCTTAGTGTGAAATAAGAAACATTTTACGTAAACTGTTTGTCAGCTTCATTTAGGACTCATTACTCATCATGTAAAACAAACACTTTTTTGTCATGATACATGTAAATGCGAGAAAGTTGAAAATGTCAACAACATTAAATGCCACTTGATGAACACCTCATACATTCTAATTATCTAGAAAAACATTTCCAAGGAACTAGGGAAAATTATTAGTCGCCCATGACTATTAGGCAAGTATCACAAAAAGCTTAAACTGTCGACATCATCCGGATACATGTGTGCAAAAAGACATTTACCAACTCATCTAAGGTCCTCCTAAATAAACGACATATATATACGTGGACAATTTAGCGACTCGAAATAAAAAAAATTCTAATACGAACTTTATTTTAAAACTTGTAACTAAAAATTAAAAAAAAGAGAACATTTTGTATAGTCTTGTGTACGGCTAAAAGTTTTCATATACGTATGCACTCCTTATTTCAACGTAATTATATAATAACTTGTTAAAAAAACTCAGAAATAAAAAAATTATTTAAATATTTAGATTCTTTATAGCCTTTATATAAAACCTAGTTTCCATGTACTTAAAAAAATTATAAAATATTACCATTGTACACCCTGTTGCAATGGATTCTTTCAAGAATATTTTAAATTTGTCTCGTGAAAATGCATGTAGAGTATAAAACGCACCCTATAGAACTACATTTCAGCCGAGTGTACAATATTCTACCACCACAAATAGTAAATTATTTGATTTCGTGATTTTCTTTTCTAGATCTTAAGATCGGTGACCGATCCTAAAATTTTGCCTACAATAAAAATTCAACACCTACTACCTATAACAATTTCAAACAATTCTCCTTTATTTCATCTCACACAGTAACCACCACACCACAACTGCGCCACCCAACGTATTTCAATCCCCCCCCCCCAAAAAAAAAACAAACGCGCACCGCTCGCAAATTATACAAACAAACCACTGCATTATCGCACGCGCTGACCTCCTCCGGTCTCAACTTGGCGCGGCGCGCGAAAAATAGCATTTTTGGGCTTATCTTCGGTGCAACAGCAGCAGCTCGCGTTTCGTCGGCGATAGCGCGCGTCGCGCTGCATACACACAGCTGCGAGCGAGCGAGTTTCGGCCACACGCAGGGATCGTCGACCGATAAAGTAGGTGCGTGGCTCTCTTTCTTTCTCTCCCGCTCGATTCGCATGACTCGTCGGCGCTCGAGCGAGCGAACGCGTACCGATGAGGCAATGCATGCACGCGCGCGTAATTCGCGGGACTCGGGAGAGCCTAGCCGCCGCCGAGTTTTTGATCTGCCGATGCGAGGAAAATTCAGGTTTTGGATAATTGTGCTGCGTGGAAGTTTCTGATTTATTTGAGATTGTTATATTGACACCTTGGAAAATTAATAACTAAGATATTTTAATCCTTGTTTTCTTGATTTTTCTCACTTTGCTTAATGGAAGGTAGATATAAAGAATATAGCTATTTTAAGCACTTTTATTATTTAGCTTCAAATTTACAAAAGATACATGTAAAAGATATTTTAAATCGTCTTAAAAACAAGTGCACGATTATCAAGAAAACGAAATTTCAATCAATATTTTATTTACTTTTGACTATTCGTTTATATATTTTTAACTTTTTGTAAATTTCTTTAGGTGTTACCAAGAGAATTTTCAAAAAGTTTCGTATAGGTTAGAGAATTTCTTATTTTGTAAAATCAAAGGTAAAGAAAAACGTATTGATAAATTAATAATTTATCCCCGGTTAAAATGATTTAAGATAAACAAAATAAACATTTACTTTATATAAAATTTAAGTCACCGATCATCTATAAAATCAATACTATAATATTCTGTACTGCATATTGCAGATTTAATATTTATATAAAGTAGAATAAGCCCAGTACGATAAGACAACGATTTTAACGATTTTTATTTTGATACAAATATAAAATGTAATTTCGCAGCAAATATTGGTAACAAATGATTTTTCTTTTTATTTCATAAACTAATTGTAAGTGCATAGCGGTATTTCAAAGAATTAAGCTAAAAATTAATTAAATGGATTTTAAGATAACGAATTCTTATTAATTTAAACTCTGAGTGTCAATGACTTTCAATATTACACTTATACGCATATTTTCTTTCCTCAATTTCACACGCATATCGTATTTATTTAAGCTTAAAAGTTCGATACATCGTTAAACAAAGAAATTGCATAAATATTTGTATTAGGTGATAAACGCTATATTTAATTCGCAAAATACATTGCATGTTTCACTCACAAGTGATTTCACTTTAAGTTAAAAATTTATGAGTAAATTAATCTATTTGTTTGCAATATGGAAAGAAAGACAAAATAAAGATCTGTAATTTGTGAAATTGGATTTTCACGTCGTTCTATTTGTATGCAATGAAAATTTTTAAGAAAAATTATATGGTAAAATTTACTATTTATGTTTGTATATTAGGGACGTACTTGATTTGGTATAAAATTATCATATTCATATTAAAAGTTGCCAGATAAACATTAATTTTAACTATAATATGACAATTATTATTATAAAAATGATTTTTGTAAAAAAATCGAACATACCTCTAATAAACAAGCAGAAATCGTAATTTTCTCGATAGAATTATGACTGCTCATAACAGCAATACTAGCAAGACTAAAATTTCGCAATACTACACATTCACTCCAAAGCAAGCTCGTAACGCAAATTCATTCACACTCAACAGACTCACATTACCTACACAACGCAATCCACAAAAATATCAACCAATCTCGGTAAAAAAGCCATCCTCACCGAGAAACATAAATTTCCAGCACACACGAGACTCCACAAAACTGCGTTCAGGATTTCATGCGCGAGTAAGAAATGCGGTCGATGAAAAATGGCATGCAAGTCACACACACACACGGCTCGCGGCTCACGCTAGAATTATATTTTTCTGGATTGGACAGGCAGTCTGTATGTAGGTAGGTCAGTGAATCGACGCGCGCCGCCGCTCCGCTGCAATTCGAGCGCGTTGCCGCTGTGCACGGAAAACGAGTATAGGCGCGGAGCGCGGCGAAAGAATCGAGAGCCGACGACGACGAGGGACTGAGTCATTGCCACGGAAACACACACTTTAGCCAAAACTACCTGTGCCGAGAGTGTGCTGGGGAATTTTCTTCGTTTCTTTTCGGCAAATTGACTTAATTGTTTTATAGCACACTAACCTCAAAATGCCAACTTTATTGTCGATTTTGAGGTTGTTGTGCTATAAAATATCGTATGAGACTGTTGTGGGAGGTGTTTTTCTACCTTGCTCGATTTTCTCACTCGCTTCGCTCGTGCGAAAACCCTCGAGCAAGGTAGAAAACCATCTCCCACAACAGTGTCATAATATACTATTAATGATAGATTTTGGAAGGTTCAATTTTTAAATTTAAGAAGATAATTCTTTTTTTAAACTGATTGATTTGATTTTGTTTTTATTTTGGATATAGTTCATACTGATATTGGTAAATATGTCTGGAGAGTGTCAATAGAGTAGTAGTTATTTCCTAAGATTAATTCATTTGATTTTTTATTATTTTTGCATTTAGTTAAATATTTATTTTCTTTAACATTTGTATTAATAAAATATTTGTCAGACCGTAATCGTCTATTTCAATCAACGACGAAAATGTTATTATCATTTATTAAAGCAGGATGTAGTTATTTCTGATAAGAGAATTCTGATCAATGAATTTGAGCGATTCTTGGTAGCTTTCATAAATTTTAATTTATTCGTTATATAAGTCATAAGTTAAGGGACCTCTATGATAAAGCAATTATAATTAAAAAGATTTCTTTCACTGTATTTCACGAGGTGATATTAAATATTCTGCTAATATATTATTAGATATACTGAAGAATGATAATTAAATATTGAACAATAATTTAAAAAAAGTTTATACTAATATTTGATGATGATGGTTGAATATAAAGTATTTTCATATTAGATGAAAAAGTATATGCAAAAAAACTTTCTATTTAATTTTCCTCTAACATTTATTATACCATCAATGAGAATCTTCATTCATTACTTGTATGAAATACTTATTATTATTCTTTCTAACTTAATTAAAACACCCTTCTATCCCGTTATAATTATAAAACATAAAATAAAAAAAAAACTTAATATAATTCCATTCATCCGATCAATAAATCGCACTGCACTTTTCACAATCCCCGACGGCAGAAAGAATTAGAAAATATTCCACTCCATCATACTCCGAATTACAAAACAGCTCGTCGAAATGAGCTCACGCGCACACATCAAATCAGGACTTTTCAAGAGTTTCGCTTTCCTTCCTCTCCTCTCTGCGTCTAGCTTCCTGCCTGCCTCGGGTAGGCGCAGCAGCAGCAGCAGCAGCACGGCATGGCTGTCGGTATTACGCGGACCTCCATAAGTCAAATATATATACTGCATGCGTGCTGCCACCGAGTCTGCGAGAGAGAAATGAAAAAAGAACACCAGTTTGCCCACTAGCTGCAGAGAACGAAGAGAGAAAGAGTCTAAATAACCCAGTTTTTTGCCTTTTTGTTGAAAAGGGAGTTTTCTGGGTTGATTATGAGGGATTAATCTTCGTGTATACGCGGCCGTTTGTTCCTAGGTATACGCGAGAGTAGTCGAGTGACACGTGAATATGCATGAGGATTATTCTTATTTATGCTCATTTTTCTGATTGCGCGGATAAGCAATTTTGAGCCTCTCCGCGAGCCAGTGCAGCAGCGCAAGCGCGCGCGGCCGCAATAATTTCGCTCGCATTGTGGAGAATATTGTTTTTGATTAATTGTAAATACGTGCATATGTTGCTTTTGTATGAAAGTACGCTTTTCGCTTTTCCCTTCTACTTCTGGAGACTATGATTTATTCGCGGATTTCTCATGCAAGATGTGTAATACACGCAGACTTAGAAATTAAATTATATTCTTTATACAATAATAAAATTAATCTAGGTACCAAGTATCTGCATTTAATTAATAATAATCATTAATCTTTAATTTGATTTGATTTAAAATAATTTTTATTGTTTTAAATTAATCTTTTGTATCAATATGACAAAGACATCATTACATTTATTACGAATATAATTTGTTAGTAATAATTTAAAATTAGTAAATGTGGCTATATAATAATAATAAATTAAGCAAGAGGCTTAGAAAAGGTTCTTTATCGTTCGAACGCAAGAACGTTTTTGAGTCTCGCGTTTTCGGTCGACAGCGGCGGCGACTTTCGATGGCGCGGGCAGTGGCTCATTAGACTTCGGAAATGAATGCTGCATTCGTTAGATGCACTCTGGCCGTACAGATAGGTAGTTCCAAAACATATTACAATAATACGGTTAATATATGTATTTAATAAATAGCCTACTTTATCATAAATTGTATACAAATTATTTTATGAAAATCCTTCGTTTAAATACCTCTCGAACAAACTTACAGTATGAAAAATTAAAGTAACAATTTAATATAAAATAATTTTTAATGCTTTGTTTTAAATTCAAATGTTTAACATATAATATAATTTTTAATAAGACTTTCAAACGTTATTAACTTACTATGATCTTCAAGTATTTAATTTTCTCATAACTTATAAGACCTATGCCTAGTTTTTAACTTTTGGTTTCAGGAGAACACTTCAAAGAGTACCTAATGCTCAACTCAATCTTCAACAGTCTGTAAATAAATATTTCTAAAAAGTGAATTTCTTTGGCATTTTTCTTTTTGATAAGTACCAAGCAATCACGCACTACAAGCCAATGAAGACTCGAGTCAAAAAATTCCACCCCTACACGCAAAGCCCCAACAATCATCTCCGCAAAACTTTGAAAAATGAAAAATGTAAACAGCAACCTTTTTCTCGCTCACACGAAAAATCAGAGCGACGTACGAGCCACACGGGATTGGAAAAAAAACAAAGCTGCAGAGTCAGACTGTAAGACGAGGCGCGTCGGTGAATCGGGCGTGAGTACACGTATATATACGTACATATACGCATACGCGCGATCATCACGCGTTGGTGAAACGTAACGAGCTCGTCATGTGCCGGTGGTCGTCGTCGTCGTCGCGCGGTGCGGCACAGTGAGCGCTTTGTTTTCGCTGCGGCGGCTCTCTTCTTCCGCACTATAGGTATACTTACAGCGCAGTGCAGCCGTTGCGCTTGGCCGATGTTGAACGTACGATGCACTGCGATTTTCTGGCCCTTCTGCGCTTGGATTTTCGAGGTGAAAAGTTTAACCGGCCTTGTATTTTTGCCTTTACGGGAATAATATGTGAGCTTTCACTGATATCATTAGAATGATTTTGGAAATGTATGCATATTTTAAATTTTACCCTTTATATTTTCAAATTTACAAAATGTATACATTTCTAGTGTCTATCTAAAAAAGGGTTTTATGCAAGGACTATTTTAAACAAATTAATTTTCCATATCTCATGTCAGATTTGGAATCAGAGACCTCAAAAACCACTTGAATTATATGCAGTTCATATAAAATATATGCTGTGGCCCAGATCCTTCGACCTGTTAAAGGATTAAAAAGATATTAAATAATTATAGAAAAACATTTTTTACATTTGTAGGCTGTATCTTTTTATCGACTCTATTTACTTTCAAAATGTTAGAAAATTAATATTTACGAATGAGTCATGTGTGATTGAAATAAAATAATATTTAAACATTTTATTTATTTAAATGTTTATATTATTTTTATATTTTATATATACATTTTAAGTGAAGATTAGCTGAATCAACAATTACTAAATTACTATATTGATACTAGTATTTTTGTGAATATTTAATTATAAAAACTGAAGATACAAAAAATAGTTTCCGTGTAATAATAATTTACTGTATCAATTTAAAATTTTATTTATATTTTTTGTGTAGATTATAAATTCTTGAAGTAGTTAACGGTAGCGATCTACAGTTTTTCATTCAGATAACCTTGTAGTAACTAAAAACACACTCATTCCGGGTTGCATAATGAAAAACTTTATACCGTGATTTTTACTAATTTAGAACTTCCTATTTTGTGATTTATTTTTAAAACGATTAATGTTTTTTATAATCTCATGAATCTTTATTAAATATATATTAAATTTTTTAAAATTATTTATATCTTACCAAGATTTAATGAGAAAAATTTTTCAATTAAATAAATTGTAGGAATTTATTATTATTTATACGACCATTTTTATAAACTGGATTGAAAGTTAAAGTTTTACTTTATATTCCACTTTAAATTTGTTATGGCAACCAACGAAATATTAAAGTACAAAAGACGCCAATCAAATTTCAATCTTGCTATTAAATAAAATATAAAATAAATATGCGATCATTCTCCAAAAGTGGGTCGAAACTTAAAATTGAATACCACAGACGATCTTACATTTGTTATTCCTGCTATAAAAATCTCAAAGTTGAAGTTTCGCTAATTTATTTGCAAAAATAATTTAATTATCATATATAGACCACGTATTATACATGCAATAATTCCTCAAAAGTGGCTCAAAACTTAAAATTTCATTTCCACACTCGACCTCAAAATTCTCATTCCCCCTGACGAAATCTCCAAGTAAAAACGCGACGCCGCGATCGATTCGCAACAATAAAGCGCCTCCAATCATGCACTTGGTGCTGCGCACAAAGACCTCGAAAAAGCAACCAACCAGCCAACCAGCCAGTCGGGCGCACTGCACACGAAACGCAGCCTCTACGAAAATGCGCGCAAAAAAGCGAACATAAGCCTATATACCTCAAAGCCAGGAAGGGGAGGGGCGGGGGGTAGAGCGGGACAAAAAAGTCTGCATTCGGACCTTGCAACCTCGCGAAACCGCAGGCTGCAGTCAAGGCAACGAGTGCAATGCCATAAAGAAGAAGCCGAGCCGCTCGGCGGCGGCGGCGACGGTGCGAGGACGGGACGAAAATGTATCCGCAGGATGAATCGTAACGGCGAGAGATAGGTATATAGACTATCCGTCGAGATCGGCTCTCTGCGGTGTTTCAGGGAACGAGTTGAAAGGGAATAGCGAAATTGCATAAAATATCAGGCGGTTAGAAGGATATAAATGCACGGCGCATGGGCTGCGCTCTTTTTTATCTAGTATTTTGACATTTATTTTCTTTTCTTTTATTTTTGCGATAAACGATACTTCTTATGCTTTTCTTTTTGTAGAAAACAGAGTTATTCAATACGCGAAAATTCGATAGCTTCGACATATTGAATTAATCATACTGATATTTTTTGGAAATATTGTGTAATATATCACAAACAAAACTTAGTATTTTACTACTATTAGTCCTAAAAAATAAAACAGCATTTTTTTAATCAATATAACTTAGTACTTTTATAAGAATACCCGGGTAGAAATGACTCATATATGATCGTATAATACATGATTTTAAATGAGTTATGATAATATATGAACATATCCGATCATATATGAACATAATAATATGCTCATGTACGGTTTCTTTATCATTCAAATATTATCCAGACATGTTTGACAAGAAATACGGTGCGCACCTTGGGGGAGAGGCATTTTTGACGAATAATCCGAATCTTCTTTACTTTTTATCCGATTTTAATTTGGAAGGTCCCATTTTGTTCAATGCAAGATTTCAGGGGGATTTATTCATATATATATATATATATATATATATATATATATATATATATATATATATATATATATATATATATATATATATATATATATATATATATATATATTAAAAAACATCGAATAACCTTCAAAGTTACAGCAAATTGTTTATTTGAAGGTTATTCGATGATTTTTAATTTTTATATGGGTATATGTCCCCCTGAAATCTTTATAAGAAAAAAAGTGGAACCTTTCAAATTATTCGGATCATTTGTCAAATACTCTAATTTACACGACATCTAATTTTGCAATATCGAAATTTTCATACAAAAAATTTTAGTTGTCACTTAAAGTACCCTTCTTTTATATCATAACGTTTCCGATTATTGTATAAATTTTTATTTTTCAGTCAATTCTCATGAAAGAACCATCTTAGCAAACGATTTACGCCCAGTAGGAGTAAAAGTACTAATTAATGCTCGCAAAATAACGAACAAAATAGCGTACTTTACTCTTCTGTTACGAAATAGTACATTATGTAACACGGGGCAAAAGTGGAAGATTTTGCCCGCGGGTGAGTTTACTGCCCGAATGAGAATATGTGTCCAAAGGGCGCATTTACTGCCCGAGCGAAGCGAGGGCAGTAAGCACCCGAGGGAAAAATATTCTTGTAAGGGCAGTACAATCACCCAAGGGAAAAATCTACTTTTGCCTCGTGTTGCATATAGTATTTTATTTCACTCTCCACTGGAAGGCCACTTTTTGGTCTTAAAATTTTAAATTGTGTAAAAAATTTTGAAATTTTGGAAAATTTTTGAAATTTTTTGAAATTTTGGAAAATTTTGGAAATTTTGGAAAATTTTGGAAAATTTTGGAAATTTTGGAAAATTTTGGAAATTTTGGAAAATGTTTAGAAATAGTATATTACGCATCTAGGGAGGTAAAAAATTGGCGAGTCCATAGCACGTGTAAAATGGATGTTTTAAGTGCATTTTACACGTGCTATGGGGTCGCCATTTTACCTCCCCTGGTGCGTATACTATTTTTCCTCACACCAGCACCGAAAATACACATTTCTCTCCAGGCGCCCGGGAGGAAAAGTGGTACTTTCGGTGCAGGTGTGGGGAAAAAATTTATTTTTGCCTCGCTAATTTTACTTTTGCCCTGCTAATTTTACTTTTGCCCTGCTAATTTTACTTTTGCCCTGCTAATTTTACTTTCGCCCCGCAAAACTAGTTTTCGGGAAAAATATGCCACTTTTGACCCGCTTATCAGGGGCAAAAGGTGGACTTTCTAGTGGGGTGTGGAATAAAAATATTTTCAAAGCCACCAGAAAACTACTTTAAAAAAAATTTAAAGTCTTTCAATGTTAAAGTGCTGCGCCTACAATATTATGTACAGAAATATACATACAGCAGTACAGAATATAGTAATTGGTTAATTTTTTGACTGACAAAGGAGACAAAATTTACAACTCGACAAGTTCGTACCTTATTCATAGCATAAACACGTATATTTGGGCCCATAAGCAACATTATAAAAAAGTCATACACACAAGGAGCATAATAAACAAAGCGCAATAAACGTCAATGCCTAGTGTCATTATTTTCACTTGAATTATCCAGGAGAAATTCCATTTTATTATCCCTCCAATAAAAGCGTCAAACTATCTGCATGCTTCCCGCATCGAATTACAAGCCCATAAAGTTCCTTAACTCGAGTCAAAGGCCGCTCCGAAAAGTCCCCATAAACAAAAACAAAAAGTTACGCAACGATTCCGGCGCGCGCGTAACCCTGAAAGCCGGGGCGCGCAGGGTCACGAGGAAGCGACAACTGCAGCAAGAGCAAGCGCGAGAGAGTGCCAACCGAAAGGGAAACCAAGTGAAAGTACACACACGCCATACGCACGAATATAAAAGAAAGAGAAAACGCGCTACTCGCGCTCTCGTATTTTTGGCGCTGACCGTGGCCCTTGCCGGCCACATGCATGCACGCTGGTATAAAATGCGAACGAGAGGAAGAGTAGAGAGGCGAAAGAGAGCGAGCGAAGTGGAGGGAGGGGCAGAGGCTGCGTTTTATATTCGGCGCGCGTCGAGTTGGCCCAGGTCAGTTCGTTCGTTCGGCGGAGCGGCGAACGAGGGGAGGAGAAGGAGAAGGATGTCGCGCGAAAAGAGTGGGAGAGGAGAAAAAAACAAAGTCTCTCTTGCTTTTTTGTTCACTTCCTTTCTGTCTGGGGGCCCACTCGACGCCGGTTGGCCGAACGCCCGTCAACCGGTTTTCGGCGGTCTGCACTTTCGAGGCAATGAAAGCGAAAGTGCGATGCGGCCTCCGCCGAGAGTGAGAGTGAGAGAGCGAGAAAGTGAATCGAGGGGGAAGGATATTTGTGGGCCCCGCGCCGGGTAATGCGAGCGGGACACGATCTGGCCCAATGGCCTCCATACCAGGATAGAGCCGCCGGCTATACACGAAATTATGCCCCGTGTTCGCCTCGACTTAAGTGAAACGGCTTGGAGAAGAGAGGCCCTCCCCTCGGTTCTTATTTTAGGCGTCAAAATTCTTTTCAGGAGCGATTTTTTTATCCTTTCGAGTTGGGTGTGGTTTATTTTCTCTTGGATTCGTCGCTGGAATCACGGGCTCTGACATTTTTTTATGGACTTTGGGAAGATGAGGGAAGAAATGGAGGGTTTCGAAATGCCCGGTAATATGGCGCGTTCACATTTTCGGTGTAATACCTGTCTTTCTCGAAGAGAAAGCTTTGTAATTATATGAGAATTTTGGAACCCGAGATTGTGATGCATTTCTATATTTTCCAGGGGTTTCAACAAGAATATTTAGCTTTTGAAAAAGTGTATGTGTTCTGCTTTGAATAATACATATTTTAACAAACCGAAAAAAGTTTCTCATGCATTGCACCAATTTCCCTTTTTGACCACAAATTAATATAAGAAAATCTGAATTAACTCGTCTTTGATAAAACATTCTGCCAAAGTAATACTTTGTGGACTTTTATATCATAAACATTAATCTAAATTTCTATCTACTTCCTTCATTCTGTATTATTAATATCGCACATAAATCCTTAATGTGATTTTATGTAATATATGCGGTTGACGAAATCATTATCATCATATCATGAATCATGCATTTACATCCTTCATCTCAAAATTATTAAATTCTAATGTGCGTTACATTATACACAGAGAGAATTTTCTAATAAAAATTATGACAAAATTTGTAGTAAAAATTACCGTGAATGACTATAAAGCTGGGACGCTACAACTTTCCGGCAGTTTTTATTGATATTCACGATAAATTTTACAGCACTGGAGGGTAAAATTTGCCTGCCGTAGAGTAAAAATTCCCTATACGAATCTTAGAGAAAACTAATAGAATTGTGGAACATATAAAATTACACAATGAAATAGATGGTAAAATTTGTGTAAATTATTTTTCAAAAATATGGATTTTCTTCCAATTTTTATAGAAGTATCATTAACACTTAAATAAGTACATTTATATCCATTTATATTATAATTAACCTAAAATTTGTGCACGCTCAGTTGTTATCCTTCATCGGCTGTCTTCTTTTTCTCAAATCAGGCAAATTTTACCATTCAGTGCGGTAAAATTAATAGTTCAGAGCGGTAAAATCTATAGTAAAATATCAGTAAAAAGTGCCGGAAAGTCGGTATGTCCCAGCTTTATAGTTATTTACGGTAATTCTTACAGTGAATTTAGTTATAATTTTTATTAGAAAATTCTCTCCGTGTAGTCATTTATAATGTGGCATGATGATCACTTAATATTATTTAATAATTTTAATAATTAGTTTACTCTAGAGCTAATCTTTGAAATATTAAAAATTTAAACTTCCTGTACGGATACAAATACGATAACTCAATAAGAGCAAAATCGAGAAGTAACATCATTACTAATTAATTAATTAATCCATAAATCGCCTAATAAGCTCATCAAAACTTCATCTACATTTAAAAACTATATCATAAGTTTCCTCAAAATAAACTTAAACTTCCGAAACGAAATAAAGTAACAACAAAATTTGTACAGCCAGGAAAAAACACGCGTTTCAAAACTAACATACATTAGCTCAAGAAAAAAAACGATTTCCGCGTTTAAAACAGAAAAACGAAAAAAGGGGGGAGGAGGCGACCGGAACAAGCGCAAGAGAATACAGTGCTAAAAAAACGCTGCACGACAGAAAGAGAGAGACAGAAACAGAGACTGAAAACGAAACGCACGCAGACGGCTGTACACTCGGGTTCGGGCAAATGGCGCCCGCTGGTACGAGCCGCCTGGCGTGAGCAGTTTCGCCCGTGTGTTACCCACATGCGTGTGTGCCTGCATTTTTCACGTGTATATAACTCGCTCCACTGCCAAACTGCCGAATGAATATTGCGTGGCGCGGAACAATCGCTGCAGCGGCGCGACACATCCGCGCAACAAAAAAAAAGAAGCCGAAGAGAGAGAGAGAGAGAGAGAGAGAGAGAGTACAAACAAAAAGGGGGTCTCATGGCGCTGCACATACACACACACACACACACGCACACACACACACACGAGTGGAGGAGGTAGGTATACGCGGTACACGCACGAAAATAAAAAAAGAAGGAAAAAAACCGTCGGTGCATTGTGCGCCAACTCTCCGCGCTTTATTATTCCAGTCGTCGGGTGGGTAGTCCTGCATTTTCGCCAGCGGCTGAGGCCGGAATAGAGTGTTCTGCCGGCTTCGTCTCTTTTTTGCAGTTTGCAAGTTCGTTCTCTCTCGCTCTCTCGTTTTCTGCGCATTTCTGTTGCTCACTCTCCCACTCGCTGCCTCGCTCTTTCGTTATATTGTGTGGGCGTTTGAACTTTTATTAAATGCTTCGTCGCGACATGCGCTTAAAAATACTGGAGAAGTGAAAAATTCAGTGGTGATTTTTCTATCGTTAGATTGCGGGTAATCGGATTTTTCACGCGGGATAGGAGATGACAGTTATTTGTCAAAATATTTGCTTAGCCTTTTAATTTTTTTCATTATACGAAAAGCAACCAACTTCTGGTGAATGAAGTGTAGTTAAATAAAATATTTTAATAATACAGTATTTGAGATAACTTCTAATTGTTTTGAAGCTCCTGCCTTTAAACTATTATTTAACTAATAAGATAAACTTATGAGAATAAAAATGCTGTATAAAAACACACGTAAATCTAACAAATGAAAATACATGATACCATTATAAACATATTCGATATACATATTTCTTACAAAAAGATTTTTTTATTACAAAGAATATATTGAGTCAATATAAGCATTACACGTCCTTCGTCTTCCAATACACTCGATCCACGGAAATAAGAAATGAGTATATATTACGTAATCCATGACCACAAGAAACACGAACGAAACTACGTTTCCCGCAGGAACTCACCCCTCTTATCCGCAAAAATCAGCTTATTAAAAATTAAAGTGTTATTACTGTCAGAAAAAGAACATTTGAACAAATATCGAGCCACCAAGATGAAATATAAAATATAATATCTATGAACACTGTTTATATACTTTAAACAACTATTTATGTATAATAATATTGATAATATTACAAACAAACCTATTTTTACATTTTATATTTAGATATCCAATTCAACAGTTACTCATATTATTTGACATACAAATTTTCATTTTATTCCAATGCTGTGGGCAAAAGTGAGGAAAGGATACAGCAGCCATGAATACGCTCATGGCTTTTTCAATTTACTGAACGTTTATCTTAATAAAGCTGTTATACTGTACTTACATTGAAATTCAAAACAGTAGTTGAAATTTTAATTTCTTCAACAAAATCTTATTAACTATGAAAATGTTATTCAAGTATTCGCGTATTAAAAGCAATCTCTAACTCAAATCTACATAAAATTAACATAGAAAGAAATATAGAATGAAAACCATTCCGAACAAGCAAAGAAAACTAGTTGCATCGAAACAGCTCGTAAACAAAAACAACGCGAATAGCGTTACAGAGCCAAAGGAGGAAGAAGCGAGACACAAAGCGCGAAAGTGCAATAAAAGAAGCGGTTCAAGACGCAAAGGAAAAAAAGAATAAAAAAAGACGCCAGCGCAGAGGAGAGCGAACGAGCGAGAAAGAGAGGATAAGCAAGCACGAAGCGGGGGCTGGATGTATGCACGTGTATGTAGTCGTACAGTATATAGTTTCGTCTGCAGTTAGCTGCACTCGCGCCGGTTTAAAACAGCTGCCGAATTTCCCTCTCGCTCGGTGTCGGCGTGCGCGCTGCACGGGATAGAGAGAGAGAGTGAGAGTGACCCATCGAGAGCGAGTCTGTTCCACATCGCAGTCGCCGGCACACATGCACCAAGTGCATATAAACCCACCCGCTCGAACTCTCCTGCACGCTGTACATGTACCTACACGCTGCTCTCGCACCGACACACACGCGCAGCAGGCTGCATGCACTCGAACCTCTACGCTTCGCGCTTTGCTCTTTCTCTCTCCTTCTTCCCTCGCTTTGGCCCGGTGCCGAGGATTTTCGAGGCTCTCTTTTTAATAGCCGCGCGCTCGCTCGCTCGTTCGTTCGTTCGTTCTTTCTTTTCAGGGGTTTTTTTTGCGGTTGCCTCATTGGGTTTTG
Source organism: Gastracanthus pulcherrimus (assembly GCA_949152435.1). Classification (NCBI taxonomy): domain Eukaryota; kingdom Metazoa; phylum Arthropoda; class Insecta; order Hymenoptera; family Pteromalidae; genus Gastracanthus; species Gastracanthus pulcherrimus. The sequence goes on from OX424572.1 coordinate 68,294,184, forward strand.
TTTGTCGTCCTCGACGAAGGTGCAGCCGACTGAATTGGGCTACGAGAATTCGAGCAGCCGGGCTAGTGGGTTTGTAGGGGGCGTTTGTAACTGCCGCGAGGCGTCTGCGCGCCCGTAGCGGAAACTGCTGCCGAATATAATGGAGAGGTTTTTTTTTACATATACGGAAGCCATTTTGTTTACTCGGTTGAGGAAGAATGAGGCAAGGTGGTAGGAGCGCGGAAGGTGGGAATTTCGAAGGAGGCGAGCCATTTCGGTTGGGATGCAATGGTTGAATGGAGTATGGAAGATGTGTGTGATTAGGAAGCAAGTTTAAGTTCTTTTCTACAGGGTTAACAAATGTAATAATCAATATGGAACCGCTCATCTGTTTTGAATAATTAGTTGCTATTACTGTTGCAGAAGTAAAGCGTGAACTTAAACATATTCGTAAGATAATATTTCTAAATTACGTGACTTAATCATTTTCGAGTTAGCCTTCAAAAGTTTCATTCACTGTATATAACTGTATAAACGTCAGCAACAAACTTATTTTAATACAACAATTACATTTAAATCTGTAATCCCCGTTTGTTATTAAATGAAATAAATTTGCTCCGTTTCGGTTGTTATAATACTGGTAAAGTGTATCATAATTTCCAAATATTAAATTAACTAGCACGGAGACAGAATATAAATTTTGCAACGAGATAAACAATTTTGATGGTAAATAATATGTATAAATCGACGTACTTAATGAATACGGCATTGAAACGGAATCCATGTGTGTCTACTCGGCTAGATAATCGGGTTTGCACAGGGTTTGAGAAATACTAACATTATTTAGGTGTTCCCAATCTGACAATCCCCATTACGAATTCGTCCAGTAGGCTTCTGGGTAAGCGGCTCAGCTCTGCAGTACTCACCGATTTGATAAATGGAGAAAATACGACTACTGTTATACCATCAAAATATTTTAAGAATAATATACTATGGAGAGAAAATGAATTTTAGTGTAGAATTTGGGTGTTAATAATCAAAATTGTCTAGGTATATTTAACTTAGTGTAATTTACAGTACATTTTGTAGAATAATTTTCGAGTCATTTTTATATAAGTAATAAATGTATGTATTGAGTTACACCTACACTGTTATCATATCATCAAAATATACAAAATAATACAACTGAAGCTTATTGATCAAATTACTCCATGATAAGCTAATATATCGATGAATGTGAATTAAACTATTGACAATACCACACTGAGAGAAAAATCAAGGACTTATTCCGTGGGATATTAGTCACGCAATGAATCCATGCATTTTTCTTGCGATGTATCCTGGTTTTGTCTGGATGATTTGCATGATACAGATCGACAGAATTTTTCCAAACAGCCACCAGGAACTTTGCCGGCGCTCTCGATAGAATTCTTGTAAAATGAAGCTCAGTGATTTATTTCGGAAGAGATGCGCGGTTCGAATAGCACGTAGGTTATAAACAACGTGTATTTTACGCTATATAGGGAGTAAATGAAACTATTTTATATTAATTGCAGGATTTATTTTGTAATAACATTCATCTACATAAAAATATAAACAATCAAATGATCAGCAATTATGAAATTCAATTAATTGTATTTTATGAATACAGCTTATTTATTGTTACTATATTTTTTCCCATTTTTATGAAAAAGGACAGTTATTTCTTTCTTAGACTGTATAAATTACAAGACATAATTCAAAATTATTGAGAAATGTTTTAATACATTATTTTACTAAGATAACAATTCTGTAAAATTCTACATAATAACCAACCTAAGAATAAAGGTTAAGTTACGAAGTTGTCATCTTTTTATAATAATTAAATAAATAAATAAAATAAATAATTAAAATATAATTATACCACTCAAACCACGAAATTTCAGAGATTTTACACCGTTGTCAATAATAAATTAGATAAGATTAAATAAATTTTGTGTGTACACAAAGATAAAAATCGCAAGGAGAGCAACGAACAATTCCGGATGGCTCTTTGGAAAAATTACGTCGATCTATACCATGTAGTTCGACCTGACAAAATAAGGATATATTGCCACAAAAGGGCTTGGATTCATAGCGTGACTAATATCCCACGGAATAAGTCCTTGATTTTTCTCTCACACGCTAAACCCGGTAGAGTAAAATTTCACTCTAAAAAATGAATGAACCGATTTCAGATTGAAATTTCACTCTGGAAAATAGCGTGATATTTATTCGCTCTAATTTTCACTCTAGTAGTTAGAGTAAAATGACAACGGAAACGAATTTTATTTTATTAATCGCAGTTTTGAACCTCAATAATTAAAATTAATTTGGGAAGTTGCACGAATAAGTAGTTGGTACGTATGATGCTAGCAGTTGGATCGTTCGCGTCATCCCGCGCATTCGCACGTGTTCTGCAATGTGAGTTGTGAGTTAACAAAAAAATTTTGACGATGAATAGAGAGTACTAATCTTAAAGGTGTCAACCTAACCTCTAAATATCATAAAAACGCTCTTTTTTGTTGCAATGATTGTTTCTTTATTATAGAATATGTTACTAGCTAAGTGCTCATTGTAATAGTGTCAACCTAACCTCAAAATATTGCCAAACAATGTCTTTTTTGCAAATTTCACGGTCAAAATATGTATTTTTGGTATTTTCTGTGTTATAAATATTGTTTCTGCATCAAAGAATGTTTCTAGATGAGAACCAACTGTAATAGTCTCAACCTAATCTCAAAATATCGAAATATAATTATTCTTCAAATTTTTTGTGTGTGTAATATGCGTGTACGTGTAGACGTGCGCGCGTGTGTGGATGCGTTCGAGTGTGTGTGTATGTGTGTGTGCGCGTCTCTGCGTGCATCTATGCGTGCGCGCGTGCGTGCATGCGTGTTAGCGTGTGTGTGTGTGTTTGTGTGTGTGCATGTGCGTGTGCGTCTTTGTAGGTGAGTAGCGATAAATAAATATTGTTACTACGAAATTAGTAACAAAAATCGTGTTTTTGCGATATTTTGAGATTATATGCATACTATTACCATTATCACTCATCTTATAACATTCATTCATGTAAAAACAATAATTACAAAACGAAAAATACCAAAAGAAATAATATTATGATCATGAAATTTGAAACAAAAATAAGTGTTTTAGCGATATTTTGAGGTTAGCTTGACACTATTACGGTTGGATCTCATCTGGTAACATTCTTTCATGCAGAAACATTAATTATAAACCCAGAAAATATCACAATCCATTTATAAAAGAACCATGGCAATTAATATCGACATGGAGGCCTAAAGTATTGTTAGACGTATTTCTCGGCCTGCTATTGGAGCAGAATCAGAGCTATATTCACGACTAAAATATTGTTGGACTTACTCCTCAGCCTGCTATTAGCAGACCAGCAGAGCTGTATTCGCGACGTTAAGATCATAAGATCTAACAGCTGAGCGACTTTCGATGTGCGTTTATAACCTTACCTATAACCTTGAACAATTATGCAATCTGATTCTGATTGTCATATCAACAAACTCAAAGGTTATGGATTGGGAGTAAATAAGGCTAATTTGTAGATTTTTGTACGCATTTTGTATTTGACAATTTTTAGAGAATCTATTTTATAGTTCACAATAATAAGTATATGATTATAGCTAAATGATTATGTAAATTTAGCAAAATATGTCAATTTTTTAATTTTGTTTATTTTTATCTAACTTTAGTTCCAGATATATCTCGAGAAAAACGTGTTATTGCGTTTTTTAAATAGGAAGCTGCAATTTTGTTTTTTTTTTATATTAAAATATTCTGATTTCTAGAAGTTTTATTATTCTTATGAAAATATACCAAGAATCGCGGGTTTGACGGATAAGTAGTATCCAGCTAGCTAATTTTGACCACTGCTGGAATATAATTTTAACAATATTTGATGTGTAGAGAATATTGTAAAGCAAATTTTTTATACGGTAATCAAATGTATAACTTTCTAAATTTGTTATTTCTTGATGAAAAACGTAATTGTTTCAACTCAATATTTAAAAAATTAAACAAGTTACAAATTTGGTTTACGCACAAAAAGAAAACTACGCTATGAAATATTGTGCATACGTATCAATTATTAAGATTTTATTTTGAATGGTGTTAAAAATTAGAGAGTCGAATAACATGGACTTATTCTCCGATATTGGGTTATTAACTATTTTGCATTTTCACAGCATTAAAAATTCTATAAATGAATACTGGAAGTTTGAAATTGGGAAAGATTTTAAAGCCTTCCTACATATTAAATAGTTCGATAAAACAACTTTAATAACAGTGCAACATTACAGAAAGTTTCGAAAAATTCAATAATGATGTCATGCCTTACATTTGCACTCAACATTGTTGCATATTTTATTTCAATTTAAGGGTTAGCTCCATTTACATATATACAATCGTTATATATACAAAGCAGTTTTAGAAAATTATACTCTCAAAAAATACACCTCATTTCATTGTTGTATATATTTTTTATCGCAATGGATGAGGGTCCATAAGAGCTGGTTTCGACCCCAAAGGTAAGAAGTCAGTTATTGTTAATTTGATTTTTCACGACAGTATAAAACACATACATTACTATCATACATAATACATGGCATACTTGAAGTGAGATAAAACTAATTTAAAATTTATAATATTTCTTTATAATTTTTTTTATAATTAAAATTATAATTTAAAAGGTTATCTAAAAAATACTGACCTAAATATATGTTATAATATATTAGAAATAATAACAATATGCATATATATATATGCATACAAAAATACACTCATTTTATTTATTTATTAAATATTTTTTACATTTTACTGGCAACCGGGTATTTTTGTTAAACAATCGGAATCTATAATTATAAAGATACAATGGCCAGGTGGTTTTATAAAGAAATCATGGGTTTTCATGTAGTTACAGGCATAAATGCATATTTCGCCATAAGAGCCCATGTTAAGAGTTCTATTTTCAAACATTTCTTTCTCTTTAGTTTACCTGGCAACTATTCCCAACCAAAATTTTAGTAGAATGTACAAAATGCGCACTTTCAGTAGAATTTTTATTTGTTGTTAATGATGGATTTTGAAAAAATGACGGAGCCACCTTAAAAACAAAAGCTTAATTCCGTAAAGGTGTGATATTATATTAAAATATCCATCTTTAAGATAATGACGAAACCACTCAATCGATCGTAAAACTTCTATGTAGTTCTCTGGATTATATTGTTCCAAAATTTGAAGTTAATTAGGTAGATGATATTAATATTAATAGATAAAGTTTTCAAGATCTTTGAAATGTGTGTATTGTGTCATCATTTCAAGAAATAAGCGTTAAAAGTTTTCGGATAGGAAGGTGCAATACGTTTATGTTTTGGTTAAATATTATCTCACTCATAAAGAGAGTGCACGTAACTTTGAGGGGTGGTTTATTGTAACCCAATAATGAAGACGGCCCCCTTAAGTTGTTCCAATGGGCCCTTGCTATCGAGATATGACATATTTTATTCCATATATGCGTTCTTTTAATAAAAAAAGATATCTCTTATTCTGACCATAACCAAAAGACAATAAAAGTAGGGGAAAAAAGATTTAATTTAAGTTTAGTTTCGTAAAAAAATATTAATCTGATAAAAAGTTATTAACAATTAAAGATGGTGATTGAAATTGCATAATAGGAAGAAAAACAAACAAATTTAAAACTGATAAAAAGATTAATTTTTAATTTTTAATTTTTTCGAATATTCATGTAATTATAGTTACCATCTCTAATTGTTAATAACTTTTGATCAGATTAATATTTTTATATGAATTCGAGCTCAAACTAAAGCTCTTTTCACCTTCTTTTATTATATTTATGGTAAAATTTTAATTATAAAAACTTGCAAAGTTATTGTCAGAAGAAAAGGTAAATATTTTTACTAAAATAACACATAATTGTAGTAAAATACCTTATAACTCTATAGCAGGGGCCCATTGGAACAAATAACGTGTGCTAGGCTTCATTTTTCATAACTTTTGTCGGATAAATTTGGGTACGTATAGAGGAAATCAGACATTACTATACATCTTACATAAGTGAGAGCACTATTGCGTAGTAAAATTCTCTTAAATTTCCTGATTTTTGTCAGCACAAACTAAGATTCAAGCAGCGATTTTACTAATCCAGTACATATTTTGCAGGTAAACAAATTTTATTTGCATCAAACCATTTAAATTATTAGAGAATAAGTCCACAAGGCCTATTTTGATAGAAATCATGCACTGCACGGATGTAACATATCTGCGATGGTACACGTCTGAACGTATCGGTTGTTTGCTATATGTAATTAGTTGTGATCAATCATAAATTTTTTAGCATTGCGGAAAGAAGTGCTTTTCTAATATACATGTATGTAAATTGTAAATATATTAATTTTATCATCCGTAATGAGTGATCACATATATTCATACGAAAGAGTATGGCTAAGTTAGAGCAGCCAGAAAATATATATAAAATGAAAATCTTTTAAACAACTTTCGTAAAATTATAGTTTAATTGAACGACTTTCACAGACATTTCTTGATTTTTCGACTCCTTTCGTAAGGTTTCTATAATTCTTATTTTGTCATCCTATCAAAAATTTTCACTAAAATTAAATGACAAATGCTGAGAAATATAAGTCAGATTTCATTTAAAAAAATTTCATTACTTAGATTTTATATACCCCATAATTAATCCAAATCGGCAAAAAATTTTCAATTTTTAACCAAATCCTAAAAATAGCAGTCTTTTTTAAAATTTTGGATAAAATCATTGGAGGACCCTCTTAAGTAAATAAAATCTAAATTATAGATCTGAGTTTAATCTCATTTGTATGCCTCGTTTTAAAAAAAATGATGGCATTTTAAAAGTGTGTCTCGGAATACTAACAATCTTCTAATTAAAGCAAAGTTATTAATTTAGCAGTAATGCCGTGTTGTAAATCATTGATTTTAAATTCAATATTTATTTTTGATGATTAAAGAACAACCCTTAATATACTAAACTAAAACGTGTAATACACAATTTTTAAAAACGTGATGCATTTTAAAGATTCAATTTTTACCACGGCACATATACAATTTTATCTAAAAAAATGATTCGGTACCATGTGTAATCATATCTTATTCTACATAAACATAAAAACTAAGCGGCTTTTGCATAGAAACTTATAAATTTCAAATATTTCTTTCGCTTAAAAATGTACTATCGACCAAAAATAACCAATTTAGTGTACATAGAGGCTATATCATATGGGCCAAAAATACCGTTTCGTAAAATTAAGACACGTGCATCCATTCTGTTCATAAACGGCTTTAAAAATGTGCCCACGAATTTTCAACTATGTGCCTTCAATCTTTATTTAAAAATTTGTTGTATGCAGAAAGTTAAAAGTTCGGCGGATTTGCCCATATAAACTATAAGTTAATGCTTAAACGTTTGTTCAAAACGTTTATATTTTAACTGTTACAATACATATTAATATTAATTGGAGCTGCTTTTTGTTTTCTAAATTTTTTAAATGAATAACGGTACTTAGGAAATCTATATAACAACATATTATGTGTTTTACAAAATATATGAAGATATTTGAAGTATTAATACTATTTTATACGTGTCTCCAAATTAGTCATGAGCATAAAATTAGGGTCTATAGCTTGAACATCGAAATATCAATTAATTCATTTACAAAGTTGCAATGATGCTTAAATGGCATATAATTTTTTGATTCTGTAACAATAGGAAAATAATTAAATCAAAAAAGAAAAGTATCAACCTTAGCACCACTTTATCCTACCATCGTCACAGGGAACCGTCACATTCCATGCACATCACATACACATCACATTAGTGTAGAACTTCTCTTATAGTTTAACGTTACCGACAGATGTAGTCAAGTACCTCCACATATGTTTTCAACTAACGACAAGGATTTGACATCTTTTGGATGGCGGATTTTGCTCAACTATTTACAGAAGATACTTTTTTGACCAAAAAATAAAAATACGTGTTTCAATATTTTTAGTTATAAACGAACACAAAGAAATATTAAGTAGCTTATATTAAACTTCAATTACGTGTCTCTTAAAATCTCTCTTTCTGAGTCAATCTCGACCAATTTACAGTAGGCCAAGAAAATGTCTAACAATACTTTAGTCGATCAATTTGATAATACATGTAAACAAAAGAAATGTACCGATGATTATGTAAAGTAAGTAATATTGTGTTAAAATTATAAGAATTTATACATATAGTATTCATTATAATAAAAATATTCAACCCCATTATAGCCCAGCAAGAGAAATGTCCATACGCGCGAATCGCGCGCGCAAAATCAGCTTCTAGTATCTACATATTTTGACAACGTAATTTTCAAAGAAGAAATGGTTCTCAATATTTTGAGGTAAGGTTGACACTACTACATTTAGTATTTATTTAGTAACATTTCTAATGTGAATACAAAAATTATAACACAGAAAATACCAAAAAACCATATTTTGACCTCGAAATTTCCAAAGAAGTGTTTAACAATATTTTTAGGTTAGGTTGATACAGTCACCATACGCAGTTATCTAGTAATATTCTATAATGCAAAAATCATCAGTACAACACAGAATACAAGAAAATATATACTGTAACCACGAAATTTGCAAAGAAAACTGGGTTTTTACGATATTTTGAGGTTAAGTTGATACCATTACGATTAGTACTCACCTAGTAAAATTCTCCTCCTAAAACTGTAATCCTACTAAGTTTTTAACCACTATTCTTACTCATATACTGAAAAAAACTATATAAAAATAGCAAAAAACAAAAAATTTTCAAAAAAAATAAAAAAAATAATGCTCTGAAAGTTTGTTTTAATTGTATTATTTAATTTGAATATACATTAAGTTTCTATTATTATAGTTTAGAATGTTTTGAAAGGTCCCGTTGGAACGTAAAATCACTTTAAAATATTTATATAAATGTAGAAGAATTAATTTTTTGTATATAAACTACTGCGACTTTATTTTATTTATTTTGGTAAACCTATTATTACTGAAAAAGTGTATCTACTATCCCGCTTGCAATATTATACACTTAAAAAATAAAAAATAGGTTAGTTTTTTCTCGATGTTCATTGGGAAAGTATTCACTCTAAAATACAGTAAGATCCCACTCTACTTAAGAGTGAAACATTCCACTCTATTTTTAGAGTAAACAATCCACTCTAATTAGAGTAATTTATTTCACTCATTTTTCGAGTGGAATTTCACTCCGAATGAGTCAAATTTCACTCTAATGGATTTAGCGTGCAGTGCATGTGATAATTACCGTTACTAACAGTACGGGCTATTGATGGCTCTTTACTGCTAAACAATTAATTTGTTGCCAACATTCCCCCACTACTGGATTTTTTACTAGTATTATAAGAATGGGCCAGTAAACGAATTTAGAGAATAAATGCTTGGTCTATTGAAAATGCCAGTACTCAGAAGGAGAGTGCTAATTGTTAATAACTTTTGATCAGATCAATATTTCTATACGTAACATGACTTAAATGAAAACTCTTTCCGCTTACTCTTTATTATCTTTTGAGTAATTTAGCCATAATAAAAACTTGTAAAGTTATAATTAGAATAAGAGGTACCCTTTTTCATTAAAATAACGCATATTTCGAGTAAATTACATCACATATCGATATCAAGGGATCATTAGAATGAATTACGGGTGCTAGGCTTCATTTTCGGGTAGCAGAAACCTCCTCCCGAAGTCTGACCAAAATTCGTTTCCCGGAGGGTGAGCACTTTTTTTAACCTCTCATTTTTCAAAAATATTACTTTTAAATGTATTTTCTAAACATACAAAAAATGTGTTCTATCTGTCAGAATTCTGCAATTAAAATCTTTGTATAGTGATTTGAGTGAATGGGTAAGAATTTACCATACATAATATATTTCCTGTTATATTTGACAGAAGCGAGTGAATGTTCTTATAATAAAACGACAGTTCTTGTAATTCCCGTATTGTTGTCCCAGTACTGTCTAGTCAACCTCTGCCCGTTCTTATCATTTCGGTATAATTTCAGAATCATCCCAGTAATTTCTAGCAGTACTGAATATCCGGCAGAATATGCTCGGCCAATTACCAGGCCATTAGAATATTCTTGCACGGTTCCATATGCAATAGTATTGCCTACAAGATTTATCTTTCTCCTATATATATTGAAGCACATGCAATGAAAACCAATTATTTTTCACTAAAAGATAAAGTACAATATTTTTATTTTATGATATCGTCAAAATAAGCAGAACAATATAGACCTACAAATCATATGAACCGTATGAACATTTTACATTAAGAAATGTTAAGAATTAATAGTCTCAAAAGGAGACTATGTTCAGATGTAAAGTAAAAAAAAGTAATGTTCAATTCGATTTTGCATCTTATGGATATGATTGTTTAAGTAAAAATTATTAAAATATTCAACTTTAGATATCAAACTATAAATAAACATTGCTCTTTTGAACAAATAGGTTGTTATAATATAAAATATCTAATTTATCATTGTTTGCAATGAACATTTTTCTTGTAAGATGTAGCATCTTCATCATTCTTAACATTTCATAATATATTTATACGATGCATTCTCTTTAGATTGCCAAATATCTCATCAACAAAGCATTATGGATACAGTTTTAAGATCATTTGTAGGCCTAAATTATTCTGCATACATTGACGATATCATTAGAAAATTATAGCATTTCCGGCTTTGTCCTCATCAAACTAGCAATCAAAAGAACAATTCCAACTCCCAAAAAAATCTCATTAAAACAAACACGAAAAAAGAAGAAGAAAAAACTTAAACGCAAACCTGACTACTACGGGCCTAATGCAATATTCAAATATTCCAACTCTCGGTAAAATCGCAAAGATGTGTGCGAGGCCACAGCCGGCTGTATGTAGGTACGTCGTAGAATCGAGCCGAGAGCGCGCGTGCAACAAGTGCGATGGGCCGTATACTCCGTGTAGTTTAACGTTGACCGTGTATATACGTGTATGTGTGTGCGCGCGAGCGTGTGTGTGTGTGTGCGCGCGTGCGTGTGTGTGTGTGTGTATGTCTGTGTGTGTGGAACTTGGCGAGCTGTGCCAGATATTCGTCCTGGCGCGAGCTCGCCGCGCGCGCGGTTAATGCACGAGTACCGAAATTTATACCCGCAACCCCTGTTGAATCTCTCGATGTTACCGGCGATTCTCGCGTGGTTAGGAGAACTGGATTTAAAGCTGGATTTTCCACTGAGAATGAATAGGAAAGTTTTCGTAGAAGTTTGGTTCTTGTTTGGGTGAATTAAGATATAATCTGATACGTGTTATTTAGAGTGGTGAGGAAAAATCAGTTTACATTTTAGGTAACATTTTAACATTTTAAGTAAAGAAGAAAATAGTGTAATTAACTGTTTTTTCTTGTATTGAGAATTTTAACATTGTTTCGAATAAAAATGTATTTGTATTTTTTGCAATATAAATAACTAAAAAAGAAATGTTAGAATAATTTCTTAATGAATTTCTTTTTGTTCATTATTAGTTTATAATTATAGTTTTACCTATTTTCTGAAATCGCTCACGTAAACTGTATTATTGCTCATGAGTTGTTCTTTTGTTTGACTTATGCAAGTATAAATTTTAGTTGCTTATTAACCTTTAGAGGGTTGGAAAGCCGATACATAGGATCGAACCATGATGGGAACTTTGTATATAGTAAACCGATGATATAAGACACAAGTTTGGGTCATTTTCAAAGGAACTATTAATACCTTAAATCCAGGCTCTCTAAAGCTTAATTAGTGTATTTATTATGCGACGAATGTATTTATTATAATTTTACCTTTTAGCTTTGATTAGTGGTGTATAACCAAGATAAATAGAATCTTGACATACTTCAGAGTGGGATGTCTTGGATCACTAATCTAAAATCAATATCTATCAGATCTACAATCTGCCATATACTATTTTTTCCTCTCTTAACTAGTGCAAACCATAATAAATGTACAGTAGCAGCTTAAAAATCGGACCGTTGCTGATTTTAGAATAGTGGCCCATGACACTCTGCTGACCAAAGACACATTGCTTTACGATATTAATAAAATAAAGGTTTGATCATGGTCAAACCATGATGATGAAGAAAGATCATGGTCATGGTGGTTGCTATATTAATACAATGAAGGTTTGAGCATGGTTAAATCATAATATTGAAGATCAATAAAGTGTTTTAATTATTGTGAAGATTATGATAGCAATTTAATCACTTATACATTTTGCTATTTGATTTTCATTAATATAAACTCTTTTAGTGATATATTTGAAAAGTAATTTGTATAATTTTAATATAATTTGCATTCAGATAGCAAGCTTAGAGTTTATACGTACTATTTATAATAAAAACATTGGTTGAAATTAGTAATCAAATTTTTCATAATAGCAATATTTTCAATTCGTAACTGATTCTAACCATTGGAACATTAAAAGTTCCACGAATCTAGTCTGCGAATTTTACTTCAACCATCCAATACTCTAGAATCGCCAAAAAAGCAAAGAGCTCTTCAAAGCACGCCTCATAAATCAAAACACCTCGGCACTCGACGAAACTCTTAAAAAAGCAAAAAAAAAAGGAAGAAAAAAATCCGACAAAACGAGAAATCCATCCATCAATCCAACCGTGAACCCGAAAAAAAAGGAAGTAAAAAAACGAACGCGCGCCAACACGTAGCGCAATAAACGGCAAGGGGGAAAAGGTCGACGATTAACCCTTCAAAAATCCGTGCAATACGTACTGCCGAAAATTTACACTCTCACGAGTGAGCACAATTCACCCACATCTCGTCCTCTCGTACATAGTCAAACCTACGTGCACACACACACGTACATACGCTTACTCTCGCTCTCGGTGCACATGCAGTCTATTTACGAAGGCAAACTCTCTCCTCTCTCTCTCTCTCTCTCTTGCTCGTGCTGCAGTTCCAGCTCCGGGCGGCAGCCGTTCGCTCTCGGTATATATTTGGCAAGCGTGCGACACAGAGAGAGAGAGAGAAAGAGAGATGGGGTCTACGTAGGTAGGTAGGTATATACATAGAGCGCGGCTCACGGACGCAACAAGTAGGTGTATCCCCGAAATGCACTTTGGCCGTGAACCGGAGGCAGAGGCAGAGGCAGAGGCAGAGGCAGAGGCAGAGGCAGAGGCAGAGGCAGAGAGAGAGAGCGAACGGGAGGCGAGAGAGGGACAGAGAGAAACTGCGAGCCAGGCTATTGGAACGTGTGCTGCACAAGCTCGAGAGGAGGAAGATATATCCTACATCTCGCTCGCTCGTTCTCCTCATCCCACTGTACATGGGCGATTCTCGTGAAAGGGAGTGAATTTCATGATAACTCTGGCAGTTTGGTATTTTGTGAATTTGATTTTATTCATGGGATGAGTTTTATTTTCGTACGGACAGTTTACATTTTATTGGGATACAATGTAGTTTAAAATTATTTTACTCAAGCTTATGAAATGTATCTCTTTTTCTTATAGTTTACCTAAACCTTGCATAAAGCTTTATCGAGCTTTGTTATATCTTTCAAGAGGCATATTCAATACCACGGAGTTTAGTAAAATAAAAGAGACATATTTTAATGAAGGAAATTGCATCTTCAAATATCCCTGCTTCTGTTAAAGTGACGATTGGAAAGCTTTAATACCTGCAACTTTGAGTTACTTGTCAATTGAGGTCTTAAATCAGATACAAATTGCGTTTGGTAGATAAAAATTGTTTAAGAACATATACAGTGATTATAATTTGGGACTAAATTAGGCATGGGTTAATATAAGTTTGTGAGGCTCCTGCCTTTCCTTAAGGTACGAGGGTAGTTCAATAAGTCTTTAGAATAAAGTATAAAAACAATTTTTTTTGGGTAAATTTTTTTTTATTTTTCAATATAATCTCCTTGGAGCTCTATACACTTGGTCAATCGCTTTTTAAGTTTTTTTAATCCTTCAGAAAAGTGCGTTTTCGTAAGTTCCTCAAAATAAGCACTTACAGAGGCAATGACGTCTTCGTTGTCCGTAAATCTCTGTCCGCCGAGCCATTTTTTCAAGTTTGGAAATTTGAAAAAGTCACTGGGGGCTAAATCTGGTGAATACGGTGGGTGTTCGACCAATTCGAATTTTAGTTCTTCAATTTTAGCCATTGAAACGAAGCATGTGTGAACTCGGGCGTTGTCGTGATGAAAGAGAATTTTTTTTCTCGCCAAATGTGGTCGTTTTTTTTTAATTTCTTCTTTCAGCTGCTCTAATAATTATGCATAATACTCACCAGTAATTGTTTCACCCTTTTCCAAGTAGTCAATAAGTATAATTCCACGTGCATCCCAAAAAACTGTAGCCATAACCTTACCAGCTGACTTTACGGTCTTTGCCTTCTTTGGAGCTGGTTCGCCTGTGGAAATCCACTGTTTGGATTGTTCCTTTGTCTCAGGAGTGTAGTGGTGTATCCATGTTTCATCCACAGTAACAAATCGACGAAAAAATTCCTCAGGATTCCGACTTATGCGCGCCAAAAGAGCCTCAGAGGCGACCACTCTATTGCGTTTATTCTCAGCTGAGAGCAAACGCGGCACCCATCTTGCCGATAGCTTTTTCATGCCTAATTTTTCATGTAGAATTGAAACAACTGCACCTATAGATATCCTTGTGGCCTCAGCTAACTCACGCACTTTTAATCTTCTATCCTTCAACACCATATCGTGGATTTTATTGATGATTTCGGGAGTAGTTGCTTCTACGGGCCTTCCTGAACGTGGTTCGTCACTTATTGATGTACGACCACGCTTAAATTCATTTACCCAGTTATAAACCGTTGCTAAGGCAGGGGCAGATGTGCCATGAACTGAGTCCAATTCATTTTTTTATCTCATATGGAGTTAAACCCTTTAAATGAAAATGTTTAATTACCGCTCTGAACTCGTTTTTTTCCATTTTTCTTAACAAGCAATTTTTTTTTTTCAATTGGTTATAAAAACACGTAAACTCAGAAGATGTGGACTGTGACTGCACCATATATCTAGTCGGGAGTGGTGCTGACTGAAAACAGATGATTTGGAGCGATTCGCGCGCCATCTGTTGGTCATTCTAAAGACTTATTGAACTACCCTCGTAATTCTAAAGCCACCTGTCACCGGCGAATACGATGAACCACTTTTATCATTTAATTTCCAATTTTTAACAAATATCTTTATAAAACGTTATTGTACTAATAAAAAACAACAACTTTCCATAGAGATATTTTCTCAAAATTGAAAATTGAATGAAATAAGTGGTTCCCCGTGTTTAACGGTGACAGGAGGACATGTCTACATTCTACAAAAGTTATTATACAGAGATATTGCACAGATGAGCAGGTGTTTTTTACTAAAAACTAATTTAATAAAACCAGGTTTTGTAAATATCTAAACGAATAAAATGAAATTCATTGAAATATTAATTTATTGAGAGTAAGAATTTGTCTGTATTCGTCAATGGCCAATGGACAGCTGACTCATCATATTCTAGTGAGAGATTGATTATATCCAAATTGTATAAGTGTTCCTTTCATTCCTTGCAGTTTTCATGCAAAAGTCACGACCGTGTCCCAAAACTATTCTTTGGCTTTTGGTATATATTATATTGTTTTATGATATTGATAAGTGCGTCTGCTATGTAGTAAAAGTGGGACTGGAAGAAATGAAGCAGGAACTGAAAACCGATGGAGAAACAAATTTGTTTTATAAGCTAAAATGCTTCCGATTAAATTGTATTATTACATTGCACATCATCAACCTGTTTTACAGATTTCAAAGGTTTAATTATTTTTCTTGCAAGTAGTGTTTGCACTCAAATCGAAAAATATCTTGAATCAGCATATTCTTACTCGGGAGATGCATGATAGCTTGTGACATTAGATATTGTGCGACTAAAAAAGAAAAGTTCATGTTTCTTATAATTCACAAACTTGATCTTATTCAATATATTACATATCTAAAATAGCTACGAATTGACTATATATTACTGTTACAAGTCATAAATATTTAACGAGCCATGTATGAATTATTGTATAAAAATCCAAAATTTAAACGAAATATCTACAATGAAACTGTAGAGATACAAATTGGCGCTCTTGTAGAGAACCTCCCATATACAGCTCGCACAGCGTGCAAGTGTGTGGGTGTAGGTGCATGCACAAGGCGAGGATTCGATCGCTGCAGGCTGATTTGCGAGCGGCGCGGAGAGCAAGCGAGACACGAGCGAACCCGGTTTTATATCTTTCGGAGGGTGTGCGGCGTGCGCGTATAAAGCGAGGCGCGCAGCGGCTCTGGCTCTAGCCGGTTCGTTTCGTTTCGTTTCGAGGCTGATTTTCGAAGCTCGGCGGTAGAGATAGAAAATCGTTTGTTCGGCACGTGCTGCGCCTCGTGTGGATTTTAGTGCTCTCTCTCTCTCCCCCCGCCGAGCTGTGTAAAGCGCGTGACACTTGTTGAAGCCGTACAAGTTCTTTTTAGGTTTCGTTTCGTTGGCAAGTTCGTTCTCTCTCGTTCTTTTTTTCGCTTTTCTACTCTTGCAGCTCGGTATTTTTATCTACTGCGCTACTGGTACATTGTGGCGGAGTTTCGAGGGTGTCGCTGACTGTTGTTTGACGTTTTGTTTTTATTGCTGCGAGGTGGCGTGGATTTATTACACGGCGTTTGATGACGGTTGTTGTGATTTATAGGCTGGTCGAGTTTGTTTGTTCGAGGAGGTCGTGGTATAATTTGCGTAATAAGTCAAATAACAAGCGGTTCTCTATGACATAGTTGAATAATTTATCATTGTTTCAGTCGTTGGAGTTAAATTTTCTATGCTAAATTTTTGCTATAAAATGGACTATAAATGTACTGTCATCGAAAGAAAAAGAACCGTTACTTTTTAATGTTCCGTTTGATGCAACTTTTTAACATTGTGAAATTTGTTCACTAATGATAAACTATCAGTGCGAGTATTTTTACTATTTTTGATCACATAGAAATTATCTATAAAGACATTAGTAACCTTCCCCTTTACTTCGCTATCGAATACCTTTCTACGTCTATTTCACAATCTTCGAAGTCTATCCTTGAAATTACATCGTGCTGCTAGGTAAAGATTTTGTACAACTTAATTGCACCTTTTAGTAAGCAGAATGCAAATGATTTCAAACCATTTAATTAGATTTTTAATGCGAAACTAAATACTTACGTTAGGAATAGGGTCAGCATTATTAATTAAAAATCTATAAATTAGAGTATAGCTGTTCCGAAAACTGCCTAGTTGCCTCTACCGCCGTTGGATTCAGACATATGCAAACACACACACACACACTCACACCTTCCAACGACACATTTTCTTTCCGATTACAGACCGACCGCGACAGTAATTAGCGAGACCCGAACGCGACCACACCTAATACATACACGACACTATACTTTTATTTGCCTACTTGGGCCTTTGTATATTTGTAAGGTTAGAATATAATTTAAAGAGAAAATCAGTGCCTTATGATTTATTTAAACCTCCCTCCACAAGACAGCAAAAAACTCGCTCAATAGCTATTAGAGCATTTTAAGAATGCAATGCATTGAATATTGGTCATCGAAATAAATTAGTGGGCGCCTCCTATTGCAACATAATCTACGCAAACTTTACTTGTTTTTATTGATGTAAATTTACACGAAAATACAAAACATGTGCAATATGATTGTTAATTTAATTATGTTTGTAGAAGTTACGGCCAGAACGTACTATACAAATTTATCCATATAATCACTAGGATACACCCGTCATATTCCCTTACTTAAGCACGTTGGCTTACGCACCGTTTAAATTCCCATTTAGCTCGAGCAATTTTCAAAAAATTCCTACTCATAAAGCATCGACATAAGAAATGCACTTTCCTTCCATTGTGCGTATAATTCGATCCTAAATTTAATTTAAAAATCATTGACATATAATCATCAACTTACTCATCTCCAATGCCATCTAAAAAATGAAAAAGGCCACACATCCACGCGCTTTACGAAATCCCTCACACGTACGCGTAATTTTTTTCAGCTTGTCTCACTCTCTCCCTCTCCCCTCGCTCGTATAATCATTATCGCATTCCTAAAGCTCGCGCGCGCGCGCTCGTAGCAAAATAATTCCGTTCTGCAAATCTGGCGGCTCATAGCCAGGCTCTAACGCGCTCTACGCGCTCGTCGGCTCGTAAAAGTCCCTTAACGATAATCTAACTTTCAAGGCTGGCGCTCGCAGTGAATAGCAGCGAACGCGCGCCGCGCTCTATAGCAAGTTCGAGTGTGAGCCTCTCCGTCGGCGTTCATGTGTGCGCGCAAGTGCGGATTTTGCGCATAGAGAAAGGCGATGATTGACGCGCGAAGGTGTGAGAGCCGCGAGCCTAGGCTCTAAGACACTGGCTGTCTGTGTGTGTGCTGCGTATACTCGTCGTCGATTGCGATTATTTTACGTAATGCAATGTTTATCTGTGTGCGTATTTGTGCGTTTCGGTTTGTGTGTGAAAGTGCGTAACACGGACTGTGAACTGCGTTGATGTGTAATCTTGGAATTTGTCGTTTTTTCTTGTACGAGCATCGCGCTTTTTGTCGAAACGAAAAGGACGTTGTTCTTTATGGGGTTCTAAGAAAATCGCTTTTTCTTTGTAGAAGAGCGGATGCACGTTGGGTAATGATTAAGGAAGATGCTTTCAGTGATGCATCCTTGAATTTTTCTGTCTTATACCGGTACGTAATTTGAGTGCAAAGTGGATGATAGTATATTTTTACCCTTGAAACTGTATTACAAAGTTAAGCCTTTAAATAGACTTATTTAAATCAACACATTTTAGCAGTTTTATTACCCCTTGAATTTATGTATGCTATGGCGTTTAGAGATAAAGAAGTCATTAAAATATTATTTTATTAATGCATAAAATTATTGCCAAATTATACCATGTTTCTGAAAATTACGGATACTCATTATGATTAATCCAATATATTGGATTCATTATTTTTATTGTTTATAATTTAATTGCAGTTAACTATTCGAAAAAAATGTATACAAGTGGAGCAAATATGAAATAAATAGAATAGATGATTGAGCATGAGTAGAAGTCGAGGACGCCGAAGGTGCCCGAGACGTACACGAGTGCTCAAATCATCACCCGAGACTGAAAAACCCCTTCCCACCCGTTTTACACATCGTATTTTTTTAATAAGTGTGTGAATAGAGCTAGTTTCATGCATGCACAGAGAATGGGGAAATGGGCATTTCGAGTCGTCCACTAGACCCAAGAAATAAAATGAATAAATTAAAAAAATTGAATTGTTTAAAAAAAATCAAAATATTGACAAAAATTTTAAATTAAAAAAATTTTGAGCTTTTTTCAAAATTTTGAATTTTTGTCAATATTTTGATTTTTTTTAACATTTCAATTTTTTCCAAAATTTTGAAATTATTTCCCGAATTTTTCAGGAGCGGGAGGTAATATACATTACCTCCAGCTCCGGCAAAGACGCTCGAAATGCCCAATTTTCCATTCGTTTTGCAAGCATGGAAAAGGGCTTTTTTCACGTACGTGTTGAGAAAAATATCATTAATTTTTTATACATCTTCACAAATAAATATGAAAGTATTTCAAATAGTCGCTTTTGCATTCGTTGTTAATGAGATAATTAACTTACCCGTGATTTTAAATAAATATTGGAATGTTTGAAAACTAATCGATGACTTAACTTAATAAAAATATTAACATGTTGAGCAAATTACTTGTTTATTTACTTAAAATTACATCAACTGTACTCGAATGTATAAAATAGAAAATTGTACACCGCATGCTTACATAAATATGAGAAACCTTTGACAACTTACAACGTAAGCATGTTTTCAGTGAATCGACAAGAATTTCAAGATGCCTTCAGCAGCATCCAAACATCGAAAGCCCATTTAAATAATTTAACGTAGTACCTCACTTGGTGATAATAATTGAGAAAAAGTTTTCATTTCGAAGCTAGGCTATTAAAGCGCAATTACACCGTCTCAATCTTCGCTCTACGAAATCGCCAAACCATTTGCATTTTCGATCTTACATTACTTAGTGCTTACTAGTATTCTTGCTTCAGTATAACACAACAATGTAAAAATAAATGAAATATAATATTTATAGTATAGTTATATTTATAGTTAAGTAGTTTTTTATATATAGATATAGAAGATACACTTATTTTCTTAATCAAATTTTAATGTCCAAACCAAAAGCGAAAAAATCTTATACCTTGAAAAGGTACATGTTCAATCCGAGTCCTTTTTAATGCTATATATTTTATCTCATGATTTGGGCACGTAGTCAGATTTGCCCTAATTCTTTTAATAATATAAACTAGCAATATACACTCATTCACTAACGCTCGCTTGTCTAAGTTGAAAGTTTTACAATGAAATATTATTCAAATTTGTGTATGTATATCTATTTTTAAGGATGTTTTATACTTTAGAATGAGAATGTTGGTATAATGTATTTTGTACGTGTACTTGCAATGCGTTGATGTACGTATGTATACTTATGTGTGAAAAAAATTAAAAATAAGTTTACATAGATTTTTGTATTGTATCTTTTGGCGGGAGGGCGCGAAATGGATGGGGTTAGCACAAAATAGGGATACGTGGAAGGCTTGCGTAGATGAGGCGATGAACTTTTGAGTTCGAAATGCCACTTAAAAAAAAAACAATCTTTTTGAGGTGGTTTCTATCTCGATTTTTATTTTTTAATAATTCTAATTTCTTTAGTTTACGTATACAATTGATGCTAAAAATCTTATTCTACTCTGGAAAAATTGAGAGATAGAATCGAAAATAAAGGTTAAGAGATAATTTATAATATTATAATTTCCGAATGTTTGACGCATAAGTATAACTTCATAGACATTGTGCAAAACAATGTGAGTTCGAAAAATGTTGCAACTCAAGCTCATTAAAGAATCCAAGAACCTCTGTAAGAAAACGTGAAAAAAGAAAACGTCTGAGACGTCAAAGCAGTCAAATGCCATACGCAAAGAGCCGCGCTCGCGAGAGACAAAGAAAATCCCAAATAAGAAGCCAGGCGCAGCGCCGCTTGCCGCATACTTTCCTCTCCCCGATGCAACTTCCAGCTCCGTCCAGCTCCGTCTTCGTCTCTCTCCTTCTCTCTCAATCGTGCGATCCATGCGAACCTCTCTCGCGAGATTGCTAGAGTCGCTCGCAAGTCGCACGACAACTACGACGCGCACGTACGTACACGTATGCACACGTCGAGTGCACCATACACACAAAAAAGACCCACCAAGAGATAGAGAGAGAGAGAGAAGCCAACGCTACGTACGTACAACTAAACGCAGAAGAATCAAAAGAGAAGGAGGGAGAGAGAGAGGGACACAGCGCACGAACGTGAAGCTATCCGCGATAGAAAAACAAGGAGAAACAAAGACAGATGAATAGATAGACGGATAGATATGTATATATACATACGTATATAGCAGCGCAAAACAAGTGGGGATGAAGAGAGAGAGAGAGAGAGGGAAGCATTTCATTCGAGGGAGAGAGAGAATATCGGTGGCAGCAGCAGCAGCAGCAGCTCGCTCTCGCGGTTCCGATACGATAAGCGGCAGATACGGTCAAGGCCTCCGCGGATGCCGGCGTCCGTTCTCTTTCCGACAGGCTGCTGCTGCTGCAGCGAATGCCGAGCCACTGCGGTGCAGCAGCGCGAGTCGAGAAAATCGCGACCGAGAGCGAAAGGAAGATTGAGATTCTTTGAGCATCGCTGCTCCTGCTGCTACCACGATGTGGGCTTGTGTATGGGTGTTGCGCGCTCGGTGAATTATGCATGTATTGAACGGGGGGGGGGGGGGTTTCGAGCCGGCTTTGCGATGGATATAGAAGGCTTCACGTTTCAGGGGTTCATTTGATTTTCCGTGCTGTGGAAATTAGATGAATGAGGGATTTTGCTTTTCATTTTCATTTTATTCGAGGGCCTTTGGATTGTGCTTACGAAAGTTATTGGAACGTTAAGTTAGATAGGCGCGATGTGTAGGCAAAGTTTGCTTTAGGGTGTAAAGACGGTTTTTTTTCTTATGCGTTTTTTATTTAAATTTGAATTTTGCGCTTCAATCCTACCGACCAATCAAATAACGCACAAGTGGTGATCTTTCGCTTTTTCACCAAATTCGTAAAAAAGTTCATAATTTTTGTTCATTAAAGATAGATCTGCCCGAGCTAAAACGATAAACTTACAAATCTCGAAATAGCTCGATATTTTCGATAAAAAATTTGTTTGGCAATTTCATATTGTAAAAAAATTCAATATTTTCTATTCCCGACAAAATCACATTCGTAATGAATTTTTCTTATTTTCTAATGGATATTTAAAGTATTATTGCACCATTGAACTGTATACTGTTGTAGACTAGTCAGCTGCAAATGTTATTATGATAAATAAATAAGAAAAGCATTATTTTTTAAGGTCCAACCACAAAATAGATTTAGGAAGACTTTTGGTACTACGCACGTTACAGTCTTGCGGTTTCGCACACTGCAAAATTGTTATTACTAGCGTGGTAATGAGGCTTGCTTTGTTTAAAATGCATTTGTATTCACGTAACGTTTCTCACAACAGTAATACTTTACATAAAGATGCCATACTGATTGGTTTTAGTAGTAGATTCTTATTGGCGACTCAATGAATATTGATTGAGGAAATTAAATGAAATACTTTGTATTTAAAAGATTCAATTATATGTGCGTCGACTATATTCTATTAGATTGTTTGTAGAGTAGTAGGTAGCTTATATGTACTCATTCGCTAATAAAATATATAATGTAGATATAGAAAAAGAATCAATTTTTTATTTGGATATATTACAAACTGAATGTTGTTTAATTGGGCTTAATAACAAATAAGTTTTAATTAAAAGAAATGCTTGACAAAATAAAAGAGGAAAATCGTAAAAAAAATATTTATTGATATACCCACGATTATGCGCCGATATATCGATCAGTATGAATCAAAGTATATATCAATATAAAGAATATAAGTCTATAAATCAGCGTAAAAATTACATCTGTAATGCTTTGGAATGTTAATGAGTTTCACAAATTAAAAGTTGAAAATCAGAAAAAATCATTTTTCATGTATAACTACGCAGAGCAGAAAAAATGATTGAATTAACATATATGTTAAGCGTTAACATTTACATGTGGGTCCAGACGTTCGTAAGTATACTATTATTATTACAATCTATAATCAATAATATCCTTTTCTCAGCGAATTTACTCCTGTTCCTGGAATAGCAGAAAATTAGATAGTGTAGTCTGACCAGACTTGACATTTATCTACTGTACAATTGTCTAATCCTTCAAATATCACGCTGCATTTACTACATCCATTTTCATCATTCTTGATAAACTCGCCAAATTAACACAATACTTTCAGAACAAAGAGCACGCGCCACGCTTCCAACACCCCTTATCAGACTAAAAATTCATCTTGACCTGAAAAAGAAAAATGTTAATGCAACAATCATCAAGTCCAAAATAAAGCAGCATCGCATTAGCATGACAATCAAGCCTGCAACTGCGCACCAGCACTCAAAAACGCATCACACTGCAAAAGCATGATCCGTCACTGGCGCATGTACAATACACCAAGTCCCCGAAATTCTCGCGGCGCGGCGCCGAAGGTCTTCCTCGCATTGACGAATTCGGCGCCTCGGCGATGCGATTCAGAAGCGTACCGCCAACTGACGACCCACTGACTTTTAACTCGCGTGCACGCGTCGTCGTCGTCGTCCTGCACTGCATCACGCGTCTGACCCACTGTGGCGGAACGCGCGCGAGCATGCGTTGCAGTATGACCTTGGGCCCGAAAAACGTCGAGGGGAACGACGCACCGCCGACGGGCGAAGCATTCAGCTTTCTTTTTACTTTTTCAGGCTCGATTTTGCGCTGGTGTTTCCTCTTATTGAGAGATTGAATATTCTGTATTTTCCTTTTGTATGGTTTATTTATTTATAAACAGTAAAGAATATTATCAAATTCGAAACAGCATCTGAAATAAATTATTTAACTTATTTGTTGAGATTTAGAAAATTAATCTGTGCTAAGTATGTACAAAAAAACGTTTCAACAAATTAGTTCAATGAAATAATACTGATACAGATAACTACATCAGTATAGCACGTATATTCTATACTGGAACATATCTCTAGTGACTTGATAACTTGAGTTTACACATTGAGTTTATTTGTAAGGAATCTGCATGAAAAAAAAAGGAACTTGGTAGATATACTAATATTCATTAGTAATTAGGTTAATTTTAAACAAGGTAATAGTATTTTCATTAATAATATAATTAAATAAATAAGAACTAAAGTACATATAATATTTTTTATTAAAAATATGATCATTACAAGTAACATTTGATAGATTCTACGTTTACTACAAAACAATGCAGAGTTATGCATTTTTTTTCTTTTAGAAAACCATTCACAAAGTCTTGGAGATAAAAATTATTATTTTGCTTTTAATTAAACTTCTAAAATACAAACATTGGATACAACGTTGAGTAATAATTGTGGGAGTCCACTTTATGATGAAGAAATATTTTTGCTGGTTTTTATTCAATACCAACGGTTTCTGTTACTACTTATG
Source organism: Gastracanthus pulcherrimus (assembly GCA_949152435.1). Lineage (NCBI taxonomy): Eukaryota > Metazoa > Arthropoda > Insecta > Hymenoptera > Pteromalidae > Gastracanthus > Gastracanthus pulcherrimus. The sequence goes on from OX424572.1 coordinate 68,318,963, forward strand.
CAATTACACTTCAGTCAACACTAGTATTAAATTTAATCATTTATAAAAAGAATTATTTTGCAGTAAAAGAATAATCATTGAATAGAATAAAATTTTATTGATTTAAACTGTTTATAAATCTGTTCAGATAGATAAACTGTAGCTGTTCTATTTATTCAAGCTAAAGTAATAAATGTAAAAATTAAATGTTCATTAGTAAAATAATTTATTTGAATTTGAATTTGATGAATTATAGAAGCTACTAGTCTAAATAGAACCAATTAGATATCTACCATGAAGAAAATTACATGCCAAAAAATATATTCGTACATTACTTTATTAATTTTTATATAAATAATTATTATAAATACGTATAAATAATTGTTATAAATAATTATGTAATACATAATTATTTTAAAAGATGAATGTTTAAACAGAGGTAGCAATTTTCGCTGTGAAATTTCTCTCGCGTGGTTACATCAATAATAACAAATTGCCAAAAATGCCGAGCAACTAAACTCCCAAGCTCAGGTAACCTCAATTCTCTCGGCATCCGCAACGATCTTACGGACCTTACCTCCGCTCGTTCGTGAAACAAGTGCAATTGTAATTATTGTACACGCAGTCTCGGCCTCACTCTATGCACTACAACTCTCGGTCTTATGTAAGTACCCGCGCGCGCCTTACTCCCAGAGCGCTGCGGTTCATGCACCTATAATGAAAGGTGTATAATTGAAAAAGCGGCTTGCGCTCGCGCGCGCGCTTGATTTTTTGCTGGTTTTCGAAAGGGAGGAATTTGTAGGTCAATGCAAAAGCGAGTTGACATTTTTGCGGCCGTGCGCGCGCACCGAGCGACTGCGACTGTGTTTATCAGCGCACTTTTAGACGGAATAGTTATTGCATGAGTAGTGACTGACTGCCACCGCCTCGCTTTTTTTCTCGCTCCGTCTTTCTTTCGGTGCGAGCTGCGTGTACGGATAGAGCAATTGCTCGCTGTACGCAAATGAGCGTAGGTATACCGGGGTATTGTGTTTATGAATGACTTATTGCCGCAGAAAATGTTATTTTCTCGAGGGATTTTAAGTTTTATTGCACCTTGCTATAGTTGCTGTAATTCCCATCGCCTTTAGCGAGCTTTGCCTCGGACTGGTTATAAATGTTAAGAAGGATGTGGAATATCATTTTGCGTTTACTTGGAATCGTATTTACGCAAACTTTCGTGAATGATTTAAATTTGATAGATTAGTTATTTTAAAATTGGTGAAGGTTACGAAAGTACTTGTAATATCGGAGCGTGCGATGGAAAATTTAGCGCACGTGAAAATTTTCTTTATTCTAAGATATACTTAAAATAATATTGTTTATCAATTGGAAAACATAGATAAATATTGACAATCGTTTAAAATTGCACCGTCCAACATGGCGATTTAATTAAATAATGATAGGAGTTATCATAAGAAGAAATCAGCAAGTACATCGGTGGGAGCAATAAACAATTTTAAAGAAATACCTAATCTAATCTATTATATTTGCACAGATTTTATTGTACTCATTATCAGTTTACACAATGGAAACTTGAAAGTATATATATTCTTTACGATACATTTTATATAAACCATACAAAAAATTCTCTGTAAAATCATCAATTCGTTGTCTTGCAAAATTTCAATTTAAATAAATTTAATGACAATTTAATTTTGCAATTTTTAAAAATGTAATAAAATGCAGTACGAGTAATTAATATTATAAAATCTAGAAACTCATAATACTAAAGAACAAAATACTTCTTTATTAGTTATAATTCCATTCATGTATATAGAAACGCATGCCTACCATACATATTCGAACGAAGCAAACAAAAATTATTATGTATGAACAAAAATTATTTTGTTTTACGTTTTCATATATTTTTATGTACAGCTGGCCTAATAAGACTGGTATAAAAACCTGTTAGCAATAAAAAGATAGTTTCTACTAAAAATAAGTTATCAACGCTCGTATCAAGTTAATATTTTCGCAAGTACATCAGTATGTACTAGTGTGTGTGTTAATCTAATCAGTCATGGTAAAAAAAATTTAGAAACTTGTAAAAGATAAGCATTTGACTGAAACGTAAAATATCCACAATATTTAATGAAATGTTAATGTTTTAATATAGATATACTTTTTTACATTTAATCGAGATCAAAGTAAATTATACTAAATATAAAATTATAATATTTTTAAAGAAGAATATGGTAATCGATTGACTTGGAATTATTGGAACCCTTACAAAGTAATTTGATCTTGATATTAAGTAATTTGTAATTAATTTGACAAATATTCTTCTACATCACTTTATGGAAGCAAGAAAGTATTTTGCAAGTATATTACAGTAGATCCAATTTTTATCAAGTTATTTTATAACATTAACAAATAATTTTTCTCTGTGTAAACCTAAAAAATAATTGCATTACAACTGCATTACTGCAAAAAAGAAACAAAATGAAAATACAGCTAAGAAGACCTCGTACGCTGAAAGAAACAATAAAACGATCAGTCACGCTGGAAAAAAGAGTACGAAAATTTTCGTTAAAAGAAACTTCCTTAGTCATCCTTATAAACACGCCTATTCGGCCGATCGCCATACTCGATTCTAAGAACGTGCGCACTGGCAGCCTAAAAGACCGGCTCTTTGCTCTCTCCTTCTCTCTTGCACACACACTCATAGAAGGTTGGAGTATCCACCCATCCAAAAGGAAGAGAGAGAAAAACAGAGCCAAATAGACAGAGACGAACAGCAGGCTGTGCGCACGGCACAAAAACCGAAAAAAGGAGGTGGCTCGCGCGAGGGGGAAAAAGAAGAGAGAGACGGACGCGGACACGCAAAGAGCGAGTTTTATAAGGAAGACAAAGAGGGAGAGGGAGAAAGAGAGAGACAGAGACTCGCTCAGACAGGATCGAGTATCGGCTCGAATCTCGAATCTAACGTTCGCTCGCAGAGAAGATTTCGTGTATACGCTCCGTAATGCGTATAGCTATATACCTACATATAATACGCGCCTAGTGGCGGTGGGCTTAGGCTCCGCCTCCTACTACCACTAACTCGCTATATCCGAGAGCGTGTGAGTGAGAGAGACCCATTCTAAACAAATGAATCATGCTCCAAAATGGCCGCCTCGAATTTAGACGCAGTCACGTGGGGCCCCTAGCGCGCCGCCGCGCGTTACTTCTGACTTCTGTGTGTGCAGCCTGCGTGCGTGCGTGCGTGCGTGTGCCTGTGTGCGTGTAGAGCAGCTGGTGTGCACACATGTGAACGCGCGCGGCGCAACCGAAAAATACGTGCGACGCGCGCCGCGCAGCCCGAAGCCAGCGCCGATGAATGCGTATTATGCGCGAGCGATGGACGATGAGAGAGAGAGAGCGGATGTCTGGGAGTGTACTACTTGCGTGCGTGTTGACGCGGAGAAAAATGGAATGTTCAGAACTTGCTGAAAATGTCCGACGAAAAACGATTGAAATTATTAAAATTCATTGGAACAGAGAATATTTGAGTGTTAAATGTATCAGTAGTATAAATAGTATAAGTAATATAAGTAATATAAGTAGTATAAGAAAAATTTAAATGTTAAGAACAGGATGCTTCAAAAGCAATATATAGAGATATACCTTTATTAAAGATACGCATAAAATTGTATATCTTATATTTTGGTACTTATGTAGCTAAAATATTGTCTATATAATCATAAAATAAATTTAAACTTCTATTTGAATCAGTACATTTAACTAATAAATTTAAATTGCTACAGATATTAGACGCTGTATGCGCATTTAGTTTTATCATAGACTTCTAAATATTTTTTAATGTATTTTTTTATAATCAATAAAATTAAATTGATCAATTAAGTTTCATTTAATTACAATTAATTTCTTACTTAAAACTGAAAATCAATTTTTCTTTAAATAAAGATTAATAATTATTGTACTTTTGAAGTAAAAAAAGTTGGAAAAAGTAAATTAGACAATATTTTTTAAATATTATACGAAATAGTATATTACGCATATAGGGAGGAAAAGTATTGGCTAGTCCATAGCACGTGTAAATTGCCGCCCGAGCCGAAGGCGAGTAGCCATTTTTCCTCCCATGGTGCGTATACTATTTTTCACCATATCCGGGCCGAAAATGACACGTTTCAGTTTCGAAGCCGGGAGGAAATGTGGTACATTCAGCCAGGGTATGGTGAAAAATACCTATTATGCATAGTCTCAAAATGATTCAATATAATCTAATGTATATATAAAATATTTGTAAATATTGAAAAACACAATAACAGGAAGTTACTTTTTTAAATTTAATATTGCCTCTCTTCATTTAATTGTAGTTTTTCACTTTTAATAAATATATATTTATACTTGGTACTTTTATCACCACCATTCAAAACAACAATTACATTTTAAAAATATTTAAAATTAACTATATTGGTTGTTAAAATACATGAATAGATTTTTCACTAATTCGAGTATAGGCTAACCTTAAACTTAATAAAGTGAATTTCATATTTATTCTGAAATAATAGACCTTTTTCCATTTATCATCTTTCTACGGCGGTATTTTAATTTATAACTAAAGTGAGGATATACTCTAATCAAAGTATTAATAACTTTTGCATATTTGGATTAGGCACAATGATACAAGTTATCGGTATAATGATCAAGATTATTTCTTTTGAAAGTTGTAACTTTTCATTAAAAGTGAGAATTTACTGAAGAAGACTACAGTTTAATATGAAAGTAAGCCAAATTTGATAAAAACAAAATGGCTGCTCACATTATCGAGATTCCTAATCAATTAAACAGAAACAAGAGCGTATAAACTATTCACATCTAAACATTCACATAAATCATTTACTTAGTAAAGATAATAATAAAACTTTTTCAAATAGATAAAATAAAAGAGAGAGTGAGAAATGGAGATTTATATTGTACATATAGAGGAAGAACGTTCCAAAGGAAGAGAGGGGAGGGAGAAAGAAAGATAGAGAGCAAGCGAACCGCACCCGTTCACGTTTCTGTCGAATGCTAGAGAGGCATAATCGCCTACTCAAAGTCACTTGGCTACGTCATATAGTGATCAATGACATTGCCCCAGTATTCAAAATATTAAACAATCATTGACGAGGTATACTAAGTTATTTTGTGCTTTTTTTAAACGAGCTCTAATATACGTCGAGAATCATGCATTTCGCAGAAAAATAAGTCAAACTGTCTCGCATTACATGATTCATGAAATAAAATGGTTGATGATAATTATTCAGTATATTCATAAAAATCCAAATATAACGAATTCAGCGAGCTGATTACATCATTTTTCATAGCAACAACTACAGTGTCAAAAAATTTACATAAAAATGTCATCTGACGGCCGTTTGCGGTGTATTTTATATCTCTATCAAGGTAATATTGCGCTGTATCTCAACACTTCGTTATACGGTCGTTCCGTGCGAAAGTAATGAGAAAATTCCTGAGATTAATACGTCTACTTTGGCGAGATTATAATAAATGCTTTTATTGCAAGAGTTACTTAGGACAAAATACTTTAAATATCAACAATTATATTTATGTAACGTTCCTTGCTAATCAACTACAAAATTCTATACAATCAAATTTTTTATTTTAATTAAAAGAGCAAAGTTTAAATTTCATATTAACTTTACAGTCATTAATTTTTGTTTATCAATATTCCAGTCTAGGAGGAAAAATAAGCAGTTTGTTTATTTCAAAATTATGTGCCTATTACACAGTGCGTCACGCGGGCTTGGAAAAAGTATCTATTGAATAAATGTGTAATAAATAACGCCTATCGCACTCAGGTGTGATATTCTTATAAGCTATACGATAGACCTGTTCAAAACATACATTTTACAATTTTACATTCACTTTGTTTCTCAACTTTTCATTTTATAAAAATTATTGTTTTTCTATCTCTAAGATTTTTTTACTCTCAAGTGACCTTGTATTTATAATACTACGACTACATAACTACTTATGAATGGAATGAATTGGAAAAATAAATTTATGAATTTCTTCACCGTACCTCATGAGCTCATACTAAAATATAATCAAAAAATAAAAGTATAACTTATTCAAACGTTATAATAAAATCATTATTGTCCTTTTTTAACAATCAATATTTTTTTATGAATATCAACCTAATCAGCCGAAGTAAAATAACATTTTAATTAATAGTTATAGTAATAAAAAATTGATGCAACGTAATAACTCTATTTTCAAATCAAACCAATAATTATTTTGTATGTTTAAAAAGTCTTTGGTTCATTAATTATTTCATTAAAGAAATAAATCCTAACCACGTACTTACGATTACTATCTACCGATCAGATCACCAAAGCCAAAGATAAATTCGGCAAACGCTCGCTTACACTCAATTAAATATCCCCCATTAACGGCTATACAATAATCGACCTCAATTTCATAATTTCGTTAGGCTCTAAAATTCCATTGATCTCGCGACACAATCGGCGCGCCGCGCTTCGCGAATATAATTTATTACAATAATAGCCGTATATATCCCCCCCACACACGCGCGCTCGTTATATTACATCGAGGCGAAAGCCTGCGCCGCACACACCAGGAATTTCATCGTAAAACGACGCTTACGTTATACGCCTTTAAATGTGTAATCCCGCGAGCGAATGCAACTGCTGCGCGCTCTCTTGTACAAGCTCAACACCGGCACTGTGTTAGTGGGACGCGAGCGCGAGCGCAAGCGCGCGCCTGTAATGTCAAGATAATGGAGCTGGAGCGCTAGAGCGAGAGAGAGAGAGAAAGTTTAACGAGTGAGAGAAAGAAAAATCGCGGAGCAGAATTTACATATTCATGGGAATTCTTCGGTTAAGCAGGTTCGGCTGGCTCTGTGCGTATTCACGTATACTCACTTTTACTACTCACACCGCAAGAGTAATTAATTTCATTGTTAACAGTTACATTATTTGCGTAACGATTATTGTATTAGGTGTGTGTTTATGCGCGCATAATTTATTTATTGCTTCTATTGAATAAAATTACGCACCGCTTTGATTTACATTGCGATTGTACGTGTATCAATCTTACGTATAAAAAGTCTTTTTGATATTTTTGTCATTTAATAGCTTTCTGAGATGCATTGCTAGTTCAAAATTAAATACCTAATACATTTTTTAAATAAATCTGGATAAATAAATTTAGTTTATTTATTCTAACATTTTCAAATTTTTATAATTATTTAATTATATCTTGTAATATTTTTTAATGATCTTGTTAATAATTTTTTTAATATCACAATTAAATATTACACTTATTAATTAAAATTTATATTCAAACTAATCATATCTTGCTATAAAAAAGCTTAATTTTGTAAGTAATAACTTTAATTAAATTTTTAATCATATGAGTAATCACTTACAACATTGATGACTTACTCAAGTTACATTATTTAGACAAGATATTTAATATTGTACTGTATTCAAAGATCTAAAGTGCACGTCTCTAAGCTTTATGTTTCACAAGTCATAAATTTGATTAGAAATTAATGCTTGAAAAATATATAAGTACGTATATTTTAATTAAATGGCTTGATAATCAGCCACATAATCAATTATAACGCAATAAAATAAATCATCATTTCATCGAACGAATGTCCAACTTTCCACACAAATCATCAAACCTACCAATAATTACTGTCAGCCAGAATTCGTAAATTCTTCCTTACGTAAACACTCAATTAACCTGCAACAAATTTCTCCTCGTCAGCTCTGAACTCCATGCACCAGCCTCACATTTTATTGCGCTTCTAAGGCGTCGATTATGCAAATTAACGACGGCGCGGCTAAGCCATAATATACAAGAGGCGCGGCGGGCGCGCGCGCGTACACACTGCATCTGCACGTGAGATCAAAATAAATAAATCGCCGCGCGAAACGATCGCGAAACTAACGACCTCGCAGCGCGAGCGCGCCAAAGGTGGAGCACACACAAACGGGCGATTGTCAATGACAGTGAAAGCCGCGCTGAGATAATCGTGCGCGCGCTTAAAAGTGCCGCTGGGAGACTAAACATTGCGCTGTGTGGTCGCTTTTATCAATTGAGCCATTCGGTTCTTTTTAGAAAACTTTGGCCTTATATACCCGGCAGCTGAATTATGTGCGAGGTAGTGGTTGCTAGTTGTTTCAATGATATAAGATTGCGTAAATTATGAAAATGTCTCGGGCGATCGTAATTTTTATTGGGGTTTTTGCCGGGATGATGATTTTGCGATCTGAGAAAATAAAGCGGTTTCATGAGCGTGTTTCGTTGCTTTGATCAATTATTTGACTCGGATTAATTCATGATTTTTTTGAGCCAATCAAGTATTCAAATGAATATCGTTACGCTTCAAATGCAACAGTGTATTTTTATGACTATTCATGACATGGTACTGTGATTTTTTGCTTTTTGATTAATAGAAAATTTGTATCTCACGTCCAAGATTTTGATCGCGTATTATATCATTTTAAACTTCTGAAGATTGTTCTTTATTAACCTATCTTATACTTATTAGTACTTATTAAACTTTAAACATATTTTTATTATTATGTTCAAAAAATAATAATTTATATTATTATTGTAAATTTTTATCATAACGTTAAAAACTGTAGGCTAAACTCCAACTTGCATGTACACAGCCTGAAATGTAAGCAAATGTAGCGCTTGTTATCTAAAAAAACAGTTATGCATAATCCAAAACTAAATGGCAAAGTTTACGAAAACACGAACGAGTCTTTTAGAATAAAAAAGGAGACGCAGATACGCCAGCACTGCCGCAAAGAAACAAGAATTCACGCATGCAAATCGCTCGACGAAAGAGAAAAACCAGCCAATCACTCGACGAATTATCTTGTCCTTGGGCAGATCAATCGATTCGACGCCTTATTCCTCTCGACGGTTTACGATACGCGCGTACAAACTGTAAAATGCAATCTCTGGCGAACTCGTAAGAAGCGTAGCGTTCGAAACGAGCTGCGATCGAGAACGTGCACACGCGCGAAGAAAAAAGGATGTATACATGGATATTTTACGCTCAAGTTTCTGTTGTAGGTATTTCTTACGAGATTGTTGAAAAATACATTTTTCTATTAAAATAATATTTTTCTTTTATTTAGGATTGCGTGTATAAATGTTGGGATGCGTTGCTATTTGTATTTTTATAATTTGTATTTAATTTTAGTTTATGTATGGGAAATTTAATTCTTTTATCTTGTAAAGAAGGTCACAAATTCTATAATCGGATGTATGTAATTATCTGTAAAGTCTCGCATGGAAATAAAAATTAAAAATAATTAACGGAGAGTTGCGCTTAGAAAGTGACGCAAGACTTTGGTAAAGATACCTTAAGACTTTTTAAATAAGTAATTAAAATATGTTTCTAAGAGAAAATATACTTGAAAATATCGCAAAACTAGTGAAGAGATCACTAGTACAGCTCTATAGTGCAAACATATTAAAAGTGATTGCATTATTTGACATAAAAATAAGTTCTAAACATAACAATATTTTCGTAGTACAATGAGAATTAAGAAGAAAAATTTATGAAAGTGTTAGACATCTGCAACAAATAATAATCATTTGTAAACAATCAAGTGTTTGTTATTGTTTAAAGTAAATGTGATACCATTAATTGTTAAACAATATCCAATATTAATTTAGTTGAAAATTAAAAATAATTGATTTTATACCAAAGTATAAAACTCAATTATTACTTTATGTTGTTATTTATTACTGCTTCATTAGGTTCAAATTTTCTATAAAGTCTTCAACTTTCAGGACGATCAGATTGACGCAAGAAGCATGCGTCAGAATGCTTGTTTTTGCTAAAAACGAACACAATTACCTTTAGCTGAATAAGTTTGGAACAGCTGCATCAAATGAACTAAATTTTCGTTCAAAAACCTATATTTTCGTTATACAAAACCGTGAAAGAAATTTCAATGACACGAAAAAATATCAAGAATCAGCATAGCGTTAAGTCAAAAAAAGAACACGCTAAAACACAATTAAACAACAATACTGGTATTTTCAATAACAATGCACGCGCGTTGCGCAAACTCCCGCACGCCTCGCGTCATTCAGTCATCTTAAATTTCAACTCAAGAATCCCACTGCAACAAGAGCCTCTACGAACATTTACGACGTAGGCGTAAACACAGATTTTTCGGGACGCGGCGCTCCGAGTCACACCCACACCCACCAACACTCGTACTATTCAAAGCCAAGAGCCAACGATAGACACACGCATACACACACGCGCGCGCACGCACACACAAAGTGCATAATACGCGGATTGCGCCGGAGAGCGGAGCCGGAGAAGAGAAAGGCTGCTGCTGCTGCTGCGAGCCGCGGAGAGGGAGAAACCGCTGGAAGGCCGCTGGAATCTAATGTCAAGTCTATAGGGAATCCAGCGCGGATACGCTCGCTCTCTGTGTAAGATATAGACGAATACGTACGTGTGTATATGTTTGTCTGTGTGTGTGTGCGTGTGTGTGTGTGTGTGTGGACTAATGGCGCGCGGAGAGCGAGGCGAAACGTACATTAATTTTCGCGATTACGTAAGAGACCAACCGATCGCTCTGCACACTGCGGTTTCTGCATGTATGCATGTATATACGTATATACTGCACAAGTCGCCCGCCTCCTTGACTCCTCTGATATAGCACTTGGCGCGCGAGGAGGGCGCGGGCATGTCGGACATGATTTTTCTCTAAGCGCGTTGCCTTTTTTTTCTTTAAGGGGGAGAGAGATCCAATTGAGCGCGATGTGGAAATTCGCGTGTGTATACGCGTCGCTGCGCTCGCGGAGGTTTAATGGATTTTCAAGTGTTATTGCCAGTGCTGTATGTGTGTGTGTGTGTATGCGTGTTTGTGGCTGTAGTCGATTTTTCGAGCGATGCTGGTTGCGCGCGTTTTTCTTTTGCGCCGAGAAAATAGTTGGCTTTTTTTGGTTTCTTGGGAATAAGCGTAGAGGTCAAATTTTATATCTTCAGGCATTTTTTAATAAGAAAAAATAACTTGCTATGTTGATACTTTTAGCACGGGGAGTGTATAACACTGCACTTCTTAAAGTGGCAAAAGAAAATATTTTCTTCGAATTTTAAATGCATTGAGCGTTTTTACCAAATATTCGATGCTCTGCTGTAATTGGGTATAATTTGGATCATTTTATTTGCGTATATAGCTCGAGATTGGTTAAGCATCGTCGAATAAATGATTTATTGACAAATTTGTATTTTTTCGATAATAGAAATAAACTCTTATATCTTAACCTATAATCCATGAAATTTTCAGGAAATCCTATTAAATTATATCAAAAACTCAAAATAGAGTTTAAATTATTTTATGAATAAATAAAAAAGTTTTAATTACAATGCATTATTCCGTTAATCATGTTTATAGATTATAAACGATGTATCGAAATATATTTTATTTTCGGATATCTCAAAAATTATTATTTGTGAATACAATGTAACAAAGAATTTGTTAATAACAATCTTTGAAATATCATTTATTCAAGTAAACAACAATAACTACATTTATTATATGCATTCTCCTACTTATGTGGCAGTATCGAAATTTAATTCTTATTTACAAGGAGTTAAGTGTGTCATGCACGTTTTATGACGATTGGTCAACTTTATTTGCGCAAAAGTTATTTCAAACGCAAGATCAAATCTTTAGAACATTATTTCGCTAGATCGAATTTCAGAACATTTTATATCAATCCTGACATTGCCAGTGACTTGCCCAATGCATTTTTGCATAATAAAATAACTTAATAAATTTATTAAACATTTTTTAAATAAATCTTCAATATATACTGTATATTCTATACACTACAAATAGAATTTTTGAAAACGACATTTTTAATTACCTGAGTATATTAATTACCCGAGTAGAAACAGTTCAATTAGTCAGACGCATAAATATATATTTTTTTATTAGGAGTTATTTTTACCATTTATACGTTTTTTAATCGTTTCTATATCACCACGTCCAATAATTACCTTTTTTTTAATTTGCGTAATATTTTATGATATTTAATGTTTTTTGCTTATATCTCCATATAAATGTATATATAAATAAAATGATACAAAATTATTCATGCAAGAAATTCACTCCATTTATTTACAAAATTATTCTTGTAATAAAGATAACGTAAATAAAAATATCTATGTTATCTGGTCTTAAAAAGTTAATGTCGAAATAATTTAAATATACACATCTAGATAAAATAGTTTATATGTGTACTTTTAAAAACTCCCAACACCATATTCCGAAAGATACCGCAAGGAAACTCGTCGAACAGGCATTAAAATTTTACGGCCAACATCAGCGTTAATCCCCCAAAAAGCACCTGAAAATCCATCGATGGCACTCATCAAAATCCCAGAGCGCGTCTTCAGCGATTTGCATGTAATCCAGGTGTAGTGCACCGCGCGCAAAACTTGCAACTCTGTCGGCGTCGTTGCGGTGTCGAAAAGTTTAAAGCGAGCCTCGTTTGAAAGTACGCGCGACATCCATCTAACACTTGCACACACACACACACATAAACTAGTCTACGTAGAATGTATATATGCATAGTATATAGACATGGCGTACTCTTCTCTATATCTTTATGTCCCCGTCTCTCTCTACTCTGCATGCCCCCTTCTCTTCACGCACAATTCCGGGATATCTAATCTCTGCACTTTCGGCTGCCATCTTGTAACGCGAGCGTTGGTCAGCCTTCGAGCGCCGAGCTGAGTTTCGCATATATATATATATATATGTGTGTTTGTGTGTGTGTGTGTACGCGAGAGTGTCTTGTCTGTTCGTGAATGCGTGCTGCGAATTTTCGAGAGACTGGAGCTGTGTGCACCGAGAGACTCGTCATCGCTCTAGGAAGACGAGTTTAGACTTCCATGCGGCCTATGCATTCTTTCATTTTGCCTTTTTTCGTTTTGTTTTGTGCTACGTGTAATTACGTGATTCGCAGGATGATAGGAGATTCTTTATTACTTTGCTGGTCATATTTTTAGAAATGCGTTGTATGTGATTCTTGTGTTAGATTTCATGACAGATTATCATTCATTTTCGTATGTTTTGAAAGGAAATAAATTTTCGTAGTATGAGTCGTTTGTCCTTGAAGGAAGTTTAGTATGATGTGCACAATGAATTGATTGTTACTACTTAGATACAAGAAACGTCTGTCCACTGAAAAAATATAAAATGTACCTACCTGCTACCAAAAAAGTATATTAAATATTCTAGTGCAAAATTGGTATAACTAAATTTTCTCAGTAAGAATTACATACTTTGAAAATTTGAATAATCAGTACTAAAGGAAACTATTATTTGCCTTCTTCATAACTTAATTAAATATGAAAATCAAAAGAGGTTGCATTTAATTTAAAGTAGTTGAAATGCAACATTATTAATTAGGTTACTATTAAAAAAATATGTTTCTCCGAAAAGCATCTACTTAATATTACAGTAAATTGCAAAATAGTACTTTTTACTAACTAGAAACCTGATAACAGCAAATAAATTGCGATTTACTAAAGTGTCACTAGAAACTATATATCGTCATTCAGTTTTTTCAACATTTTTTATTCATTTTCATAATTTTGAACAAAATAAAATTCTGTAGAATGATTTGCTTATCCTTAAAAGAAGTTTAATATAATACGCATACCAAATTGACTGTTACTACTTACTTAGGTACAAGAAATTTCTACAAAAGTGTACAAACAAAGCTACCAATTCCCGAAACAGCGTTTTCCAGAAAGTCAAAAAAATATTCACATTCCCCAAGGTAAATTACCTCCAACTGAGACAAGTATTTGCTATCCACGTCTTGCGCAAAGTCGTCATATCTTCTCTCTTTTTCGATAGCCAACAATGGCCAACAAACGACAGAGGCCTAAACCATCCATACCATATACTTAACGAGCGAGCGCGCGCACGCGCGCGGCCAGCCTCTATACCGTCCCAACGAAAATGTGCAGCAGAAAATAAAAGAGGCTCGCGCTTCGTACAGGGTCTAGTCTGTTGGCGTGTGTATGTGTGTGTGCGTCTCTTCGCGGCTCCGCTGCTGCACATACAGTCGAGAGAAAATGCGCAGCGCGCATGAAAATTTTCGCAACGCCGGCGCACGCGCGCGCGCGCGAGCACAAGGTTCCTTTTGTCGCTCGACTCGAATTTCTAACGGTTCAACACACTCGCGCACGCACGACGGCTGCACGTTACTGTGTTTCGCCTGGTTGCAGTGTGCTCTTGATAATCAGCGAGTCGTCGTTGTGTGTATATCTGTCGTCACGAGCTTTTTACGTAACCGTCGTCGTTGGCGTCTTCGTCGTTCTTGTTTTCTTTTTTTTTTGTCCATTTGTTTTTTAGAAGCCGGCATCACCTTGCCCGCATAGACACGCGATTACGCCTTTGGGCGTTTCGTCGATTCATAGTCAAAAACAAGGTTTTTTTCGTCAGGTATCGAGGCTCGCACATGCTAGGTATAACGTAAGTTCGTTATCGTTTGATTTTTGTTTGATCAAATAATAAATCCACTTTCTTCAAGTATGAGTTAATAATTGTAGTAATGCGTAAAAAATAAAGTAATTTTCATTTTTAATGATGTTTTTTTCAATATTATTAGAGCTATTATGCATTTTTTTGTAACCGTCTATTTAATTTATCTATTAAGATATTAGGTCACAATTACTTTTTGCGTGTAATTCCCGGTAATTATGAAAGCATCACTTTTTTGTTGAACATTTTCTAGGCTCGAATTTTATAAGCACTTCTAAGTAGAGAAGCTTTCTTAGAAAGATACTTGAATTTGATACGAACGATTCTAAATGATTTTTACAACAAAGTCACGGAAGAAGTTTTTCATACATTTGCGTATGTTATGTTTCTGGAAAAATCTAAATTGCATTTTCAACATTAATAGTAAAAAAAACAATCTACTATGTGTCTTAACTTTTTTTAAAAGCAGACTAAACTATACATATAAAATTTTTGCATTGAGTTATCTTTTATATAACTTACGATTAAGAGTACATATACATAGTGTAAATTGCCGACAATTTTTTGCCCGTCAAAGAAAAGATTTATAATTAATTAATTTTAAATTTAATTAGTTAATAGAAGAAAAATTGCTACTATCCAAGAATTATTAAGTCATACATCAAATGAGTATAAAAACTACAATTCCAAGAAATCCAGTAATTTTAACCCGTAGTAATCATACTCCAACCCAGTATACGTACTAACTACACTAGTGTAAAAATGTGATATTATAACTAAAAAGTAATGCATTTCGCAAAGTGTCTATGAGATAAATAAATTCTTAAAGATGCTGTAGGTACACTAAAGTATATGCTTATATATAAGTTTAATTTTTATTGCTTTTAAGATAAATGAAACGTCATACGTCAACCTCCAATGTTATTTTGTGCACATTTACGAGTCCAAGTTTTAGAGGTATCTTTATAATGAATTTTTAGTACAAATACATGCAAAGTCAAAAAAAATCTGATATCAAATTCTCATAAAATCATCTGATAAACTTAGATCGATTTAGTGTAAAAACAATTAAAATGTTCCTATAATAATTTTTAAAACTTTTAAGTATTTTTAATAACTTAGTAACCTCCGTACGTGAAGAATCTAGAAAGAGAAGGATAACAAAAAGAGTACAATGGCTCATAAAAATTATACACTCTAAAACTGAATACTCTGTAGAAAGTGACCAAATATTGAGTATAGTATTCTTTAAAATTCGATGTTCCATTTTATCCTCTATACAATTACTAATAATCACAAATTCATCAACAGTCTCATATTCATCAAATATCCCTCCATCCAAACTCTCAAATCCCAATCAGTCCCAGCTCCACACATATCCAACGAAAAAACGCATGCACCACGTGTCCCAGCAGCGCCTTACAGAAAAACAGTCATACAGAGAAAGAAAGAGAGAGAGAGAGAGAGAGAGAGAGAGAGAGAGAGAGAGAGAGAGAGATAGAGAGAGAGAGAGAGAGAGAGAATGTTTATTCTCATCCAGACGAAAATTCTTACAATTGTATGTACATATAGTTAAATAGTTAAAATATCATTTAATTAATACATTCATTATCCTATACTTAACATTCATTATATTGTTTCTTAAATAAAAAATAATATCAATCGCTGTAACAGTTCGTCAGTTTTTAAAATCTAAAAATAATGAACTAGTCATAGTCAATACATAATAGGATAAATATAATGAAAGATAACAAATACAATACAAAATAAAATAAAAAGAATACATACACACACTCCGCCAAAATTGGACATAGATCTATCACGTCAAACAATAACACACTCATTCATCTGACATTCTTACAATTCACGCTAATAAATACATTCATACTTAACACTTAATAAATAAATAAATAAATAAATAAATAAATAAATAAATAAATAAATAAATAAATAAATAAATAAATAAATAAATGAATTAATTAATTAATTAATTAATTAATTAATTAATTAATTAATTAATTAATTAATTAAATAAATAAATAAATTAATAAATTAAATAAATAATTAAAATACTCAAAATAGATCAGATTAGATTGGGAATGAATGAGAGAGAGGAGCGAGAGAGAGGGAGAGGGAGAGAGGGAGAGAAAGAGAGAAAGAGAGAGAGAGAGAGAGGAGAGAGAGAGTGCAGGCTTTAAATTTCAAATCGCAGCGGTGGTGCGGACCGCTAAGACCGCGCACACGGGCCGGCAGCGGCAACTGCATGAAATTGTCTCCTATTAAAAGTGTCATGGTCGCCGGCAGCAGCTTGCACCGCTCTCGCTCGCGCGAGCCTCTCCTGCGTGCGTATATATACACACACGCGATGCAGCCGCTTGCGCGAGTGTGAGTGCAACTGTGCAGCGGCGGCGAGGCGAACAATGCGCCTGCGCAACGCCAAATGCTTTCGTTTTCAACGCGCTCAATGGCTCGCTTGTTTACGAAACGAGTCTGTGTGTGCGCGAGCGAGCGTTCTTTACTTTTCTGCTGGAATGGGGGAGGGGGGGGGGGAAATGAGGGGAGTGGGTGTAGTATGCGTGGAAAAATGAAAAAATGAGGATTAGGGGACTGGGAGAGTTTTTCGAGGAGTCGGGTGTCGATTTTTTTTATTTAGAATGAATTAATACCGAGCGTTTCTCAAGTGGAGTGGTATTTTAGAACTTAACAATAATTGTGAGCTTCCTAGTAGTTTTCGTCTTGTTTAAAATATAATTCCAGCTTTATTTAAGAGTACAATTGCTTTCTTAAAGAGGTTTGTATATTTTTTCTTCAAATAAATTTTCAGTGAATCTTTACAGCATGCAAGTAGAATAATATTTTCAGATTTAAAAATAATTACTTTACTTTCTGGTAGTTCTGATATTTTTCATAATTATATTTACATTTATTCAATATTGTAACATTGATTTTTAGCAGAACTTGTATTTCCAGTAGTTTTTAAAATTTATAACACAATATAATTACATCTATTTAATATTGTAAAGTAATGAACAAAAATGAAAAATTTATATTGCAAATTTCAAAAGAACTATTTATAAAATTCTTTAGGTACGATTTATTTGATTCCTTGCACACTGGTAATACAATTTTTCGATTCAAAATACTCTGACATCATTTTATCGCCCAAGTTTATATACACAATTCGAGCTACTTAGCCATAACAGTGGGCTCATGCCGAATTTTTTCGGGGTGATTGTCAGAACGACTGAGTGATAAACTTGTGAGTAAGATTCGAAGAAACGTATAAGACTTAAAATTGTTGACTTTATATTATAAATTGAAAACAAGATAATCAATATTTCATATTATTTATAAACATTGTTTAATGAATAAAGTTCTACTTATTAGATATATCTTTTGTTAAGTAAACATACTAGACTATTAGTTCAGCATGAAATTAAATTACGTAAGTAAGTAGAATCTAATCAACATTACATTTATAATTCTTGGACTGGAGAATATTAAAGAAATTTATTAACTTGAAAGTTTTAAATGTCGTTCTTTACGAATTTTACTGCTATATTTTTCAAGTATTTTGCATTGTGCCATTTTCTATATTGTTTCCTTTATTCTGTGTTATGTAATTTTATAGTTATAACCAAGTAGGATTTTGTAAAAATTGTACATAATCATGAGTTTGAATTTATAGTTTACACTTAAGTATTTTATATTTATAATATAAGAAGAACTTATATTAAAGACTTTTTATCCTTAACGCAAAACAAGTAATTAGATAAATCACTTTAGAGTTATAATCTTAGGTGAAAATTATTCACTTATGTGCGTGTTTTGCAATGTACCATTTCAGACCTTGACGAATGTGAAATACGAACCTATATTTTAGTGAGAATAGCACATAAAAAAAGTTGTGGTTGCGGCAGCAGTAATGTTTGCACATGTACTCTCATATTTTCAGTAAAAATAGAAGTCATAACGACTTGTTAAGAAGTAATTTTTTTGTACGCTAAATAACTTTTGAGCAAATAATTTTTTCAGTCATCTCGCGTAATATTACGATTAACCTAGATATATTTTATGTTTTATACAATATTGAAATTATTTTTATGGTGTTGTATAATTATAAATATTATAAAAATTACCGTAAACATTATGACCTCACGGCAAAAATTATCCTGATTCACAGCAACTTCAATCAGAAAATTCTTTGTGTGTACAAAAAAAGGTTTTTCACATCATAAATATACTTCCTGTATAAAAAAGAACTTTTTACTTAAATTTTGTAACATAAACATGTGCAATAAATACTATAGAATTTCAAGATCCCAAAATATTCTATAAGACAATCATTTTCAACAACTAAATTTTTCCAGTAACAGTTACTAAAAATATTTGTGTATATATTAGAAATAGTATTTCTAACCATTTTAATAACTAAATAGTACTAGAATTTCAAAATTATAAGAGTTAAAAATAAAAATCACGATAATTTAAATTTATTTTAAAATATCTTTTTTGTTTCTAATTATTAATTTGGTATATAAATAGTTACACTCGCTCACATCTATTAAACGTTATAATAAAATAGTAATTTTTACTTGAAGAGACATTGTCAGCCCCTAAATAAATTATGCTTTACTAGAGTGTTTTAGTATGACTATCTGTAATCGACTTTTTCATCAGTCAGCAAAATAATCCAAATTGCTATTCATTTGAAACCTCCATAAAAAAATCGACCTCTCATACGCTCGAAAATTTTCCCCACAGTCCAATCAATCGTCACTCGTTCGTCCACGTCTACTGAAAACAGCGCGCGCAAGTTCAATTTCAAGTTAGATCGCGATAAGCGTGCTCGCTATCCGCTCTACACTAATCTCGAAAAGAACCGAGCGATAAGTTTTTCCAATGCCTCCTCACACCTAAGAGAAAAAAAAAGTCGAAGACTCTACAGATGCATCGAACGCCGAAAGGACCAAAGAATAAGAGCGGGAGAGAGTAAGAGACGCGACGCGATAACACATACGCTCATACGTACAATAATACACACACAGGCAGTCATCGCAAATTACAAAAGCAATAATTCGCGCGCCGATGTTGCAGCTGAAACGCCAAGCGCTCGCTGCTTCCTCTCCGTGTATACACATACACGTATCTGCAGCAGGCGTAATCGGAGTAGCGAGCAAACGCGCCTGCGTGTGTGTATGTGTGTGTGTGTGTGCGTGCGCGTGAGTCGCTGCACTTCCATTGTGCGCCCGATGAGGCACTTTTGACCGATTGCGCGCGAGCCGGAGAGAGAGAGAGAGAGAGAGAAAGTTACGCAAACTCGAAGCGTGCGTGCAGTGTCTCGATTACTTTTTTCTTTTTTTGACCGATGCACTTTCAGTTCGGTGACGCTTTTTTCGGGTGGGGGAGATGCAACCGCCGAATCTCGCTGAGCGATGATTGTACTTTGTGTGTACTTGCTGCGTTTTCGGCAGTAAGATTGCACGATGCCCGTTTTTTTTTTATATGGCGTTTTTTGTCAAGAGCGATTATTGGCAGTGTTTGTTGGGTAATGTTCATTGACGCGGTGAAAATGGAGTATTTTACTTATATATTTTTTCTAAGTTTTAGATTCTCAATTTTAAAGATGCACTATTATTATTATTGTTATTATTATTAATATTCATTTTATATATCGATCATTTATCGTTATTCTTTGTAATAGAAATCTCATTTCTATCATAAAATGAGTTAAATTACGTACCGAAATATTCGAATAAGCATATTAATTTTGTGTTAAATAAAAATACAACACAAAAATGCAAAGTTTTCAAATGTTTTGGAATTCTTACATATTGTTAATATCTTTTGAAAAGACGATGTCATAATTACAGGTATTATTAGTTTGTTAACGCTTCGGCATAATTGTACAAGAACAAAAAGTTCTAGAGTAGCCTAATTATCAATGCTGTTTCGTAAGGAAGAGTTAGATTTTTACAATTTCGTGTCTTACAAGTCTCGGATATTATCTACTGATATTAGATTTATTGGATTAGACAATCATATAGTTTATTAGAGTTAGCTAATTATAATAAGTTTCTATCAAGTACTATTTACTGAAAGTTGTATTCTCTAATACAAATAGCAATTCAATCCAATAATTTATTTAATTTTTTATTTGTTTGATTATAAAATAATAAATTTATATATCAAGTCAGTTCAAGATAGAGTATAATATTTATTGAATCTACAATACTATATTTTTCAAGAATGTTCTTATATCGAGTGAAAAAGAAGGACAATAACTGCTTCTAAAATTCTTCATTCATTTTTACATAATCTTATATCGATCTTCTGAGACGTATTTTATGTATGTCATTGTAAATAGTCATAAACATAAAACTAAATTCTAATTCGTAAAATAGTAAATTATAAAACCTAAATGTTTCAGTAGACAATTACTGTTACAAGTACATTTGCTTTCAGTAATAGAACTTGTTATTTGAATATTTGTAATGCAGTAGATATAGACACTTTGGTCAGACATATTAAAAAATTGTCTTATTTGGAAAGTAACCACGAAAAAATGATAATAAACAATAATAGAACACATTTTTACCTTTATTTAAGTTTATTTATATAATGTACATAAGAAATTATGTAACTATATTTGCAAAATAATAAAATTTTACAATTCAGTTAAAAATGTATGTTCAAAACCAATCTTCTCTTGAAAACGGGAAAACGCATCATCACATTCACTTTTCCGTGTCACTGCACATTTTTACATAATATAGTTACTGTATTCAGTTGTCATTCAGTGATAAACACCCACTTATCAGTCCATGGTTACAAAAAAAACAATACCAAATTTCCGAATGTTTTTGCCTAATAAATTATACACAAATAGAGAAAATTATTGTTGAAAGTATATGCCATATCTAATTATTTTTCAACAAATCTCTTATTTAATTAAAGTGGCAATTTATTCATTCTATATCTTTGCAATCAACCCTCTTGTTACTATCGTTAGCTCTCAACAACTTTCTCAAAATGAAGCATAAATTTGAAATATTTGATAACACTTGAGATCTGTCACACATATTTCTCTACTAAACAGAAATTCAAAACTTAATGTTTGTACGTAAATTAAATGACAATGAACAAATGTTTTCAACTTTTTCATGTCTAACTCTAAGCTTATTTCACGCATGAATATCATGTAAACTTTGGAAAAATTTATATCTACTTACTAAAAAGTAAAAATTATGGAACGTTCCACGTATGCCAAAATTCTCTTCCTTACACAAAACTCAGGCCTAAAAAAATTCAAAAAATCTCTCCACCATCCTCGAATCATCATCATCATCGTCCCCAGCCTCTCCATTATTACCTCGCCCTAAAAAGAAGCCACCCATCATCAATCCTCTCCAAGCAACGAAACAAAAAAAACGCGCAACGAGCACTGCTCGCAAGACACAAAAAAAACCTCTCCTCCAAACCTTCGCTCTCTCTCTCTCACTCTCTCTCCCACTCACACATCACTACACGCTCTACTCGCGATGTGCATCCCCACGTGTACACGGCGCTCGCTGCACTTGCACTTGCACTGTGCTCTCTCTCTCTCTCTCTCTTTCCCCCTCCCCCCGCCCCTCTAACGCCGGCTGCACACACACACTCTCTCCCCTCCAGCGTCGTACACACAGCTCAACTCAACTCAACTCTGGTATAGCCCAAGAGCGAGCAAGCGCGCGCGAGAGAGAGAGGAAGAGAGAGACTATACACGACGTCGTCGACGGCAACGCCGCCGATGCAAAGGTGGTGGGGGGCAAAGTCTAGCGGCGGCGGCGGCGGCGCGCGCGCGCGCGCGGCGCTCGCAGTCGCCGACGCGGATGCAGTTACGGGAGCGCAGCGCGAGCCGACGCAACAAACGCCGAGTCGACGACGACGACGAGAGAGAGAGCCTCTCTCTCTCGCTCAGCACCCGCCGCGTTCGCATATACACATTATTATTACGACAAACGACAAATAGAGGAACGCACGCGTGCCTCTTTCTGTGCGTGGGTGTATGTGTGTGTGACAAGATACACGTGCGTATACATACAACACGTACGCCGAGTTCTGTGAATTATCAAGGTACTCCCTCGACGACGAAAAGAAATATACACATACACACACATATATACATATATATATATATATATATACATACGCGAGTATACGCCTGTCTCTGGGGGAGAGAAACAAGAGAGAGAGAGAGAGAGACAAGACACGGAGTCTCGCAGTCTGATTATTAAGCTACTTTGGGTGAAAATCGTCCTTCCTCGTGCAGCAAGCTTGAATTTTCTCTTCTGTCGCAGCCGCGAGTGTGCATTTATTCGAGTTTTCATGTAAATATATATACATATGTGAGGAGTATATGTTCAACAACAACAACAACAACAACAACACATGTATACGAGTGTGGGTGTGTGTGACTGTGCAGCGGAACATCAAGGAAGGATTTGATTTTCGTTTTCTCGCGCGCCACCGCTGCTGCTGCTGCTGTGCTGCTGCTGACGTGTGTGTGTGTGGGTGTGTGTGTGACATGTACATATATTGATATATACTACTTGGTGAAGCAGACACAGAGAGAAAGATAGATAGATAGATAGATAGAGTGACAAGTGTGTTATTATTGATAATATTGGTGCGACTATATAAAGTGATATAAAACACAGTTTTTTGCGTTTTCATTGCGTTTGTTTCGAATTTTCGAGAATTAAAGAAAATCCTGTGATAAGTATAGAGGAGGAGGAACGAGAGAAGCTTGCAGTGCGAGAGTGTTTAAAAGAGAGAGAGAGAGAAAAAGAGCGAGAGAAAGGGGACGAAGACAAGATTTCAAAAAAAACCGACCTCGACGACGCCGACCTTCAGCCTCTCTCTCAACTGCATATCCTCCCTCCCCCCTTGTTTTTTTTCTCCGCTTGAATTCTTTTTTTCTTCTTTTGGTTAACGTGATCGTCGCGCGATCACGAGCAGACACGAGATTTGAATTTCCCGCGGGACAGTGAAAAAAAGTGATTTTTCGCGAAATTTGAAAATTCAGTGGCACATCTTGGATATAAAAGTGGTTGATTTTTAATTGTTTTCGAAATGGAGCGATGAGGAGGTGAGGAGGAGGAGGAGATCGAGAGGAGGTTTTGGAGCACGGAGCGCCGATCGGTGGCTAATACTGCTGCTGCTGCTGCTGCTGCTGAAGAAAGATTAGAGAGAGGGACAGGAAGACGCTCTCAGTAGTACGACGCCCGACTTTTCTGCTACCACGGCCGACGGTAGGGAGCGAGAAGTGAGTAACTTCCCTATAGGCATACAGACTTTTTTTCTGTGTTCTTGTTGCACTTGTGGTGTGATAGTTGGCTCTTGTCAGCCCCGAATTTCCTCAACTTTTGACAATTTTTGGTTAATTTGTTTCGCATACTAAATTTGTGATATTTTACAAAATAACCGAGGAATAAAAGAGTGAATAATTTTTATGATAAATTCAGTTATTTTGGTTGATTTTTATAAATTTTGAAGTGTCGGAAAGCTCATTGAGAATAGATGTATATTCGTGGAGTGTCTTGAATAAGTTTCAGAAGCATAAGAAGTCGAATATTAAAGAATTTTTACCAAATCATCTTTTTACAATACAAAACTATTTTTGTGACCAATACTTTTAGATTTGAGGAATAGAATAACGTTATTGTCATTTTACGAGATCGTGTACTTGCAAAACCATAAAATAAAATGTCTAATTTATTTTTATAACTACCTTCGCAAGTGGATATGTATTATGAATATTTTAGAACATTTGTTATCCGGGGCTACATTCGAGAAATCGAAAGTAGAGCATTGAAGAACCATTAAAATAAGTATCTGCTGATTTAAGCGATAATTCGATTTTTTCTTTCGACATAACCAGCAGCTTTTTTCATGAATGACTCCAGTCATTCGATCATAATTTTTTCACACTTGTCATCGTCTTTCATAATCGTACGATGTCTGCGCTTACAATGTTTTCTGAAATTAGACTACGTCGGCCGTCTAGACTAGCAACGAAATAAAATACCTCTATACTCGCATACCGAAAAATTCACTCTTTTAACCTCTCGCTACGAAAATGTAACAAAACAAAAAAAAATCGAAGCACGAAGTAGGCACTAAAAAGTTAGCCGCTTAAAAATGTTACGAACCGATAAAAAAAACACGAAAATTTCGCAGCGGTATCGGAGTCACGAAGTACGCGCGCAAGCAAGCAAGGACAAAAGTGTCAAACTCATGAAAAAAGCTCTCTCGCTAGCTGCTGCTGCTGCTGCACGCGCGCGTCATCGATCG
Source organism: Gastracanthus pulcherrimus (assembly GCA_949152435.1). Taxonomy (NCBI): domain Eukaryota; kingdom Metazoa; phylum Arthropoda; class Insecta; order Hymenoptera; family Pteromalidae; genus Gastracanthus; species Gastracanthus pulcherrimus. Next base: position 68,343,847 of record OX424572.1, read on the forward strand.
AATGAAGCGCAGTGTCGGTTCTAACGTTCGATAGATAGACACGAGCCTCGACGAGCAAACACAAAAACGCCCCAATAAAATACCAATCTATAATCGAACTCGCTCGTGCGTTCAATCTATTCTCTCTGGTTTGAGATCGCGCGCGAGTGCTTGCGCGGTCGCCAACGTGCCGGAGCCTCATATAATTTTCAAAAAGAAAATTCCTCAGAACAAGAGGGGGACGTGCACGTGTCATTCAGACGAAATTGCTTATAGAATAGCGAAGAGTAGTAAGTCTTATCGGCGACGAATACTTATTGGCTTCGTGAAAAGTCTATAGTTACGGTAATTTTAGTCGATGTTTGGCTATTTGAAAACGCTTTTTACAATAGAAACAAAACATTTATACAAAAATTGGTAACTGCTGTAAAAATAGATATGTATAATCTATTACTAATCAATTTTCTATTAGGAAACCGTCTTTATAATATATGGAGACTATAATAATCATTAACCAGAAAATGTAACTTATCCTATATAGAATAACCGAAATACATATTTACCTACAAAATGTTACATTGTTTCACATTACAAAAATCAACCAAAAACAATATTTTAACCGGAAACTTCTAACTAGAACAAAACGCCGTTTACTACATCACCTTGATCAAAACCTAGCGGAAAAATGGTTAGAATCTCTTTTAATGAAAGAAGGTATTAAAATTTCATACAAATTTGACATATTGAAACAAGTACTTAAATGTATAAAAATTGATGTATTACAATAAATACAAAACAAAATCCACATAAACACATAAACATGTATATTTAACCTCAAAGCTCAAGCATTTTTTTATTCCGTACGTACTTTTCAGCGTATGCAATATTTTTTATATATTTTTCTCGATTTCAATTAAACTAGTGGCTGTCATGTGCTTAAAATTTTCACCAAAATTATATATTCATATCCTCCTGAAGTTACTAACAGTATTATTAACTTTCGTTACTTTACACTCGGATACATTATAGGGCAGAAATCACAAATTCAATAGCAAAATTCACTGTTTCTGTTTGTCCATTGCAGATCTCCCTTATTTTTCTATCAAAATTACGTTTTTTAAAGTAAAACTTGCGACATTCACGGCAAAATCGTATCTTCATTTTTCAATTCTTATCTTAAACACGAAATTCGTTATACTAAATGATTTTCGTCCTAAATTTTCAAAAAGAAATAGTCGTTTTCAAAACACAATGTCTCTCTACGATATGAAAGCCAAATTTCCCTACCTACCTTCCCTCAAACAGCATCAAAACAAAGACACTTCCTGTCGGAAAATCTAGCTTTTCGCGATCGGCTTCAGCGGCTTTTCCCCGTGTGCGAGAGAGAGAGATAGAGAGAGAGAGAGCGCGAGCGAGCGCGCGCAACCACGTGGCGGCGGCGGAAACCTGTCGCATTCGCGGCTCGTCGTCGTCTCTCTCTCTCTCTCTCTCTCTCTCTGGCTCGCTCGCTCGTTCGCGCGGCTCTCTGGAATCGCGCCAGGAGCTGCCGCTTCGGCGCCGGCGTCCCGACGCTTCGCGCTTCCTTCACACTCGTTCTCTCTGTCTCCCTCCCTCTCTCTCTCTCTCTCTCTCTCTCTCTCTCTTTCACTCTGTGATCGTGATATCGAGGCTGCGTTGCTGGATAGTCTAGCTGAAACGTGTAATGGAAGAGGTTACTTTGATGTAAAATTTTGATAGGCTGGTAGTTTTTACTTTTAAGAAACTGTGAGAATTGGGGGGCAATAGTTATTCTGCGCTGTTATTGTTTGAGTGGTGCGGGCTTTTCTATCAAATACTTGGTGATTTTGACATTCATTATTTTGTAGGTTTGTAAGTTTATATGTACGCGCGCATCTATGTTTGTATTATTTGATAATATGTATTATTAGTACATTTATTATATATACTAATATTTATATTTATTTCATTAATTGTATTAATTATGTAAATTTACATTATACTTGTTATTATAGATTATCATTACGTATTTTCATGCAACTAAAAATATTAACATTCGAATTCGTATTTTATAACTGTTCATAACTATTTTATTTTCTGCTTATTAGTAATATGCGTTTATATTATAATAATATAAAAACACTATATATAAATTTATATTATGACTCAGAATTCGTTAGACGACACTTTGAGAACGACGCGAGAAAACTCCGGGTGTTTAGAATAATACTATACAAAAAACAAGGGCTTATGTGCCGATAAGCATTTCTCTCTATAAAATCTTCGACAGTTCTTCTGCTCAGACTCTCGAACGAATAACATCAAGACGTTTGGGAATAAAGCATATTCAAAATAACGTTTTTCATTTATTTAAGGATTAATTTTCAGTAAAACGTTCCTATGTGTCGGTACAGTTATATTTAACGATTGCTTGAGAAGTCAGGTTTAAAATGAAAATCTTAATTTGACTTAATAAATATTAAAACTTTTATAGTAGATTTGTTCTCTATAATTGTTATATCGGAGTTAGGTGAGAGATTACTACGTGAGAATGATTTTGATGTAAAATGTCGCACGCTTTCATGTTGGAACGAATGGTGTAGTTTTTGATTTTGAGTAATCGTACAGGTGAAAGCTTTTTTAATCTGTAGATTCAGAGAATAAAAACTTATTTGCATAGACCAAATATTTTTGTATTGATTTTAAAACTCAATACTTTTTACTGTTGTGAAGTTATATTTAACGATCGTCTCGATGAGCCAAGTCAAAAATATAATTCTAAATTTGATGTACTAAATATTAAAACTTTGATAACAGATTTACGTTCTGTGGTTTCGATGTCAGAGTTACTGCATTATATGAGAGGTTATTTTTAGAGAGTAACTTTGATGTAAAATGTCGTTTGCTCTTGGAGTCTGCTTTTCAGTTTATTGTTCTTACTTTGAAAAATTTCGAGTATCATACAATAGCATTAGCTTTTCTTTACTGTTGATTTAAACAATGCATGCCTTTTCCACATGTTTAGTATGCACCCAAACATGAGCAAGTGTCTAATAAAAAGTGTACATGTTTCAAACAATCTGTTATAAATGCTGACAGTTTCTATAATAAAACCATGTTTAAGGCATAGTTTAAACTTTAAGGCTATCATACCTAGCAAGACATTCTTATTTTTAATGTTCCATTCATCACTATTAAGAAACAGATTGAAAGTATCTTTTTTCAGTATCAAAGCTAATTAAAAAGATTGCTCTCGCTTTGTTTCTTCGATTGATACGAGTAAAATTTAAAAATATGTATATCATAGTACACACCATCTTTTTATTAAGTGTGATCTAAATGTGATTTTGTAGATGAAACAATTATTTTGTTGAATATAATTACATTTTACATACTAGCTCTTGACAGGTAGCACCAAATACTAAAACTCTAACAGCACACCACACAGTAAGCTTCTCAAAACCAATTCTACTTAGGATTATCTGTAAAATGAACTTTCTGCGCCACGATAAAGAAATATTCCCTCCAAACTTAAAAAGAAAAACACAATGTCGCCGCTTGTAGGCATAGAGCCCCGAAACCTCGAAATTCAAATTTACGCCGGCGCGAGTAAGCCTTTTCGGCATCATCTGTTAATTGCGGGATCAATCAAGAGACGCGCGATGTTGTTTGTCGGGCGATAGTAGGCGGCAGAGAGAAAAAAGTGCACCGAATCCCAGACGGTCCGTTCCAATTTTCGCCCTCTTTCTCTTAGTGTCTGTCTTTCGGCGGCTGATAAGTATGTTGTGCGGATGTTCGTGAATGATCGTTGTTTTCGGTTTAGAAATAGGCGAAAGTTTGTTTGTTGAGACTGTAGCGATCGTGCAATTCTAAGTATGTCGAAATGTATGTATATTAGAATAGTATGTTGGATTTGAGAATATAATATGGTATTTATTTTACAATTTAAATTGTTTAAACAAATGAATAAGAACTATACTAGCTTATAATTAAAAGTTTTACTTTAAAAATTTACTATCTTTGGGAACCGGCTTGAATATTAAAGTAAAGTTGTAAATAGTATCTAATAACTTTGCGGTTGTCATGTTAGGCATAAAAATCAATATCGAAAACCGCATTGACGAATACGAGATTTTTAATACACGTTCTGACGTTTTCTTGCACTTCCAGAACTCTATAAATCGGCCGTAGAAAGGAATAATTGTGATTGACATGTGAAATTCTGCGAAAATATTTTTCGAAGTCAACCAAATTGGAAATGTCACGCAGGCTCAGTGCAGGAATAAAGGATTCCATTAAAATAGCGCAATACCATCGTAAACATGATAGAAATAAAATTTATAGCTATAGGATTTATAGTTCTTTATTTTATAGTTTTATTGCCATAAAACGCTATCAACTTGTCAAGCGTATTAATTTATTTACGTGGAGTATGTTTTGTACGAAAGAAGTACTGTGTACAACAAAATTTGCATAGAAAAAAATGCTTTTGTGTAAAATAATGAACTATAATGACTAACAAATAAACAACTATAACAATGAACAGTAAAATACTAGTACATAAAAATAGCTTTATATTACTAAGAAATGTATCATGTTGACTGACTTATTCTTATGCTTTGTAAACGATAATAACATAATTCTTTATTAACTCATATATTTTGACATAAGATCAATCTTCATCAAATTTCTTCTTTCTTGCTCATCATTACTCGAATAAACGCAACCATAGCAAGTTACTAATCATCTCAAGTTACTAAAGAAAAAAATAAAAAAAACATGATAGTATTTTCAGCATATAAATCAGCTTCTCGATTCTCCAACAAGATTCACCCAGCGACTCGTCATTTTCACTTATCGAGCGAATTAACGCGCTGCAAAGCCGTTTATTTATTCCGACAAAGCCTCACGCTCTCGCTTTGACCTGCGCCGAAAATTCCAATTGATGGAAATTCCGAGGCCGCGTGGTTGCAGTGGCGCCAGGTTGATTTTTTCGCGACTAATTAATTTTCTTGGAAATGGTAGATAACCGATTGCAAAAGTTGAGTTATGCAGGTTTCAAGTTTCGTGAACTTTTGAGAATTCAGAAGGGTTGTGAATCAACTTTTTGTTAGTTTGTTGCAAATAAATTGGTAAAACTTTGATAAATAATCTTAAAGATGGGAGACTGAATAATTTTTACAATAAATTTATCCGTTTTGGTTGATATTTACAAATTTTATAGAATAGGAAACTTGATTGAGATATTTATATGGCGTCCTTCGTAAATTATCGAGCAAGTACTTGAACAATTGAATAGAAACTATTTTTCTGAACGTATTTATTGCATTTATCTTTGAATTAAATATTTGTCGATATTTAAAAGCAAGGCATGGAGATCCCTGTAACAAAATAATAGGTTTCTTAAGCATCGTCTATAATTACTTTATCGTTCTTGCAATCAATTCTATTTAAATACAATCTTTGATTGGAATTCATGAAATCGTAATCATCATAAGAAAAATGGTTGTATTCATTTTTGGAATGAAAGTTGATTATTTCAGTGTATAAATGATGATCCTATGTAACAAGGTTTACGTAAGCCACTAACGGTTATCCGACGGGCATAAAATTCAAGCAGTTTCCAATACTCCAGTTTCAATGTTACAAAATCGATTATTTTATGATTTATTTATAATCAAGAAACCTCAATACTATTGCACCCGTAAAGAAAAGTGTCGTAAAAACGTTTAGTTTTATTAACAAAACTTTTATACCATTCTAAGTTGATTTTTAGCGCATATGACTTTTCTCCCTCGCTTAGCTCGGGCGAAATACGCCCCATGCGCTAAAAAACCAACGCACCCACCAGTGTCGAAACGTACTATTTAAAATTAAAAATATTGTCAATATAGAATTTCTTTTACATAATGACACATCAAACTCGAAATATCACCTGTTAACTTTACAAATACAAAAGACAAAAACCTCTAGAAAACTAAAAATTTTCGTATCGTCTAAAAATACCATTTTCCTATTCTCCTCGCTAAACACACACTATTCCTTACACTATTTTTCCTCCTCTCTTCTCGCAAGGCATAAAAAGCATTTATCGCGCGCACGACTCTGGGAAAGCAAGGCAGAAAGAAAGAAACAGAAGAATAAAAAAATCAAACTCCCAGTGCTAATGATTACAGAAGTGAGAAAGAAATCCCCTCCTTCGCGAGGCGTCATGAGAATCGGCGGCCGGCGCAATTTCCGTTAGGAAGAAAAGATTGGCAAATGTCCTTGACCCGACGGACGGCAACCGTGTGTATATATGCATGCGTGCGTGCATGCGTGAGAATGAAAACGGAAAGTGCGTGGTGCGTCGATATGGAAGCCGGAGAAAAGTGCGCTCGCGGGTCAGCCGCGAGAAGATATTATGCGTGTATAATGATGGCGAAAAAATTTGCTTAATATGCGTGTGCGCGAGTGCGAGTGTCATTGTAGCGGTGTGTGCGCGCGAAAGTGACTCGTCACGTATACCTATATACGCGAGGTAGTGCAGTTATACGAGCTTACATAACGTGCGATTGACATTTGAAGCACCTCCTCGTTCTCTCTCTCTCTCTCTCTCTCTCTCTCTCTCTCTCTCTTTCTTTAGTTTCTTTATCATCGTCTTTGTCTTTATCTAGCGCAAAGATTTTCTGTTTGTCGCAGCAACATTTTTTCGTCGGGATTCTATAAGACGTAGACCGGAACGTACTTAATTTGAACATCTTCTTTTATTATGTTTATTTTTTTTGAGAATTGTAGTTTTTTGGGTATAATGTATGAACGTTTAAACTTATGTTTGTACATTTAGAATTTCTTAATAATGTTTTTTTGATGTTTTTAATTTTTATAATTTTTTTATCAGTTAATTATATAAGTGATAACAAAAATAGATTCTGTTTATTATAGAAGTTACACAATCTTTCATAAAGTGAATATGAAAAATGTACTTGCTTTCGGAATATTCATACTTTAGCCGAATTTTAATGTACTGTATCGATTAATTATTTAATTTTCAACGTAATCGCTAAATAAAGTTTCACAAATCTTTATACCAACATTGTTATTTATATGAGTAATTTATGGAGTTGCTTGCATTTTCGGGTTTATGATTGATAACGACATCGTTCTCTTATATGACACTGCTGCCATCTAAAGTATCTTCAGCGCAACCGTACCGATACATAAATTGCAAGATATGATTGTAGTGATACCAAATTATGCTTTTATACTTTATTACAGTTCAATAACTACAATTTCGAAATAAAGTTTTTCAAATATTTTCTTAACATTTGAATTAAATACATATTTTGTTTTATTTTAACTTACTTTGTTCGATAACTGAATATTAAACAAAGTTTAGTGTTTGATAAATCATAAGTTTGAATAATAGTAGAAAAATATCGATTACAAATGTATGATCTAGAATAAAAATATCCATAATGTCTGACTAGTCAAGGTGAGTTACTACTTGAACCGGATATTTTAAAATTTATACTGCAATGTTGAAATTTTACGCAATTTCATTCTGAACAAGCAGATACTTTATTGAGTTCATTAATCTTACTTAAAAGTTTACATAATAAGTTTCCTACGCATAGTAAGTTGACCAATAAACTTGAAATTTTCTGTGTAAATTATTATGATGAGATAAAAACTGAAAAATCTATTTTATGAAACAAATTTTTTATTAGTTTTACAAATCATCACGTAAATAGTTTATTATGTTACAAACAATTTTCTTTTGTTTCAACGAGTTTATAGCTTTTATCTTTACTTTACTTACCTTACTTTTATGTACGAATTTCACAAATAATTTCATGAAGCGTAGGATCCTTATTAGATCAAAAACAAATATGGGAAGTAGTTTATTATCTTCAAAATGCTTTTGCTGACTGTATCCAACAGTTTATTAAAGAAAAAAGAAGCTTCTAGTATGAATTTTAGAAGTGTACTGTCAAAATGTCTACAAGGCATTCTGCTCTTTAATTAATTAAATTTTAATTACTTACAACCCAATAATAAAATAGTTATATACTTATATAAGATTAATCAATCAGTAGAAATAAAAAAAATACTCCGAATAAAAGAAATATCACTAACGCCAGGCGCATTATGCTTTTCCCCACATGCATTGCATTATTTGTATGGAATTGGAATCTTGAATTTTATGATAGGCAAATACACTTCTTTGTATCTAACCCTTAAGTGCCTAATTTTGCAATCACCTCCAAGTGTGCTACAATAGATACTAAAGAATTAATATGAGAATGAAAAAGTAATTTTTAAATTTCAATTGTTGAATGTACTTGCGCTTCCTCTCGATTCTTTCGAATAACAAAAACAATGTAATTTCTAAAAAAGCAGCACACACCTCAGAACCCCTAAAACAAAAGTCAAACGATCTCTTAAAGCGATAAAAGAGCAAAATTAAAGCACGCACTGCATGTTAGCAATCACTTAAGAGGGTCAATCCGCAACTCGTCTCGTAGAAGAGGCCGGTCGCATCTGCCGCCGCCGACTTTTACGATCGTCAAAGACACGGGAAAAAAACGGCAACGAACAAGCGGGCGCGTGCGCGAGCATCGAGAAACGAGACTCTCCGCAGCTTCCGAGGCGCTCCGCTCGGGTAACGCGAGGATGCGCACAGTGTCGCGCTCGCTTTAGAAAGCTAAATTCGCGGACGTCGACATTTCAGTAGGTTAAAGTAGAAAATTCGGTTTGACCTCGATTTAGGCCGCGTGAGCATGTGTGTGCTCGCGTATATATCGTAAATTTTCACGCGCGCGCTGGGACGACGACGACTCGGAGACTTTCCTAAAACGATGAGTTAGTTGTTTTTGTCGATGTAGGTTGCTTGGGATTCTGTAACGAGCGTTTCGAGTGTGCAGCTGAGCAGGCTGCGCAGGAGAGGGACTTTGATCCTCGATTGCGAGATTGATTCGCGATTTCAGTGTAGTGGTAGGATGGGCTTTAATTGAGCTTTATAATTGAGTTCGGGGGAGCCACGTTAACTTGATAAATATCACGACGAGCGGCAGGGGGGTAATTTAATTAGAGCTTTGGGTTTTTCGTTTTTCGAAAGTTACTCGTACTGGTTTTCTTAAATTAGAAGCTGGATGCTTGCTTGACTGATAATGTGCATGCTGATTATAATCTTTGCTTTAGTAGGTAATGTGCAAGATTGCTACATTTTTTGGTAAAATGCTATCAGTTATGTATCTAAAAAGTAATTATATTCTTTGAATTTTCTTCAGTTTACTTCTGTAACTGAAAATCAGATGTACTTACCTGTTAGTGAAGTTCGATTATAATTATATGAGAGTCTTCTTCAAGATAAGTTCTATGTAGTATTCTTTCGGGAGTCGACTAGTCCCCAATGTTTAAGACCAACACAATAAACACAAGTTTTTTATTTATTAAAGTTATTAGTTTATACGTCTGAAATACAATTTCAATTCTTTGAAATCTTTTTACAGTTTACTTCTGAAAATGAAAATTCAATGTTCAAAGGAGTTAATCGGGGGCAAGATTTTAATTCATCCGGCAAAAATTTCACAGTCGAAATTGAAAGAGTCTAATCGAGCTTTGATCTATACTGCTGATCAAAGGATCGCACGAATGGAAATAAACAAAAACGGAATAATCACTATGATATTACACCTTTGCCCATTTGGCTTCTGTTCCTTTCTAGAGAAAAATGCTCGCGACCATTACTAATCTCGAAATTGCATGGTTCGTTTGGTATTTTCGATGAAACTACGTATTTGGGTGAAAGCTCGTTTGATGTTAGCCTTTCCTTTTTTTCGTTTGAGTTTCCAATGATGCTTTTTGGCTAAGAGATTCAAAAATTACGTTTTTTTTCAAAATGTACTCAAATTTGCAAATGCATGACTTTTGTGCGTTTTAGTATTTCATATCGAATATTTCAAATAGCCATTACAAAAGTATTCCTTCATATATTTGTCGATTAAATTTTGTAATTTCCTTGCTTTATTTTTAATGAAAAATACAAGAAAAGCAGATGTAAAACTTCTGGGAAAAAGATGAAGTTTATTGCTTTAACCGCCTGTTAAAAGCTATAAATATAGTTTCTTGTCTTAAAAAGTTTTAGAAGCAAATGTACAGCTTGGGAATTTCAGAAGCGCGTGTAATAACTTCAACTTTATCGCAAAACCTCGGCGCGTTCAGAAAACGATAAAACAATTTTCCTTGATCGGCTACAGGAAAATCTACTTTACGTTCGAGGTACATTTATGGACTCTCAAGTGTAACCTACATCATTTTCAAGTTTAATCTCGGTTTCTACATTTCTAACAATTTTAATAAACGACCAAGCCTCCCTTAAAAGGCTTATCTTAGCTTAGGTTGTTTTCGAAATCAAAGAATATTTTAGTTATTTTTTTAAAATAAATAAAATTTTTAACATACTTTGATAACTCTTCTTTTTACTTTCATATTTCAAACATACCACATTTTTTAAATTAAAATTTTAATTCCAAATGTAAATCACGAATATTTTGAATTCATGATATATGGGTTAAATATTAGTATAAAGCTGTAAATTACATTTTCAAACTATATCATGTTAAGAAATTCAATCTTAATAACGCATCTTCCACTTAAAAAGTAAGACAAAACGATATATTTTGACGTCAAAAGCTCTCTTTCAAATTCCAGCTACAAACAAGGCGTAGTCACACTCGTTATCGAAAAACGCTCGTAAAGTTCACTGGTTTCTCACTCTCTGGCTTGCAAGAAAAGCTGAAAGAAAAACATTCATTTACGCGTGTCGTCGATGCGCCGCTGTGCGTGTTTTTGTGCACGAGTCACGTAAAAAACGAGTCTCGCTGTTATCGCTGACGAGCGTTGCATCAATGACCCAAAAAGCGCGCGCAAAACACAAAGCGAAATTATCGAAAATTTCGTGCGAACGCAAACTTTTTCGCTCTCGCGCTAACGTACACACACACACACACACACACACACATATCCACACCATTATCCTGATAGAAGAAGAAATGGTATAATACCTTATTGATCATTTATAAGAATTTTGTATAAAAATATCCATCTTCTTAGTAGTTACGCTGTCGAATATTAATTAACAACGAAAACAGCAGATTATGAGCACTTTTATTGCAAGTGTTCAGTTTCCTATCAGTTTCACTACTCTGTTATGATGACATTCTGGAATAATTATGTCATTTAAATACGTAAGAACTTTTGATTAAATTAGTTGTTTAATAATGGCTTGCCTGGAATAAAGGCCTAATTCGACTTAGAACATGTTTTTCAGTAAATAGGAAAAACAAAGAAACAAGTTATATTTTACTTATACGCGCGATATGAGATTACTTGGATATCATTATGCCGGTGAAATCAATACGATTGTTGTTTGCACTCATAAACATTTTTACAGCTTGTTCTATTTTTCTTGAAATTTAATTTTTTTTAGCCTTGAAATTCTTTATTGATTTTCTTTTCTTTTTCTAAATCATTATACTCCAGTGTATGTAAAGAGAAGTTATGTTTTCATTTATTTGCAGATCAGAATTATTAGGAAAACATTATTAAGGTTACATTAGCATATTATTTCTATGAGATAGCATTTATTCAGCAGTTTTTGAGGAGTTCATGACATACGCTCTACTTTCGATCTCGTTTTCAGCAGCATCACAATACATTTTTCAGCAACCAGAACAGCTACCAAACTTTTTTTAGACCACTCTCCAGTCACACTGCATTTCCACCACGAAACAGATACACCAGCGGCGCAACAGAGTAAAAGTGCGAAAATCGGGGGGAAAAAAGTAATTATTGGACGCAAGTAGGCTATTGATATGTAGGTTTCGCGCGTCCGTCTGTCGATGGCCATTCTTTCAGCGTTAATACGCTGCGGCGGCGCCGCGGCTACGCGCGCACAGATCTAAGGGAAGAGCGTGGCGCGCGGGATTTGAAAGAGCTTTCAACAATATGGCGACCTAAATTCGAAGCGCATTCAAACTCTCCTGCTGCAAAATGGATATAATAGCGAGCGAGCGAGCCTGACAGAAACTGACGTGCCATAGCGGCATTCAGACGACGCCGGCCGCCCTCAATGGGATTATGTATTTATATGGAATGGGAATACAAATCGGCGCAAGCGCGAGATCCGAAAATCGCTAATACGGAGAGAGTGAGAGAGAGAGAGAGAGAGGAGCGTGCGAGACTAGACTATTGTTTTGCGAGCTACTCCGCCGTTACATTATTAATATATGTATAGGTGTATGTGTACGTCGTCTACTTGTGCTTGCTGTATTTTCTTGGACGCTCGATGAGAGGATATTATTTCGATAGTTTGAGAGCTTGCGAGAGCTTTGTGTGTTTATTCTAAGCTCGATTTTATGCGTTGTTTTTAGTTTGTTTTGAATGGAAAGGAAAGAACAAATTAGTATGTAACATGCTTAAAAGTATATTATTATTAGACCTTACGTAAATAGTTCAACATATCGGAGCCTACATTTTTGTTTCTTCATAAAGAGATCTTTATAATAGTAGAAGACACTTTGCTGAAAGCTTTGAGAGACATGTTTCTAGTTTCTAGGAATCGAAAGACACATGTATTAATTTATGTCTGAATTGATTTTTATTTTATACATATTATCTTTTCGATATTTTCATTTTTTTATTGTGAATTAGAGGTGATAGATCTTGAAATTGCTTATCATTTTATTCTAGAATTCTTGATATAATTTTGTTAACACTATAATTTCATGTTCACTGTTAACGTTTTAAATGAATTAAATTAAAGTGTAATTGCATTATAAAAATTTTCATCTTAATTTCGCAAAATAACTTTTTACGAGTGCAGCTGGAAAAGCTTATACATGTCTAGCTTTTTCTAAATGCAGTGCAGAATTTGAATAGGCACTCTTCTCATTCTAATAGTTTTATAACACAAACGAAGTTGAAGTAATGATGTTAAAAACTTAAACTACTTACACTACTTGACATAGTTCGTAAACGCTCGCAGACTACTTTGCTGGTTTTACAAGGCTTGAATCGTAAAAAGCTTTTAACCCCTTCGGACGGCGTATTTGTTATAATAGTCACTGTAATTTTAAAATGTATTTTATAATTTAATTATGTCACGTATTTTTCAATGATATTCAAATATCCAATTAAATTTCAAATATACTAAGGATTACCTTATTAACAAGAAAATTAAAGCAAACACAGCATACAAATTCTAGATCTTTTTCAAAGCTTTAGTTTAATAAAATTTAGACATTATTTACTTTAAAAGTAATTTTCAAAATACAGTACGCAAATAAAAAATAATCTATATGTATCTAGTTGTGTCTTATGCTATATTATGTAAAATTATACTTATATATATTGCCAGGAGTTAAATTCACGTCTCACTGTAATTGCGCGCTTAGACTGCATACAGTTAATTTATCATCAACTTTTTAATAAATATTAAAACAAATAAAAAATGCTTGTAAATAGTGTACAAATTGCTTTTTTACATCGTAGACATGCTCGATTTTCTACAAAAATTATCATATTTATAGTAAAATGTCGCATTTCTAGTAAAAATTACCGAATAATATAAAATAGTACATTATGCAACAAGGGAATAAAGTCGCAGATTCTTCCAGTGTTACATGTCATTTATTAAAATGTTATGAACTTATTAAGTACATTTAAAAGTTTAAATTATATGAGTTTAATTTGTCAATATTTAAGTATAAATACTTAGTACAAATCTAATTATAATTATTTTATGTAAAAGTTAGATATTAAATATTATGTACAAAATATTAAGTATTTCTAATAAATGAAAATATTTTTATTGACATTTTTATTTTGATCCGGTAAGAACTATAATTTATTAAAAATGTATATTAATATAGAGAAAAATAATTAAAAAAAAACCCATTTACGGAAAAAGAAATTTGCGGGAAAAAGTAGATTTGTGGGAATCGTGTGCTACTTTTGTCCCGCTTTTGAGGTCAATAAAGTGGCCATTATGATTCAGTCGAGAATAAATGAACTTTTATACCTCTAATATATACAAAGAAATAATATATTTTAATACATCATTTTTTTCAGTACACATATAACGGCACCTGTCAGCTTTCTATTCATACTGCCATCGAACCAAACCCACTTCCACCAATTTCAAAACAAACTGCCCAAAATTCTAAAAAGCACTCGACTATCAAACCCAATTCAAAACTATCAGATCTCTCTCTCTCTTTCTCTTTCTCTCGCACATAGCACAATACCAGCACAGACACGAAAGCGAGAACTATAAAACAGCGATAAGCTCGTAAATTTTTCGGAGCTCGTGCGCCCGCTTTTCGTCGCGACAATGGCTCCCACTGTGCCCCCAACGCGCCACATCAGCACTCGTTCGGCGTCGCGTTCGTAAACGATACAGGGCGTCAAATGTCCGGCGAGTCTAGACGACTGTGTCACGTATACCTATACGCGTGTGCACGAGGAAGCTAGCCTGTGGAGATTGCGTACTCGCGAGTATCATCGTAACACGGAAAAAGTACTGGTATTTACGAGGTGTGTTCCGGGACGTAGTTTCATTTTTTTTCGATTTTTTAATATATAAATAATTTGCGATGAAATTTAGTTTGATGATTTATAGTTGGACTCAAAACATCAAAATTATAAATGAGAATTTCCACTAATTTCTGAGTCGAAAATAAACAATTTGTATACTTCAGTTATTTGAATTTTGATTAATTTATTGTTTTAACTGATTTTACTGATTTGGATATAATCATGCAGTGATACATTTTAACTAATTAAAAAATGTAGCTTTAATTGATTTTGGGTATAGTGAATAGTCATGCATTGACACGTTTTAATTAAATACAAAATGTTGCTTTGTATGTGCGGTCTTTGTGTCATACGACATAAATACTATTATATACGTACGTTATCTAACAAATGTTATATTCCTAACATTTTATTGTAAATCATTTAGCTACAGAAAGTGTCAAAAATATAAATATTTACTCTTTCAACTCTTTCATAAACAATATTACATTTTACTCTCTAAAGCAGACATAAATACGGTAATCATTAATTCTTCAGAGTTGGTATATAATGGAAGCATCATAATAATCAAATAATACTTCACTTAACGTACAGTTGACAGCGTAATTGATATATTATGCTACATACATGTGGCTGTAATTATTTTTCTCGCCGCATTTTCATTTTGCTAATTAATTTTATGAAAATAGTCTTCAGAGTATTATTGATAAATGTAAGTACATGTAATCTACTAAATATTTTCTTTTTAATCATTATTAAGGTGTAGGAGGGGATATAATGTATGGAGCGCTTCAGAGCGCTTAAAAAAGTTTTTTTGACTCATACACACACACACGCATACACACACACGCACACACATACACACACGCACACGCCGGCACCTAAATTCCCCCCACACCAACCCACTTACCAACTAACGAAACCCCAACGACCAATTCGCAACAATAAGTCTTGCTACCATGCGCTATTCGATCTCGAGCAGCCAATACAACGATACACGAATTCCGGTGCGCGAGAAACTTGGCGAAATTCGCGGCAAGACGCAAACTCGCTTCACTCGCAGCCTGGCAGATACGTTTAACGGTGCGCTCGTTTTCGCGCAAAAGGGCGTATCGCGCTCCACTTTGCCACGCGCATAATATACCTCGAGTTCCGAAGAGAGTAGCTTCTGCTGCAGCTGCATTGGATTCGCGCGGGACGTGCGTAAGACGCGCGAGCAGCAGCAGCAGCAGCAGGAGTGGTATCGCGATGCTAAGAGATATAGAGCACGCGATAGGAACTGGCTTCTGGGGTATAGTGGAGAGTTTTGATGGGTTACGCGGGCGCGGAGCGTCTGCGAGAGAGAGATAGAGAGAGAGAGAGAGAGAGAGAGAGAGAGAGAGAGCTCTCAAAGAGAGTTTGGGAGATCAATCTTGTGGTCGGGCGGGTTTATAGTTGTCTTTGTGGTGTTTAGTTTTGAAGAGGATGTATGGTGAAGTTGGGTGAAACGTTGATTTTGTAGGTACTGAATGAAACTCGACGTATGACTTTTGGATTTGACTAACAATATTTTAACCTTTATCGACCTGAATTCAATTGAGCCATTATGGTAATTATTATAGAATCTGTGTGATCTACTTACAAAATATTATAAAAGAATAACAGTATTTTATTCTTTATAAATATCTTAAGCATTAAAGAGTCAACATAATATAAATTAATGAGAAAAGATTAAAATTTTACGTATAAAGTATAATACCATACATGAACCCAGTGTCCATCGCAATTGGTAATGCATGATTTCTTGATCTGCCTAGAATAGTATATTACGCATCTTGGGAGGAAAAGTATTAGCTTTTCTCGGGTGGAAATTTACATGTGCTATGGAGTAGCCATTTTTCCTCCCTTGGTGCATATAATATTTTTCACCATACCCGGGCCAAAAATGACACTTTTCAGTTTTGGAAACGGGAGGAAATGTGGTACTTTTGGCCAGGGTATGGTGAAAAAACTGTTATATTTTGATTTTCTACGATTCATGTGATTCTTTTGAATCTGCAAATATTTATTTATGAACAAGAAAGATTTTCAACTCAATTTAAGCAAAACTTTTTGTTTAATAGAACCGGTCAATTCTAAGAGATAGGATCTATGCATATTGCATTTAAGTATTTTATATAGCCAGATATATACCAGGTTTCAATCATTCCTACTAAAAGTATTTTATTTATAAATTTTTGACTTTCTAAAAATTCACTTTTTGCAGAAATTTTCTATTTAATTAAAATATAATGTAATACAGATTATTGATTTTGGGTATTAATTAATAACAGAATTTATGTAGATTTTTAAACATAACAAAAATAAATTTAAATTAATTAAAATGTTTATGAAATAAATAAATCATTTAAATAAATGTTACAAGATCAATAGAGCTATATATTGGAGAATTCAGAAACTCAGAGGGCAAACAATCTAATCTCGATATGGGTCTGACTAAATACGGCTGTTTTCTACTGCAATGTATTTAGATTTCAGACGGGATGCTACATAGCATTCATGGTTTGAAATCCACTTTAGAAAATATTTAGATAAGTTAATTAATATCCTAATATGCACATTTTACGCCCTACATGAACATGTTAATGAGTTGACAATAGAAACATGTTAATTAGTAATATTTTATAATACTAGAAAAGTTATTGGACAATAATCATGTTTTGAAATCCACCTTAGAAAGTATTTAGATAAGCTAATTGATATTTTCACATGCACATTTTTATGCTCTGCAAGAACATGTTATCACGCTGATAATAGGTACATGTTAATTAGTAATATTATACAATACTAATTGCATGTGATTTTTTTATAGTAAACTATTTACTTTTAACCCCGCATTTAATTTTATGAAAATAAAAATTATGTTTCTCATTATGAATTGCAATCATAAAGGAGTTAACAACTAACACACCGTATATATTCGCACATTTTACATTTATGTAGATCGTATCATTTCTTTAATCGTTGAGAAAAATCCACCTCAAAACGAGAATTTCCGTTCTTAGTATGCAAACAAGATTTCTGGAGAAATTATACGCGGTGCAACTAGAAATATCAGATGTGACTATTGTACCGACAGATATAGTTTTTCAGCATATATGCTTAGATTCCCTTTCATTACGTAGTCATTATGGCGATGCTTTGTGATATGATATAGTATGTCTTATACTATATCGCCATAGTGTTTTTAAAGGAAAATATTGTTATTTATGGAATGCCTATACCTAAGCGCGTTTAACGCACATGCACATGGAATAATCATTTTCATTTTTAAAAAATATGAATTGTGAATTGATTTGAAAGAAGTATATTGTTTATTTAATAATATACGTATAATCATACAGTAAACAGTATGAATATAACTCGTTGCTTAGAAATATGAGTATACCCCACTAGAATATTCTATGCAATAAAAATACCTTATTAACGAAACTATAAAATATATTTAATAAGGAATGGTTAGATGATATTTATGCACGCACAGTGACGTGTATTTATGAGTCCAGTGACCATATGTGTATACACGACGTGCATGTTCACAGTTAGGCTCTCGCGATACTTGAGACGCTCTTCCAGAAAACAGGAGAGCAAATATTAGACAAAGAACTGGAGATAAGAAAATGCAAATAAAAGAGTATATCGCATAAGTTTTAAAACGTTTTCTTTTCAACAATTTACATTATATTCTACATTATTTCAAAATTTTCTAAAATACGAACTCGCGCGTGTAAAACAATTTTTAATTATTACATCAACACGTAATGTATCGATAAAAAAGTACATACATGAAGCGCGTTTACCTTCCAACAAAAAAATATTTTAATATTTTAACAACGCGCGTCGTTAGCAACAAAAAGAAATTGCCTCAAATTGCACTGTCCCCGACTCATTTCCCATTACGAGCACCTATACACCATCCGTCATAAGGTCTCATGTTTTCGCGATGGCCAATACAAGCCACGCACATATACACTCGCGCTCGCGCTAGCATTTCATCGGACGTGTTGCTGTCAAGAGCGCGAGCTCGGCATCAGCGGCGGCCCCATTCTAGTTCGGCTATCTACATCATTAAGTTTACGTAACCGCACAAACCTGTCAACGTGCATTTTGGAGCCAGCCAATGACCCTCCGCTTCGCGGCTCTCAGCGTCTATATACATATACATATATATGTATATATATATATATCTCTCTCTCTCTCTCTCGCTCGCTCGCCGACTCGCCGGCAATTGTCTCTCCCTTTGATTAAGCAAACGTATATTATAATAACCCTCGTGCGCGTAATAATCCCGCGAATTCGGCGTGATTAGGGAAAAGGGGTTACGTGGTGAGCTTATAGACTATATAATGATATAAAAATTTTTCTTAAAATATTACTTTTCAATTTTTTCTCACGCACTTTTTATATTAAACAGTATTACGACGCTGCTTAGAAGCTTCTCTCACAAAGTTCCCAAGGAATCTTAAGCTCATCATTTTTCCAATACCATACGCTAAAATGCGCATACGGCGTTATCAACAACATTATAAAACGCATTACACAAAAATGCCTCTACCCTCCCGTTACCTCCGGGAACTTTCATCCCGCTAAAGAATTTACCTCGAACAAAAAATCGCCTCGCTCACCCTCCCCCGATAAGTGCTATTAATCTAACTCAATTATTCAAGACTCTCCCTCATCCCGCTCCTAGACCCACGCACTCGTCCTCGCGCGTAATTAATTTTATCCTTAACTTTGAAAACCTCCTCTCGCCGGCCGGTGACCAAAGTAACGCCTTTCCATTATGAAACCACGCGCGTTAATAAAGCGGCGAATGAATGCGCGAAAAAAACGACAGCCCCGCGGCGGAAAGACGGAAGGCAGAGGGGAAAAAATTCGCGCGTATATAGTTTTAACGCGAGCGCAACGAGATTATTGAATTCCCGCGAGCACGAGTTTCAAGCCGCGATTTTTTCCCCGTTCGCCGAAGAATCCCGTACGTTGGATTTTTTTTCTTCCTCCCTCGTACGTAATTTTTCGAGCGGTGGTATGCGCGAAATTAGAATCGGGGTGGAGGGCTGTTTTAAAAAAGTCGCGGTGCGCGCACGTAAGGGTAAAAACTGACGATAAAAAGGGGACGTTCGCGGGAAAGTTTAGGCGGCGGCGGCGGCGGCGGAAATTTCCTCCGCGGGGAAAAATCGAGTGCACGTGCGCGCTCGTGTATATATAGTAACGGGCCGCGAGACCGCAGCATTAATTCGCCGAAGTCGTAAACAAGGCGCGGCCTGTCGATACTTTTAATAAAAATGCGCGCGAGCCGCGGAGCTACCAATTAAATTGCGGCGAGAGGCTAAGAGCAAGGCGCGTCGCGTTGTTTTTTTCGTATTACTTTTTCCTCTTTATTTTTAGCGTACGCGGGCTTCGACACCGCGAAGGGTTGGAAGAAAGGGGTGTGAGGGAGAGAAAGAGAGTCGAAATATAAAAGTGCGCGCGCGCGAGCGCGTAGGGGGAGAAGGAGAAGCGAGGTGCGAGAGAATAAAGGAAAGGGAAGAACTGGGGTGCGAGGCGAGGAACATTGCGTATAAATGGAAGAGCTTTTTATTTCTTTCGCGCGGGTGTTTTTTTTTCGGCAGTGGGCATGTACGTACGGGGCACGTATTGGTTTGAGAGATTTTTTAATCAAACGCGATTAATGACGCCGGGATTGCTTGAGACAAATTTTAATTTGCGAATGTTGTACCCGTTAGGAGGGTTCTTGCAATTTTTTTAAAGAGGAATAATATTTAACGAGACTTTAAATTTAATATATGCAGAAGAAATAATTGCAATTGAGCTTGGTTTTCGCTTTTTTGTTATTATTAAATACGATAACAATTAAAAAGTTATTCATTATTAAGTATACTATATAATGGTACTATTTATAACTTTTTTGATCGAAGATGCTATACTATAAAAACAGAAATGTTTACTTTTTCTATTTGTACGCTCGAATTTTGTAGAAAATCGAGTATGTCTCCCATGTACAAAAAGGAATAGCAATTTTTATGTACAATGTCTCAGTTTCTTTTGAAAAGTTGTCGACCAATGTAACATCGTTAACCATATGTCAACGTATTATTATATATATATATATATAATGTATTACAACCTGTGAATAAAAAAGATCGAACATATTTTGTCACGCTGACATTATGTCGACATTAAACACGAAACATTGTACGCACCAAACTCTCAATACGAGAGGGGAAGCGATTGAAAGGAGTAGATTGCACAGACGCCGAAACTCATCGGGACACACCGCAAAAAGGATCGAACGCATACAAGTTATTACTCTTTTTCATTCTCTTTTTTTTCGTCGAGTCACGAACGAAAGACATCCTCCATCGAAATCATCATCGTCGTCATCGTCGTCATCATTATTCTCGTCACGTCAAAGAAGACAAAACCATTCGGATAAAACGGAAGCAGAGAAGCCAGACACTCGCAATGAAGAGAGATAGATAGAACGTACAGTAGCAATCATAAGTATTTTCACGTGCGGATGGGCGGTTTCCTAATGATTTTTTCCTCGTAAAACATTTTTCCATGAGAAATATTTTATGGATTAAAATTAGAGTGTATAACGAGCAGTTAATATTTATTTCTATTTTTATTACTATTCTAATCAATTATTATCTATAAAAATGAAGATTACATAAAATTTTATATCTTTAAAGGTACCTCTTTTATATAAAAACGGCAAGAGAAGTCAAAACATTACTCTATGATTCGAAGCGGTACAGTGCATAACATCATAAGTCCATTAAAAATAACTCATAAAAGTTTTGTATTATTGTACCAGACTTTATTTCGGTAAATGTTGACATTATGTAAGTTAACAAAGAAATTAATGTCTTTTAACCAATTTTAAACCCAAATAATTCCAATATGTATACTCGCATTATGGTGAGTTCACATTCGTTCATAATTTTACTCTTTTTCTCGAAAAAGATCAAGTATTTCTAAACTTTCACGTTGTATCATTAACACTTTAATATGTAGCTACACTCATTTATTTTCGCACAATTGGATTATATCGAGCTCATATTTACCACCAATTGATCAGAAAACTTATGCAATCTCCAAAATCAAAGCTGCTCCTATAACTATTTAGCTTCAATGAGGTTGTAAATGTTGATCAGATGTAAAGATTAACAGTTATAATGAGAAATGTACACAAAAATGATTCATACATGTTGGAAAATAATATCGTGATATTGCAGTAATATAATAGACGCAACGTATCGCACCCCCATCAGAACAAGACTATGACAACTGAAACTTTGTTCGACTTGATTATAGTACTTAAAATAGCTCATGGGAAAATTAAAGCTTTCATATACTTAAAAAATAAATAAAAAGGTTGAGAAACTATATACAATTATATATAATTCAATCCAAGTAAAAAAGTTTTTTCATGAAAAAAAGAATTTCATAAAAAGATTTGAGTTGCAATAGTCGTGTTTTGGGGGTGCGATATATCGTAGCGGTTACTATGTATAATTAAAATTGAAAAGTCGTTAGAAGTCATAATTTAATGCATAATCTTGGTAGAAAATTCCCATGGCAAACTAGATAAATCAACATAGTTCTAGATTAATTTTCTACCAGGAAATGCACGGCAATTTGAAGATAAGTTTTTATTAGAAAATTGTTTACAATATCGATATATTGCAATGCATTACGATACGGTTATGTCAACGTATTTTCGATGAGATATCTTGGCTTTATCCTTAGATTGGTAGAATCTCAGTAGGTGAAAAATACGAAAATTGGAGATGATGATTTCGGGAAAGTATATATTCAAACTTGTAGTATTAATGATGAAAATAAGCGTAAAAAATACTCTGTACCAAAAGCCAGGTAAAATAAGACATCCTACAGTGTCCAAGCCGCTTACCCCCCGAAAAGCCGCTTCACTCGTAAATCTCATGGTCGCATCATCGAGACGCCGCGCACTTATGAGCCTTACTGTACGGCCGCCCGCGCGAAAAAAGATAGAGCGCCCGGCTTGCGCTCGCGCTGCACGCGAGAAAAAAAAGCGACGACGAGGAGAGACAGAAAGAAAGCGGGGCGACAGCGCGCTCGCGAGAGACCTTTCATGCACGCGTATACATAGACGTGTACGTATTCGGCGGGCGGCTCTCGTCGTCGCACGCAGCACACATGTCTCGCTCGTCCTGCCCCCGTTGCCAAAGTGCATGTGCATACTACAGACTTCCACCCCCCGCCCCACTCTCTCATGCACACACATGCGCTGCAGCTACATCTTGGCGCGTTTTTTCAAGCGTTTCATAATTGAGCCGCTCCCCACTCTCTCTCTCTCTCTCTCTCTCTCTCGAAAAAACGCGCGTGCGACGACGGATCAATAGCTTTTTTTCCGTGCACCGACGCTGCGCCGCGCTGCACCTCTCCTCCTTTTTTTTCGGGGCTCGCAGGGAGGGGAGAGTGCAATGTGCAGTGCAGCGCAGCGCTGCACTTTCAAAGGTGCAGATTGTGTGCTTGAACGCAGACGCGTTACACGCGTGTGTGTGCTCGCGCTCGCGCACGCGGAGAGAGTGCGTGTGCGTGTGGGTATACACAAGCACTCGACGGATTTTGCCTAACAACCCGTGTAATACACTGGCGCGCGTACGTGCGCGAGTAGACGCTGCTGGCGCACGGCCGACGGACTGAGGAATATTCTTTGGCGCCTTTCTTCCTTTTTTTCCTGACTGATGCAACGGGGGTGGGATGGGATTTTTAGGGGATTTTTTAAGGGGTGTCTGGGGGCGACGCTTGGGAGGGTGCCGTTTTTTTATTGCACCGGAGTTTTACATTTATTTACTTTCTTACTCATTGAAATCGCAGAAACTTGTCTGGTTATTTGTTTCTCACAAATTTACTATTTTTTTAACTTTATTATACTTAGCAGTTATATATTTTGTGGCAGAATTGATAAGTTTAAGAAGTTTCGGCAAATGATTCCCACGATACCGCCTTCAAGTTTCTGTTAATTATAAAAGAAGTCACTGTTTAGTACGTTAAAAGTTTTTCACAAATAAATTCATATTCTTACAAAAATTTGTGTATAACACGGTCTTTTCTATCAAGTATAACACGTTTTTAGGCGACAACTGCAATCTCATTTCTCTTAATTATTTCGAAAATTCAACTTCATAATATTACAGCCTTGTAGTGAAATCCTAATAAACAACTTATTACTTTCGTTATTTACTCATCCACAATTAACAACCCTTAATTGCTTGCGCTTAAACCACATGTATATTCAGCAGAGATTAAAGACATCCAGCGCATTACAAAGTATTCAAAAATTAAAAACCAGCACGAGCACCCCCCTTAAAACAAACACGCCGCGCACGACTGGCTCTACTCGTATCACACCGCGCGCGATGTTTAAATTAAGAACAGCCGCTTTTAAACCTGTACCGCGTGTGCGGTGCACGAAAAATATATAGAGCTCAAAAAGAAACTTCATGGCTTCTCTCTATACGTTTCGTCCCGGGTTCGTCTACTGGACTCATCAGTAAGGCGATATAGGCAAACCCTGCCTTAGACGCTCTGGAAGGGATTTGCATTCGGGCTTATATACCGCTGTAAGAGATTCCCGTGAGCTCGCGGGATAGCGGGAATAATGGCTAGGTTAAGTGTGTAAGGACTGGTAGCCGTCTAGCGGTTGAACGCTACAGCTACGGGGCGCGAGGGCGCGAAGAAGCGAGTCCCCACGAATATAGCCGTGCGCGTCGCAGGAACCGCTGAACGCGAAAAAAGAAAACATAAGAGAAGCGCGCGCACGCGGCCGCTGGTATAATTGCGTTTTTAATTTGACGAACTCTTTGATGCGTTATACATTATTCGGGGCGTCGAAAGCGCGCGAGAGGGGGGAGGGCGGAGGGGGGCTTCTGCCAGCGCCGAACTAATTTACTTTCAATTTCGTTTCGCAAAGGCGTGCGCGCGCGCTGCTGTCGGCTTCTCTCGAGTACCCCGGTCGCGCCGAAAACGGGGGGATCGTGGGTGCTTGAAATTTCGCCTGCGCGAGGAAGAATGGATTCGGGTGCGAATTTCGGCGCGAGTGTGAAATCATTCGAGGATTCATTATTTCTCTGCGTTAATGAGTCAATATTTGAGATAGGTTCTTTTTTCTAGTTTGAATTTGCGATTTTTGTTTCTTAACTTACCTCTGATAGTTTATATGTTCGTGAATATGGAGATTATATAACTTCATAAGAATAATACCTTTTCAAGATGTCTGCTAGAAAACTGAAAATTTAAAAAGTGTTCCAACTTCTATTGCGTTTTTTACATTGTTTTTGAATCTTGTTAAAAAATCTTACTAAACCAAGTGTATTTTTTCAAGACATTTAGAATTTTAAAATGAATTTTGAAATGCCTCTGAACGACTTTTTTTCGCAAAATTGTATGAGAAACGATTTATTCATTGAATTTTTCTATTACTGTCAGAATAATTTTACGTGGAATGCATTAAAAGGCCTAAATTTAAAATTAAGTTACTGATATTTAGCAAACTTTATATCTGTAGAATGAAGTAAACACTTTTTTAAAGCAATTATAGTCAACAACAGTAATTTTACTTGAACTTTCTTTTTGATATAATAAAGATTATATCGAATAAAAATGATATCCTAATCATTAATCTAGCCTAATGAATAATCCAACATTCCGCAAAACGCTTACTCCCCAATTTTTCTTCCAATCTTATTAAGACAGCGTATAAAAACTCTGTAAAATCAACACTTTCTTCTCATCAGGCGTGCCAGTAATCGCGGAGATGCTCGGCTGCAGTATATAAACACCCATGTGTGCGTACAGCCCCCCGAGCTTACACGAGACCGACTTTTGAGCCACGAGCCCAAGATATTGACATTTGCGCGTATATGTTCGCATGAAGGGCGCGGGCGAGGCGCTTTTAAAATTGTAATGAGAGCGCGCGAGCGTGGGTGTCTGGAAGAAAAAAAATCTCGTTAGAAGGCGGTTAAGTTTGCCGAAAATTTTTACTTTTTCCCTCAGAATATAGCAATTTTTACTACGTGGCGTTCTCCAGATTAATTATATATAGTTTGTGGATCTTGTGTGTGTGTTTTTTTTAGTTTAATGGAGGCAGTGTACTGTAATTGTCGAATTAATTAAAAAGCATTCCTGAGCTGAGTTTTGCAAAAATTTTAATTAAGGTAATTTTTGTTACCGGGGCTCGTCTTCTTCTGGCACGCACTTAAAATAATGCGCCTTGATGATGTTGGTTTTCTTTTCGAGCTCAGAGATGAGCATTAGTTTAATGTATGTTTGATTTGCGAAAATTCGAATTTAAAATTGTTGTGCTGCAGTTCAGATATTTATAATTAAATTACATGATTATTCAAATTATTATAAATATTCGCAGACTGAATAACCATAACTTTATGAAGATGCGAAATTCGCTAAAATTTTCAATGTTTAAATGCATTTATCGTTTCTGGCACATGGTTGATGGAGTTTATGTTGTACGTAAAGTACATCAGAAACTGATATAAACAAGAATATGGGTACGAAAATATGCATCATTATTCAATTTGTGAAATTCTACAAATTAACAATCAAAATTGAATATGTTTATGAAATATTTTATTAAATTGTTTACGAATAATCTCCAAAATATTATGTGATTCATAAAATTAAACTCCGTTTTGTGCATAATTATAAAGTTTAAGTGAGTTTCATTCTTTTTACCTGCTTTCAATTGATCCCTTTTATGTATGTGATAAAATTTATTGTTAAAATTGTATAATGCAATTATTAGCTTTTTAAAAATAACAATATATAACTGCGCATAGAAAAAGTGTACGATGGTAATTAAAAAAATATATTGATATTAACTTTGATTTAATTTTTCTAAATATCGTCTTCAGGATACGATTATGGCATAAAATCTGAGTTTAGTACATTAAATAAAACTCGCTTGATCTTTAAAATGCTGTTATAAAAAAAACAATAGGGTTATTCAAACGGAAAGTGTTAAGAAATATGTAAAATGCGAGAACAGATTTACGAGCTGAAAAATCAACAAATAACAAAGTTAAAAAAAACTCCATCACAAAGTTTATCCCCCAAACTCCGCAGAAAGCCATATCCAAATCCCAATCTAAAATTCCTAATTAAATCACGCTCGGTGTGCCGGCTATATTAAAACCCAAAGTCCATTCAGGCGCGCCGTACCGCAGCCAACTCTTGGGCCAATCGGACAGCGCTATATCGCGGAAGATCGCAAATCCCCGCGGGGGCCCCTGAAGCGCACCGCGCACTAAAACCCAGATTCATTAGACTTTGGCCACCTTCGCGCCCACGTTCCGAAGAACAATAGCCGCGAAACGTTTAAATTGCGCCACGCGCGCGCGCGCACACACACACACGTTTGCATTAAAATCGTCGAGCGTCGGATATATATCCAGTGTAAACGTGCGTGTATATTGCATTAAAAATTCAAGCGAATGCAATTTGCAACGCGCGCGCGCGAGCGAGTATATGCGCGGCGAAACTTCTCCCCGCCCCGAGGCATTTTCAATGATAAACCAACTTCGTGTTTTCTCTCTCTCTCTCACTTGCACTCTGGCATTGTTGCAGGCGCTGCTGACGCTGCCGGCCGAATATTGACCGGATTAGCCTTCGCTTCGGCGATCGTCGAAATTTTAATTAGTTGGAGTTAAAAATTAATGAAATGCGCCTGAGCGAGAGATGCGTGCGTGGATACTGGCTAATGGATTACATGAAAATGATGATCGCGATGATACGCGAGTCGCTCTCGACGTTTACCTTTCAAACTTTCCAAGTTACGGCCGCGCGCTGACTGCCTCGGCGATATATATATTTTGTAAATTCGTCGGCGTCATTCAAAAACAGTGAAATTACGAGAGCGGATGTGTGTTGAGAGCCGAAGGGCTGGGTTTAGGTGATTTTCGACACGCGCAAAAGCGCGCAAGCGGGCTTCGATTTCATCATCTGAGTTTGTGAATTCGCTGAGGGTTTTACGGGTTCGCTGCGTGACGTTGATATGAATTACTGTCGATAAACAAATATATTTTTCACGTATTTTTCGATTCAATTTTTTCAGTATTAAATTTGTTTATGCCGGAGATTGGACGGTTGGATTTTTAATCTTTGCATGACTTTGCTAAATTAACTTTAATCGATAAAAATGATAATTCACTAATATATTGATCAGCTTAAGCCACTCTAGTTCACCAAAATTTAACGAATAAAACCACTTTTATACCAACGCCCTCAATTAAACATTTACATCATCATCTTCCAAGCAAGCATAACACATTAAAGCTAGAGTACGCGCAAAAATGTAGGGTGAAGCTCGACTTGAGCACGAGTCAAGCACAGGGGAGCGAGCGACAGGTATAATATACCCCTAGGAAGAAAAAAGAGAAACAACAAAGAAAGCGCGCGATAAGAAAGGATATATACCGCCGGGGTAGGCGCCACTAATTTGCGCATCGGATGCTGCGACGCGAAACGGGCTAAGGTATAGCTGTGCTGTAGGTATATAGGGAAGCTCGACGGCGACGCTGCGCGCCGGAAGAAAAGAAGCGTCTGAAGTGCTGCTGTGGTGTGAGCGCAGGGGTCGCGCTCCCTCTCGAAGCTGCTCTAGAGTTACAAGCCGGTTCAAAAGTTACTTTTGCTCCGCATCACCATGCAATAGGCTTATTAGGGATTTAAAGTAGAAATCGTACTATATTGTGGGATGAAGCGCAATACAAATAATATGAAAATGTTTTGAAAACGATCGACTCGAAACATGATGTCAACTTTAGAATGGGATTGTACAACCTATATAGATATACTGAAAATATTAAGTACAAACTTTTGATGGCTGTATTTTTAAAATGTAATGGCTAGCTGTTATTTTTCTTTTTTTATATAATATAAAAATCCTAAGAAAATTGTGGAAGTTAGATCTGAAAATGCATCGTTAATACAAGCTTGATACAGGACTTACACGTTAAATTAATATTGAAGCTTCTAAGATAAATATCTCAGCTTAACAAAGGTAGAACTTTATAAAATTCTCGGCGTACACTTGTAATACTATTAGAAAGGCAGGATAAAAATTCGAGCAGATTCCTAAGAAATTCAAATTTCTCCAGAAGCGCCTTAATACTACAAGCGCGTGCACTCGGCTAGAGAAGTTGGAAGGTGTCGACGGCGTGCGCAGCGGCAAGTGTCGCAAAAGGTCAGAGCACCCGAGTAGCTGACATTCGGACTGTACACCCGAGGGCGCGAAAGAGGCGGCGGAAATGCACGCACTCTAAATCTCTCAGTGCGAATTAGCGTCAAATTTCACTTTGAACAAGAGCCTTTCTCGCTGCACCGTGTGTTTTACGCTGAGATTTTTTCTTGTTTCGTTTCTCGCATTCTTTTTTGGTTTTCGCTTTTGCTTTCGTCTTGGTGCTTACTTTCTTCAATGGGCGAACGGTAAATTTAATTATGGAGCAATTTCGCGTCTACGCGGGAGAGAAGAAAAATACACGGAATCGGAGATCTGCTTCGTGCTGCTGCATTTTTCAGATTCGGAGTTTCTACGCTTTTGACTTGAGCTTTGTGGGTAGATTCAAAAGTAGGAGGGAAAATGTTTGACGGAAATTTAAAATTTTTCGATGGGGAGTGTCCGAGAAGAGTAGGCCGAACGATACTATTCATAAGACATATTATTGAATCTATAAAAATGTATTTACAGTTGCTATGATTATTACAATACCGATAAATTCCAAAACAATGAAGTCAATTAAATGTATATAACATTTAAATCTATTACAAACATTTCCGTACCAAAAAGGAACAGAGAATTGAATTTTTGCAATTTTATTGAAGTAGTTCAGGTCTGGAAGGGTCAACTTACTTCTATCAAATTTTCAAAACGTCCTACCGAATTGAAAAGTAATGTCGAATCACTTGCACCTATCCTCTCGAATGTCATAAAATTTCAAATCTCCCCTGTCCTTCCAAGTTCCAACGGTCCAACCTCCGTCATAGGCAGTGTGCCTCCTCACAACCCAAATCCCAAATTTTCCAGCTCCATAAACCAAGCAGCGGCCCATCGCTGTACACCAAAATCACACATCCACGTACACCTATGCACACCTCGCACACCTCTCCGCTAGGCTAAATCCCGTGAAACGGCGTAAAACGGGTATATTCACCGGCGGCAGTCTGTGTCAGCGAGCAAAGCGAGCAACGACCTGCTTTGCCGTGCGCGCAGACACGGTTTAGAGTGACAAAAGGAGGAACGTGAACATCGGCTGCCGCGCGCGTCGGGGGAGGATAGAGAACGAGTGAGTGAGGGAGATAGAGAGTCGAAGGAGCAGAGCGAGAGAGCGGGAGGGAAACGAACTGTTGCTTCAATGCGAGGAGTAGGAGAAGAGGTGGAAGAGAGAGAGAGAGAGAGAGAGAGAGAGAGAGAGGATGAACTAGGCGAACGAACGCGGTTTGCCTCCGTGACTTAGTTTTAGGAGATTCTATGCGCGAGAGTAAGAGGGAGGGAGAGAGGAGGGAGGGCGGTCGTGTTTTACCAGATTGCACGCTTGCGATATATCGATCGCTCGGGCTGCCGGCGAGTACCTACGTCTTCCCCAGCGGCTTTTCTTGGGATGCGTTTCGCTTGTGCTGCTGTAAATTGTTGCTGTTTACAAGTTCGAGACACGTCAAATGGTTTTTGATTAATCATTTCATGGTTTTTATAAAATGAAGAAGTTTTTAAGGTTTCGCAAAACTTTATCGTTCAAATGCGTATTTAGTAAAGGTCTCTTGACCTTTAAAGAGGCTAGGATATATATATTTATAAGTAAGCGGAGAAAAAATATGTATTTACAGAAGAAAGGAAACTAAATATTACATTATCTATGCATATATATTAAAATGATTTAAAATATATATTAAATATATCAAAAATATTATTTTACACCTATATCAGTGATAATAAAAAAAATAATTGTCAGGTTTAAATATTCATTTTAGTTTTAAAAGGTCAAATATGCGTTGAAATTTTCTCATCCATTATTTGAAAGTGGTCTATTTTCGTAAGCAATATATTTAAATCAATTTTCCAAAAACTACACGTGTTAAAACTGAAAGTTTCTCTTTCTATTTTTGACACCTGCTTGTATGTTAACTTTCTAAAAAAAGCTAAAAATTTAGGTGTAAAGAAAAACGTTCAGAGTAACACATGCTAATATATCTTCTGCTACATTTTGTGTAACTTACAATCAAGACGATTAAAACATGAGTTAAGATAAATAAAAGTAATATTGTAGCAGATATCGAGGACGTAACCTGATGCTGATACATCACAAGGAAACAAAAAAAACACAGAATTGCAAAGTGGCAATTTTCAAACAATTTTCTTTTTACTGTTAACATGTGCTTGTACTTCAACATTTTTAAAAAAAAATTTAAAACTCAGAATCAAGTTTCAAATTAGGAGCAACTTAACAATATACTTTAACACTAATTTTCTAAAAGTCACACGTGCCAAAACTAAACATTTTTCTTTTAAGTTTCGCCACGTACCTGCACTACAACTCTTTAAAAGCAAAACGTGAAAAATTTAAGAAGTGAGAGTCTACTCTAAAATTATACGCAAATTAACAATATAGATTCCAGTCAACTTTCTAAAAAATGCACGTGTCAAAGTTATACATTTCTTTTTTTATTTTTGACACGGCTAGTATTTTAACTTAAATACGACTTAATAATATACATTCAAGCCAATTTTCCAAAAACTATAGTGTCAAAACTAAACATTTCTTTTTCTACTCTTGACACGTGCTTATACTTAAACTTGCTGAAGGAAACAATCTAAGAAATAAGAATCAAGTCTAAAATTATAAGTAACTTAACAGTATACGTTTAAGCCAATTTTCAAAAAGCCGTACGGCTCAAAAGTACAACAACAAACAACAAAACTTTAAAAATTTAAGAACTGAAAATCAAGTTTAAAATTAGTAATATTAGCCAATTAACAACACTATGCTTTTATTTTTGCACAAAATGTCAATGTACTGAATAACAATGATTAATTAAAAATATATTGGAAAAATATTATCTGCAAAAATATGCATGATAAAATAATTTTATAAAACTCTCTTCAATTCAAGAAGTAATTTTTATCCGGTCTTAAGATAACATTTTGAGAGGGTTAGGTAAAATTAAAATATCAAAAATATTTAATCGTACTATAAAAAGATTATTCTAGTTCATGTAATATATTTAAGAATACTTCAGATAGCTAAATATTTTAATTTTTCTTTAACATAAATATTCCTTTGAAAAACTTTAAATAGCTATAACTAACCAAATTAAGCAAAAACACAAATATTTAATAGTCGTGTTATATTCCTCATTCAAGGCTTATAATGTGTACTTACTAAAATACTTTTTGAAGCGGTTAGTGATTTATTATTTTATTATGTATTTAAATGCCTCATAACCTTTAATGTATGTGTTAAGTTTCCACTTTTTTAAAGTGTATGTATAATTTAAAACATACGTGTTAAATATTCGACGGCCGTATTTGCCTATAGTGTATTATTGGATTTTATGATTTTTTTCTAGATTTTAATATTGCAACATTACGTAAAAATTTTGCATAATAAAAATAATACTTTATATCTTTGCAAAAATTGCAATCAAACACTGAGAAAATAACATTTAGCAATAGTAACGACGCACTCTAGTAAAACGGAATATTTGGCAGATTACTACTTTTTAGCAAAATTTTCTGTTTTAGTGTAATATATGATGACATAAATTCGTTTTAATAACAGATACTTTATACTTCTCTCAGTGATTCTACTTTATTTTGTCTTATTTAAGAGCCATCTTGCTCCCAAAATTATTCGTAGTGACTTTTTACTTTCAGTGTAATTGTAGAATGATCAATAATATTTATTTGGTCTAATTAGAGTGACTCTGATCTAACAAGGAGGTATAAGAGTATCAGGGGCTTGGGTCACGGATCTTGCTGAAATTTAGGATATGTTTTCTTGTAACTGAAAATAAAGACTTTGCATATTTAGAGCATCTAACGCTAAAAACCGCACTCATGCGATATAGCTGTAAACTATAGCATTTTTCATATACAGAATATTAAAAAATGATATACCTAGATATACCCTCAATGTTAAGGGTCTCACATGTATCGCATGACTAGTAATGCGTTAGACTTTCTTACCATGCAAAGTCTTCATTTTGAGATACAAGAAAACATATACTCCTGAACATATCCTCCTTGTAAATGAGTGAGTGTAGTCATTCCAGTATTGAAGAATAATTTAATGACTCTAAATTAAAAAGATTAAGATTTTACTCTAATTATCACACTAGTTTGGAGTGAAATTTCGGGATTATATTTGTTAGTTCGTATATAAATCAACCTTGCATAATACAAATTATAAAGTGTAAAATAAATATATGAGCAACATTAAATTAAAATTATTTAAATAAAAAACAGTTAGGTACAACTGTGTAGCACTAGAGTGCCAGCATAGTAATTCTAAGTATTCAAATTCATGCATATCTCGCAAATCTCGGAATCATTAATTTATATCTCTGTCTTATAGCTTTCCAGAAAATTATAATTTTTATCAAAACGTTCTTCATCGAATAATATTTTTACTTCCTCATAGAGGAAGATTTGCGATGGTATTTAATACAAGGATACTTTTACTCTAAATAGAGTTTTGAATAAGTAAAAAGTAATTTTTCCAATGATATACACTTTTACATCTATCCAGTAAACCAAAAGAGAAAAAAGAGTGAGAATCCAGTCAAAAATATAAAGAAAATGAAGTTAAACATTGACCGGCCATGAAATCTCACGAAAAAATCGAAAGCTCCCCTCACGCGCCAAAATCCAATAAGCCAATCCTCCTTACCCACACCCCCTCACTCGCCGACGCATCCATGCATCGCAAACGCGCCTTGTCTCCGCCGGAGACCTTGAGAGGCACGCAGGGTGGCGGCGGTGGCGCAATACACACTCCCCGGAGCCCTCTCTCGCTCGCATCTCGAGGCGATCGCGATATAATACACCTCTCTTCAGCAGCAGCAGCAGCAGCAGCGCCGCCGAGCTGCACTAGAGCGACACCTCGCGCAAAAGGGATAGGATGGGACGTAAGGCTGCGCGCGCACTTGGCCGAGCTGGCTCTTTTAAAATTCGATACTCACGCGCCCACGCACGTACTTCTACGCATGTAATGGTGGGAGGGGAAATGCGTGTGTGTGTGGGGGGGTTGAAGGCCTTCAGCTGGAGCTAGAGCTGGAGCTTCTTCGGCCGATCGCATTGCCGAGTGCATCGGGATTGGCTTGTTTCAGGGAGTTTTGCAAGCGGAAATTATTCGCTGCTGGATGAGCACGCGGATGTGGCATGTTAGATGGAAATGTTCGTTTGAATAGGTGCAATGCAGCGCTTTTTTTACTTATTTCTTTAAAAGTGTCTTTTTTTCTATGTTGATTTTGTTTTTACATTTACATTTAGAATTCGAGTAAAATTATATTTTATTTTATATTCTAACAGAGTCGCTCCGACATGATCCAGAAATGAATCATTAATTTTCGCAACTTTGTTTACATTTCGTGTCATTGTAAAAGTAAACCTTCAGGAAACTAATGAGGTAACCGATTTTGTTATTCTTTACAAGCTTAAAATGATGTAGGAATTTATTAAATTTTAATAAATGTTCCAATAATTTCAATTAATTTTGGAAAAAATTACGAAAATCGGCTTATACATTAGCTGTCCCGAACCTGTTAATGGGTAACACCACTCTAGGTACACCTATTTTTGACGATTTTTTGTGGTTAAATAATAAGCGAAATGAAAAATTCGTTTAAAGAACTTTATTGCACAATTAATGAAGTGTAAAAAAATTTCTTTTCAAAATGGCGGCCACGAGAGCCCGTAGTAGGCCGTTACTTTTCTGTTGACGCTCAAACGGGAGAACAGTTTTCTCGTACACGATGAACCCTAGAACAAAAAAACAAAGTTTTTCTTAAAGTACATATTAGTAGGCGTGGTAGTGCGTAGGGATTTTATTTAAATCAAATTTTTTAAAAATGGTGCACATTTGACAAAAAGTTTCAATATTGACAACATTTTTTTTTAAATGTGCACCATTTTTTAAAAATTTGATTTAAATAAAATCCCTACGTACTACCACGCCTACTAATATGTACTTTAAGAAAAACTTAGTTTTTTTGTTCTAGGGTTCATCATGTACGAGAAAACTGTTCTCCCGTTTGAGTGTCAACAGAAAAGTAACGGCCTACTACGGGCTCCCGTGGCCATCATTTAGAAAAAAAAATTTTTTTACACTTCATTAATTGTGCATTAAAGTTCTTTAAACGAATTGTTTATTTCACTTATTATTTAACCACAAAAAATCGTCAAAAATAGGTGTACCTAGAGTGGTGTTACCCCTTAAATAAATTGTAATTTACTAATATAAATAAAATTTTTTAAATTAATTAAGTTAAAACCTTTAAATACTTTACTGATATTCAATGAAAGATAATCCGTGAAAGGATATTTAAAAAAATATTTGTAAATTATTAATTTATTACATAGGAATGTTGAAATATTAAATTTTGTACTAATATACATTTTAATTTAATTTTAGTTGCCAGTAAGCAAGTTTCTGAGTTGTAATGTTTACAATAGCTTGGAAATTAATTTAACTTGTGAACGATAACTCAATAAATCGAGGTGAACGACACTTTTATCTCATATTTCTTTTGAATACATTTTAACATAACACACAAATTATCCGTGTATTAATTTACACAAATGAGAAAGCGATAAGTGTCGATAAAGATGTATTTCCAAAGCTAAGCTTGGGAATGAAGCAGAAATCGTAGTCACAGTCCAATGACTTATTTACTTCGTTTCATTGAACTTAATTATTCTTAGTGTATTTCTTTCAGAATATAAAATTAATTAATATTGATTTAAAATTTCTGCAGAAATTTCAATATTAGCGTGTTTGGGACGAGTAAATATTTGTATAATATTAATGTACAAACTGTGATTCTATTATTCTGAAGTATTATATTTACTAGATAAGATTAAAAGCCTGAGAGCAATAGTACTTGTTTCATAAAATATTTTCTGGAATCACCTAATATAACTAACCTACCGCTATTTAAAATTACTTGACTTCTCAATTGCAGAGTATGAATTTTATTTCAGTTTAGGTATAAACTAGATAATTATAAAACATCGTACATCAAAATTCATTATTCATTCACATAGAATAGAAAATTGAATTTCCCCTTATGTATACACAGTTTTGCTGCTAATAGTTTCTAAATAATTAATGTAATAAACAATCACATGTAAAATATTTAAGTATACTACACGGAAAAAGATGCTTTGTTAATTTAACAAAGTCACTTGGCAAAGTACGCACTAACTATTTTTTGAATTAAACTTACCAAGTAATTTGGTGTTTCTATAAAGCGATTTGTTAATTTTACTAACCTATTTGTTAAATTAACAAAGCATTTTTCTCCGTGTAGAATTCTGAAAAAAATAAAAGTAGTTTTTATTGATAAAAATCCTCTTCTGAGATGATTCTAAGAGTAATCCTATAGAAAGGATGAAATTTATCACCAGTAAAAAGGTATCTATCTAAACGGTTAAACTAAAATCTCATAGATACCATCTACTCGAATTATGAATTGCAATGCAAATGAATATTCAGCGACACGCTTATAAAAACCGTCAAACATACCATTGTAAATTGAACAATAAATGTTGAAGTAAACTTATAAACACAAAGTAATTCTTGCACGCACTCAGCCAAAATGACAAGCGCACCCACACGACTAACCATCTACAAATCCAAGAAAGAGAAAGTTCAGCCGCGCCTCCTCGCTAGCAGATAGAAAGAAGCAGAAGAAGCTCGCGCGAAAGATAAAGACAACGTCGCGTATCCGCGTCGGGGAAAAGTAGCAAGAATAGGTATAGCCAAACAGCGTCGGCGGAGAGGGCGCGTAAAACAAAGTAACGAGGAAATGCACTTCTGCCCCTCCCAGCCAGCCCTCCTCCATCTCCTTTTTTTCCTCCAGCCTCCACAGCAGCTCCGCTCGCTGGCCCAAAGGGAATAACGTCGAACGAAACGCTGAAAACAAGCGCAAGAGGAACGAGCGAAAAAAGAAGAAGAGCAAGCGAGCGAGAGCCAGAGGAAAAAGGGTGGGAAGCGGGAGGTTATGACAGCCGAGGTATTGAGCGGATCCTTCGTTAAAAGAAGAGAAAAAAAGAGAGCGAGAGAGAGAGAGAGAAGCAGCAGCGGCGGCGATAGCACACCGCGGAAAAAGGGGTGCGCGAGAGAAAGAGAAAGACACGCGCACAGACGTAGAGCCCCAAAGTGGATGGTGAGGGAGAGGAAAGAGAGAGGGACGACGACGGCGGCGCTGGGGTGCGTTTTTCGCGCGAGGGGTAGACGGGGTGAGAGGCCAAGTAACCGAATCCGACGCGCACCCCTCCCTGAGGAGGAGAGGAAGGGAGAGGAAAAAAAAACCCGAGTGCTCGATGCTCCTATCCCCTCCGCGTCACCTTGCACGTACACACGTATTATACACTGTGAGCTGCTGGCTGAAGGTGTAGCTATATATAGCGTCGAGCTGTGTGTGTACGCGTGATATTCAGAGGGAGGGCTTGCTGTACTTATTTGTTTTCGGAGACTGCTGCTGCTTCTTCTACTTCTTCTTCTTCTTCTTCTTCTTCTTCTTCTTGTTTCTTCTTTTTGTGCAGTTCGTTGCTGGTCTGCACGTTTCGTTTGTCTTTGAGTATTTTTTTTTTCTTTTTAGGTGTAGTTTGTGTAGCTGTAGTTGTTTGTTCTTAGGGAAGTTTTGACGCAGATTGACGTTTTGGCGCCTAGTTCTGAGAAGGAGAGATTCGGGGTCTCTATTGCTGTGTTTGAGTGGAAAATTAGCTTGATTTTGATTTTGTTCATGCGTTTTCTTAGTTTGCAGGAGTGTGAGCCGGTGGGATGCCGAGGCGCGAGTGTTAATTAGAATTCTAATTAGTCCGTAATTAGATACATTGTTAGACCGCGATGGAGACGTTTATTCTAGTAATATTGATTTTGATAAGTAATATTTATTTTTTGGTGTCAGGTTTTTGAAATTGTAAAATTTAACGATATTGTTAATTCGTAATATTGTAATTACTGTCTACTATAGGTACTGTTTTACTGTCTCTTATTTGTTTTCTTATTTTCTAAATATATTACACTTATAAATATTAATTTTGATGAATTAAAAATTAATTAAACGTGCATTTTAAATAGATATTATAAAATTAATCAAATTTCTCTTTTATGTACAAAAAATGTTGCAGCTCTATAGTTAGTGCAACATTAACTCGACCATTACTAATACCATGGTAGTAATAAGAACTGTAAGATGACTAATTGTTGCTAAAAGTAAGGCAATTTTAATCTTCCAAGACGGAAATTGTAGTTAAAATAAATAATACGTTTTGTAAACTAAAAGTTTAGTAGATGTGCGATAAACTATTTTACAATTTATACATTTGCTAAACTAATAAAAACTTCAATATTTACTCATTGCCCTGAAATGGTACTAATTTAACGTTTAAACTAACTCGTGTTAAATGTAATTAATTTAATAATATACATTCTAATACTCAATTGTACTGAACCATGTTCACCTCAATTATAAATCTGTCTTCAATGTAATTATTTATATGATTCAACATTTTTGCAGTTTAGATACTACAGTTTGCAAAGATGTTACAATATGGCAAGGAAAAAACTAATTAAAAATACGATGAATCAATAATGAATTTTCTTTTCAATATGCAATGAAGACTGTACAAAACTTAAAAAAAATAAATTACGTCATTTAAGCCATTAGAATTCAGATAAACATGGCTCAATATAATCAACATAGTTATATATCGTTTTAGAAGTTCTACACATGAATTAAATCATTACATTCAATCAATTGAAAAATGAATTCATTACAAAAACCAAAAATTACACCCTCACAAGTACACTACACCAAAAATCCGATCACCCATCCAACATCACCACATCCGACCTCGAACTACCCGAACCCTTGGCGGCGAATTCTCGCCTCTCCTCCTCCACATTCGCGTAATCACCCATATACCCCCACGCACACGTTTAAAGCAGCGCGCGAGGCCAGCTAAGCAGCCAGAGGGAGGGCGACTTGAAAAAGTGTCCGGGGGTGGGCGAAGGCGGTGCGCATGACGCCGAAGTAGGGAGGGTAGAACGAGCAACTGACCCAACGCAGAGAGAGAGAGAGAGAGAGAGAGAGAGAGTCTTACGCTAACGATTTCTTTCCTCCTAGGCCGGAGGAGGAAGGTTCACTGACGTCGCGAAAGCGCTAAAACGCTTTCCTCGCAGCTAGACGCATGTGTGTATATGCTCTCGCTATCGCGTGAGTGTGGGTGGACACGAGCGTGAATCTGGAGCGAGCGCAGTAGGGGTGAGATTCATGCGACCTGTCGTGACTCGTGGATGAAGTAAATGTGGATGAGGATCTTCCGTATAGGAAATGAATGCGACCTTTTTTCTTATGAATTTTTTCTTTGGAAGATGAATTTTGAGATGATGGAACGCTGTGATTTTGAAAAATTCTTTATTGTAATGTTATATTGACTAGTCCATTATAAATTATATTTACTGTGATGACTTCAAAAATTCTTCAAAAATTACATCATTCTGTTTCTACTATTGTTTTTAAAGTAACAATAATTATATGACTACATGTTTTCATTATTAATAACATCAATTTCTTTAATAAAGACACTTTAATTTTACTCGGGGTATTGATGCTTTTTGTGTAAATAATACTTTTTAAATGCACGCGTCATTGTGTAAACAAATAACCTAATCTACAGTTTAAACTTTAATTTAGTAAAATACTCAATGTAATATTATTAGAAGTGCCTGTTACTTCGATTTTTATAAAACGGTTAATATTTCTATTATTATTATTATTAATATATAAATTATTTATTTTATCAACTTTGTATTAACTAGAATATTAAGTATAATCTAGCTAGAAATTAGCTAAAAAGCATGGCGTCTTTAACTGATTTCTAGCTAATTTCTTAAGCAGAAATAAAGTAGATTTAGAAAATCTAGCTAATATCTGGCTAGAAACCAGCTTCGATTTCTACCAGGGTTTGTTTGAGCATATCTATTCCAATGGACACTGGATCTGAAAGGGTTAAAGTTAATAATAACAATATTTATTGTGCATTAAATTTTAGTACGTACAGTCCTTTACATAAAAAAAATATAAACTCCATTCGACTTGTTCCAGCGAATATGTCCTATGTCCTACATGTCAATTTTTTAACTGACTATAATAAAAATTCTAATTTCTAATTATAGAATTTCGATATTTCAGATTGCATGTCCGAGTAAAAATGTAATCGACACTTAAAAGTTCTCAGAAGTTCACATTTTACCTTATAATATCAAACGAGAATAATAATTTTTTCAATATTTAATTAAGAACCGCAATAGTCCTCATCGCCCTCTTTACCTCTTTTACATTCGATATATTTTACATTCGTAACAGAAATAATATTCATCAGTAATGGCCTCTATTAAACAAATTTTAAATATCCACATTAACTAAAATACACAATTTAAATTAGGTAGAAAATTCCCCGATTAAGGGAGTACTATCGGCACTCCGTGAGTCAAATACGTGTTTGGTCGTTTTTGACTTCCGTGGTAGGTCAAATTGTGTGCGTAAACACAATTGTGTGCGTAAACACAATCGTGTCCGTAAAGGGTTCAGTGAGCGTGAACAATTTTATTCGTTTACTTATATTAGCTCTCCAAATTGGTGAATCCACATTTGGAGTTTTGCATTATAATTGTGGGATATTAAATATATATTTGTGAAAGTTTCATAGAAATCAGAACAGCAGTTTTAATGAATTTCATGATTGCAACTGTTGGAAACGGAAGTTCCCATAAGGCTACGTGTTAAAAACGTAAAAAATGTAAATATAAAATTCTTAATATCTTTTTTCTGGGTTGGTGTAACTTTCTAAAAATTTATCTGCGTAAGTTTGAAGTCAAAACGTACTAGTATACAAAATTTCAGATTTTTCTGATCATTCGAAACCGATAGTACTCCCTTAAATATGAAATGTTTGGTAAAAACCCATTTTACGATTCCTCATAACGCAAATTACAATTTCCCTTCATACCCATCTCCCTCCCGTTTATTTTTTATTATTCTGACTGAAATAATTTCGCGGCAGCACAGCGCGGCAGCGGAAACCTTTCAATCGATTCGAAAAGCAAAATTCAATTTCCTTACACTCGACATTAAAAACATTGAGCAGGGGTTGGCAGGCGCATCGCTCACCCACTCGGCACATACTTTCCTACATCAAAGTAGTCGCGCGCATTCGTTATCGTATCTTTGCTGCACAGAGCGGAAAATTTAATGAAAACTCCCCCTCCCCATCGATTCGCCGCCAACGCGCGTATTTTTAGAAGATTAAAACAGACGCGTGGGGGTGGAAAAACGCGAGCCTCGAACCTATACCGACTTCTTGCGCGCGATCCCATTAAGGCATTAAAGCTCTCGCAAAGCGAGGCCTCAAATAGACCAATCGTCCTAATGACGGAGCAAACGCCGCGCGCTTGCAGTGCAGCTCGCGCGGTCGACTAAGTGAGCGTAACTTTGAAGGGCCGATAAATTTTGAGAGGACATATCGGCCAAGATACAGAGCCGGGGGTTTGTGTGTGTATGCGTGGTTCGATAAATGCGGATGTGCTTGAGGGGGGTTTTTGCTTTCTTGCGTTGCGAGGATGAAAAGTTCTTTCGGTGCACGTTGAAGAATCAAAATGAACCTTTGGATGATGTATAACTTCATATTCTTTACCATTTTAAACATTGTTATTCGATTTAAAGTATATTGTTAAAATTGTCTGCATTGTCGATCATTTTATAAAAAAAATTGACTCGTAAATATCGATATGGGCCATTTTATTTAAAGTAAGTTCAATTTATTGAAAGGTAGAACTTGTAACAATTAAAAGGATACCGATAATACATTAAGTATTAACAAATATAGGTTGATAAGTTTTTAAATGAATATAAATTAAAATTATGCAAATCCAACTAATTAGAAGTTATAATTTCTAGTTGCCAGAAATTTGATATCAAAGTTAAGCAAGTCAATCAATTGACTATTTATGAACGTTTACGTTAATTAGAGCAATGTGATAAGAATTTTTAATTTTTCAATATTCATTTTTCAAAGTTTTTTAAATATTTAAATGAAGCAAAAATATATCAATTTTCATTCGAAGAAGTATATTAGCATACGTAATAATTAGAATCTTCTAAATCTACAGCGTATATTACACCATTAAGGTGAATATGTATCTGGAAAGTTGTTGTTCTTTATTAGGCCAATAATGTTTCATAAATATATTTGCTAAAAATGGAAAATTAAATGAGAAAAGTGGTTCCTCCTATCTGTCGGTGATAGGTGGCTTTAGCATCACCTTAATAGTATTACAGCATACAATATATTTCAACATCAACCTTTCCATTAGCTATTCTACAAAAAGCAACACTTTTATCATCCACCTACCTGACGAGAAAAGAAAGCCCTTGCTGCGGAAATCGGCCACAAAAATCTGACGCAAAAAAAGTACGTTGCGCGAAAGCTCACTACCGCGCCGACCCTTCCCAACAAAAAAAGGGGGGTACACACCGCGTCACGAAAGGGTTAATATAAAATTAGCTCCGTCGCTCGCGCACATGCAACAACAACACGAGCTACGTATACTCTCGTCCGGCAGTATATATACAGTAGAAGCAGGCCTCCCTCGAGCACTTAAAAAATTTCCGACGAAATTGCAATCTTTTCCCGAACGGCGCGTCGTGCACGCTATATACCGCGTCAGCCAACCCCTCCCCTCCAGCGGCTCTCCAACAGTTGGTCGATGCATTATTACGGGCGCCCGCCGCGCTCGCGCGGGAACATGGAACCTAAGGAAATTGACAGGCCTGGCGTCGTATGGTCGCTCTCTCTCTCTCTCTCTCTCTCTCTCTCTCTCTCTCTCTCTCTTTCTCTCTCGGCTGGCACTCTATATATACATACGAGCGCGAAATCGATTTTGGCGGCTACTGTGCTTTGTGATGTGCACGACCGCGAGTGTGTGTGTGTGTAAGAGAGTGAGAGAGACAGAGAGAGATAGAGAAACGAGAGAGGTGCACATAGAGAAGATATCGTGACGTTAGCCTCGCGCGCTCGCATCCACATGCGTGACCGAATTATCAATAGCGAGGATCAAATGCATTTAGCGCATGCACGTACACACGCAGACACGGGCACATGCGCGAAATGAGACAGACGTTCGCGCCTATGCGCATGCACATGCACGCGCTACATACACACTAATGAACAAGTGAGAGATCAACATCTCGATGCATTTCCCGCATGTCTTTCGCTTCCAATCGACGTATGTGCGCACATTACGTGTGTGTACATGCATATAAGTGTCTGTGTCTATCTGCATGTATGCTAGTATGTATGAATGTATGTATCTGTGTGTGAGGGCATATTTAGTTTATGTATGAGGGTAGTATACACGGGAAATTCGTAGTATGGAGAAATTACTCTGATAATGTATGGAAGAGGAAACGCGTACTCGAAATATGATTAAAATAATAATGATCATTACACTCTTGTGCGGACTCCATGTAATTAAATTCATTTGCCATAGGACGTTGGGATTAATGTTTTGCAGTGACGTTTTATAGATGTTTAATTTACATGAATGACGTGTAGTCTAGGTTTTATGGAAGTACATAATGAGGTGTCAAAAATGTAATATTATAATACTATAATAATCAAGTATATAAAAAAAATGAATTGTTAAAAAAAAGCTTTGCTTATAATAAACTTTGTTTATAGTAAAATCAGTACAATCTGTAGTGCAAGTCAAATTAATAATAATGATAAAAAATAATTTCTTATACAATAAGAAAGCACGGTATCAAGTATGTATATTTTTATGTAAATGAATTGAATAAATACTCATGTCAGTAAAATACTTGCATCATCCATTTGATTCATATTAAAAAATCTACAAACGTCAAGGACATTGATAAATCCTAACCACTTCAACATAAATTCCAACAACAGTGTCTTTCAAAGTCGTACATTTTTATTATATTTCTTTTTATTATTTTATATTTCAAGTGTAAAAATAAAGAATTTCCAAACGAAAACCATTAAGAAAATGAAAATTTCATGGTCATAAAATTTAAAGTACGTTTTTAAACTGTTATGTTTAAAAATATTTAAAATATTTTTTATTAATAGTATGCTTCGAGTCGCCAATTTTATGAAACTTATTTAGACTATGTTCAAATATCGATTACATCGGTTGGTAGGAAATTATTTAGGTTTATCTAGATGCCAACACAGCTAGTAGTATCAGTGTAGGTCATATCTACTGCATATGTATTAATTAACTAATTAACATTGACTTTGAATTGAAAGATAATATTAATAAAGTATTTTATCGATATGCCATGGATATAAGTTATTAAATTTTTATTATTATTATTATAGCAAATCAAAAAGGTTGAAGAAACATTTTATAATTTAAAAGATTTAAAAGAAATAATTCAATTTCCAATCAATTTATCACACAAATTGTAAATTTCCTGGATAAATTAATTTCTACTCTGCTTGAATGTTTAATATTACTCAGAATTATTATTATTTAAAAAAATAGTATTATGAAAATTTGGTTAAATTTGTTATTGCAATCAGTAAAACAAACGTATATATTTTGTGCAAACTATTGGTTTTTCTATGAAAGAAATCGATGTGGGAAATTAGGGTTATTGCATAGTATACCTTGAAACAAGTATGAGTTTACAACTATAATTCATCCCCATCTTTTTTCAACAATCTAAATTTTGTACTTGTTCATTGCAATAACTTCGTATTAAACATGTCATTCATACTCGTATATATTTTTTGGAAAACCTATTTCTTAATAATAAATTGTCATAATAAAAAATTGTGTACAACTTCATATTAAGA
Organism: Gastracanthus pulcherrimus; assembly: GCA_949152435.1. NCBI lineage: Eukaryota > Metazoa > Arthropoda > Insecta > Hymenoptera > Pteromalidae > Gastracanthus > Gastracanthus pulcherrimus. The sequence goes on from OX424572.1 coordinate 68,388,611, forward strand.
AAAATTTAAGTAGGTACATTAAAATCTAAACACGATTCATCGTTCAACAACTGCATGATTTCATGAAAATTAACTATCATTATGCAATTTTCAAAGCTTACTTCTTATTATTAAAACTACTCATTGAACCAAAATTCCTCAAATTAGTTTCAACTCGACATCATCTACTAAAGAGTATCTACTCGCGCAGTCGAAATTCGCACGAAGCAGCAGCGGCAACAGAGAGACACACGCATCCACGGCGATTCATTAGAAAATCGGTGCATCATCTCGTTATCCGTATCCGCGTCTCTCTCTCTCTCTCTCTCTCTCTCTCTCTCTCTCTCTCTCTCTCTCCCGCACTCGCGGTCTCTCTCGTACTTAACTACAGCTCTGCAGCACATGCTTGAGCACAAACTTGTTTCGGCGGAGTCGGAGAAACCGAGTCGGGGAAGTGGAAGCTCGAAATTCGAAATTACCATCTGGTTAGCCAATGAGTTGCTTATTACGGATGCGCAATTTGAAGAAACTACAGTGCGACGTGCTCGAAATTAATTGCAACGTCAATGCTACTGCTAGAAGTTATTAACGTTTATTGTTATTTGTTGCTGTTTGAAATTTAACGGTATTTTGGTAGTTCGGTTTTGGCTCAAGTTGAATACTGTTTTTACGGGATAAACATATTTTATAAACGTATTCACAGATATTTGTCGTATTATATAAAGAAATATTTTGCATAGTTCTTTTTGTCTACTTGTTCAATAACTTTAATATAGCAATTATAAATCAGTACAGAATAGATTATAATTACAAGGCAGATGTTATCTTTATATCTTAAAATTTTAATGTAATTATAAACACTTATTACATTCAAAAAATTAATTCTTGCAGATGTGATTGTACGAGTTAAAATTAATGAGAAGTATAATAATAGAAACCATAAATTTCAAGGATCACAATTTGCGTATTAATTAAGTAAGAAATTTAGATGCACGTTCATTACATTTACAAACTAAAATTAATTAGTAAATTAGGTGCCTCTTTCGTGTCTCAAGTAGCTATCATGCATTTTATAAATAGACGCCATGCAACACTATACCACTTTAACGAAATATTCAATTACAGAAATCTGCTCTTCATTTTAATTATTATTTACACCTACAAAGGTTCAGATTATTTTACAATCATTGAGGAATTCGTATCATTACATTTTCATCTTCAAATAATTAGATTAAATAATAATTCCACTTGTCAATATTAATCTTTTTTGTATTGTAAAATTTTTGACCATTAATTAAATTTGAAAAACTGTATTCATTTAAAAAAATAAATGTTAAGATATATTCCATTATTATAAAACTTTGATGAAACTTAACATGTTTCCATAGATAAATTATCATAATAATAATAATAATAATAATGAAGCCATTTTAAAGATATATATTATAAAGTTTCTCTTTTAACTCATGACAGGTGTGTATTGCAACAAAAACCTTTGAAACATATTAAAAGTGTGCGTAAACAATTTATGTGTTCAAAATGAATGTTACTTACAATAACAGAGAGCTTAAGTAAACTTTGCATAATCGGGTACATTTCACAAATTAACATATGTTTTGTTTGTGAATGAATGTAAAATCAAGATTTAACCAAAGTATACAACTATTCATACAGGTGCTTGACTGTATTAGCCTATGTACGTTGCTACATATTTTAATGCACAATAGTTTATTTAAAAATGAATACGGCCTCATTAAATTTTTAAATAACAATTTATTTGTATAAAGTGTTTATAAAGTCTTTAAATATTACAATAGTCTCATTTAAATTCTAATCAATAAGCATAATTTAATATATAACGATTAAAAATTACATACTCCAATTTATAAAAAGTCCAGTTAAGATCCTCGAGTTTTTGTCATCTTAAAAGTGTTCCCAAAAGAGCCTTCTAAAAGCACGAAAAACTAGCTCCTCGGAGTTAACCGACTCGTCGCTTGCCCTACCTCTACTCCGGTACTTTGTCCATTCAGCTTTGATCCTCATGCTTCTCCATTGTACTACATTAGATGCCAAAGAGCAAGAACCTCAACCACCCTGACAACGACGTCTTTCACAGTAGTAAGATCCCGAGTACGTCGTGACATCACTTGCGCCCAAAACTGAATTAGAACAGTGGCGCACAGGCGGACGATTAGAAATAAATCGTGCAAGTTCGGAATAAGGGTAATAATCATATTAGGGCTTCCTGTATTTTCAAATCTCAATTCAAGTTCATAAATACAAATTTTTATGATACTTGTTTTAAAAAGCATTTCCTTAGTTTTATGAATAATAAATATTCAAAATTAATTATTCAGCAAACGATTATTCAACTCAAAAAAAAATAAACTTATATATTTCAATTTTCTAAATATATGACTCCATTGATCACTCAGAACAATCTATTTTTAATTGAGTTAAAAGTATTCGGCGTTTCGGGAGTTTTTAAAAAGTACTCCCCTCATCATGGCTACACAAAAATACATAAACTTATAAGTCACTAGATTACATTACACATTATGCCACAAACTGTATTTATTTTGCACTTAGTTGTCTCTGAATTCGCGACCATGTAACAGCTTGTGATTTCGCGTGGCCGGTACGTACTACCGGGCTTCAGGGCAAATTCTAGTAGTTGTGTTTCTACTTGTTTCAGTAAATTTTGTTTTAACGTTTTTTGTTAGAATTTTTACTCTGAATAATTTTTATTATAAAATAATTTAAATGTTCGTGAATTTGTTTTTTTTTAGAGGTACCATTATATATACAAGTATGCTTGTGCATAGTTGTCACGACGCTGTCCATGATTTGAAATTCGTTTAAGTTTATGTAATTCCATGTTATTGTTTTTTATGTTTTGTATTTTGTTTATACAGTTTGTGGTATAATGTGTAATGTAATCTAGTGACTTATAAGTTTATTTATTTTTGTGTAGCCATGATGAGGGGAGTACTTTTAAAAAACTCCCGAAACGTCGCATACTTTTAACTTAATTAAAAATAGATTGTCTGAGTGATCGATAGAGTCATATAATTTATTTATGTCTACCTTGGAACGATAGATTTACACCTATAATATTTTATTTATCTATTTAACCATTATAACATTCTCAGCAGTATTGATTTAAAATTTAATCATATAAATATCAAACATATTTACAGCAAATATGTAAGATAAATAATAAGTTTTTACAGTTTAAATTTTAATAAAGAAAATATAATAATATTATTCTTTTAAAATCGATACATTTTTTAACTGATGTGATACGATAAACAATCAATTATAATTAAAATTTTTATTGAATTTAATAAAAAATATTTACATTGTTGATTCACTTATATAACTAGTACGATAATTGAATTTAAATTTTGTATAATAGCCGTTGTTTAAAACTTGAATTTATCATAAAGAAAATTTTCTAAATAACAAGATTGAGAATATTGCAAAATCATAATTATATAAAATCTTACCAATAGCTTGTTCTTTAAGGAGGGTCTTTCGCTAGATATAGGGCATACAACAAAAAATCGTATAAGAGTTTATAAAGGTCGTATGATAAATCTAATGATATGTACATAATAATAGTCCAAAACTACATGAAAAAAAAATTGTTCCAAAAATTCGTGAAGTCACAAGTGTAAATATTGTCAATTTAAAAAATATTTAGTTAAACCCGAATTATTTTTTTCTTCCTCCTTAAGGAAGCTTTGTAATAGTAAAAAAAAAGTTTTGCTTAAAACACGTTAGAAACATGTTTTGAGACATAAGAAGTTAAAATACACTATTTTTAGAAAATGTCCGTATGGATGTGTGTGTGTATGTATGTATGTATCCCTCTGTATCTCGAGTAATCCACGGTTAAATTACCTGATTCAGAGCTCATTGAATTAGTTTTCTTTTAAGGAAGACGGTGACATTTTTTTTTTATTTCTTGATGTTTTTTTTGTTTGTATAGTGGTTTTTCGATTTTTGAGTTTTAGTTTTTCGGTTTTTCTTGTATGTTTAAAATAATATTATCTATTCATTTTAAATGTATTTTAAAGAGCATAAAATTGTCTATATTTTCCGACCTGAAATTTAAAAAAAGTCATTTCCTTGTTTACGTTATACACGGAAATGTTTTTTTTAGTTTAAACAGCCATATCTGTGAAAAATATGAAGGAAAATGTTTGAAAAATTTTGAGGTGATTAAGAATATGACGAAGAATATTCTGTAAAATTTCCAATTTTTTTCCCTTTCTTCTGCTGAGAAAAAAATCATTTTGTGAAAAAAATCGATTTTAGTTTTGTCCATTTACTTGAGTAAAACGGCTTTAATTTGTCTGAAAATTTCCAGAAAGGTAGCTGTTAGTAATCTCTTGACTAAGTTCTTTGCCCAGATCATGAGGACTTTTGTTTTTTTCATGATATTTAAGGTTATGTCTTTTTTCAAAAAAATTTTTGATCGCTCATATCTCGAGAACGGTGCCGTCATTTTTTGTCAACCAGGACTTTTTTTGTTTCTTAATAAGGACTCGGAATTACACAGAAATTTTAGATTTATCGACTCAATTTTGTTCTATAATGATTTTTCTATTTTACGATATTCAGAAATTGATGAGGTAAATTTTTTGATATGTAGAAGTAATATGATCGATTCAGTGTAAATGCATTTGAAAGAGTATACAATTTTTGGCTATACTATACTTTCTTAAAACTCATCAATTCGTTTTTGTTTTATTATTTATTTTCATTATTATGACTTTTAAAAATTTTTAAAAATCAATTGTATTTGATTGAAAGTTGATAATTGGGTATTTTTGGGGTTAGGTTACTATACATTGGATTGCTTATGCATATTCTAACAAAAATAGTAAATTCAAAATGGTGGATTTAAGTTTTAATATAAATCGGATTTACTTGACCTTTATTAATCTGGAGACTTCGGAGTCGTTATTTTATTTTTTGGTCCACAATGATAATGATGATGATGATGATGATGATGATGGTGATGATGATGATGATGATGATGATGATGATGATGATGATGATGATAATGATAATGATAATGATAATGATAATAATAATCAAAATGATAAAATGATTTAAACGGTTATATTTCGGTAAGATATAGCAATTTAAAAATAATTTATAAGAGCAAAGAATTTCATATTGAAACAATTAATTTAGTTGGAGGAAGCTAAGTGCCAATGAATTGGCAGCGGATTTTTATTTTTTAACCAATTTTTATGTTTCGGGGCTTATTATTTTCCTTAAACATTTTTTTACAAAGTTAACGAAAGACAGTTTTAAGATAATATATCTGTAATATAATATAATATTATTTATAAGTAAACGCGTACAATTTTGTAAACAAATGGCTTTCTCTTATTACAGATATATTATTTTAAAATTTTCTTTCGTTAACTTTGTAGAAAAATGTTTAAGAAAAATAATAAGTCCCGAAACATAAAAATTGGTTAAGAAAGAAAAAAAATAATTCGGATTTAACTAAATATTTTTTAAATTGGCAATAATTACACTTGTGGCGTCACAATTTTTTGGAATAATTTTCATTTCACGTAGTTTTGGACTCTTATTATCATGTTCATATCATTAGATTTATCATAGGAGCTTTATAAACTCTTGTACGATATTTTGTTTTATGCCCTATATCTAGCGAAAGACCCTCCTTAAGTGTCAAGCCTTATTACTAATTTTGTAAATTTTGTGTGGATTTAATCCAGTAACATAAGAAAGTATTTAACAGCAATAAGAAAAAAATCATTAATAAAAACAATTTACTAAGAAGAATAATAACAATTATATTAATAATTTTGTATAATATAACAATTTGTGTAAAAAAATTCTTCCACTTAAGAAGCAAATCACTAGCCGTCAAATTCCATCACAAGGCAATTTCGCATGACCCTCCCAGCCTCCCTCCAAATTCATCACACGCTCATTGAACACGAATTTCACGACACCCCAAGAAAAACAAAAAAAGCATCACCTCATCGCCGGGGGGATGGCAGAGACTCCACAGACTCTAGCAGCAGCAGCAGCGGCAGCGGCAGCATAGCAGCAGTAGCGCAGAGGTGGGCGAGAATAGGGACGAGAGGCTCGCGGGACGTCGACTACGACGACGACGGAGGAGAAGAGAAGCTAAAAGAGAGCAAGAGAGAGAGTATACGTGCACTGCAGGTGGAAAGGACGAAAAAGGGGCGCGCCAGCGCTGCTGGGCGAGGAGAGAGAGAGAGAGAGAGAGAGAGAGAGAGAGAGAGAGAGAGAGAGGAAGGACGGATGAAAGGACGCTTATACCAGCTACTACCTATTGATCGCCAATTCTTTTTCTCTTGTTGCATATTAGGCGGCCGTTCCCGCTCTCTCCTCGATTTTTCCGCCCGGCGTTGCCGCGTCGCGCGCTCGCGCTCGCCCTCCGAAAGATGAGGCGGCGGCGGTGGTAGCGGCCGATCCCCCCCTCACTTCTCCTACTTTCCCTTCTCTCACTCTCTCTCCGTGCAGCGCGCGCAAGCCTGAGGTCGGCGGTCGACGCTCTTCTTACCGGCAATGTTTCATTTCAAGTTGTACCTTCCTGTTTCGAGGGTGGGGCCGCGGAGTAGGAGGAGGAGGAAGGATATCGTCGCCGCGCTGTTGCGCCTCGCCCGCCCCCTCCTCCCCTCGCGCTAGCGCTGCCGCTGCAGCTTTGGGGAATCGAGATAGTGCTGGTGCTGGTTGGATCCTTACGCGTTTCAACCTTGGAAATGGGGAAGCTTTTGATAGGAGGGATCTTGGGGATGGGGCTTTCCAAGCTTTTCCTTCGGGGACCTGGTATTGGCTTGGGAACAGAAGCACTGAAATACAAACCGGTGATCATTAATTGCCGAATACCTACCTATGGCTATTTTAATAAAAATGGTTTTATTTTTACTGTTTCTAGTAGCTTATGCCATTCTACAGAGTTTTATGGGAATTCCTCTATATTCATATCAGTTTCTGTTTTTTTTGCGCTGCTTGTAATTCATAATTATGGATCTGCAATTAAATTTCATAAATAAACTATAAAATATGTCGGTTTGTACTCCTTTACAGCAATATAATATTTTATATTTCGAAATTTGCATTCAGATATTGCTTTGAATAGTGCTAACAATACATTTTTTATAATAAAAAAGGCATTTTTTAATTTCATAAGCGGTTACTTTATTCAAGTAAATAATTTTGTTAGTACTATTCAGGGAAATATTTACTCAAATTGCGATACTATCTCTCAGTGTGTACTCTTAGAGTTTATTTTTCTATTGTTACAAGTAGATGTTATATCCTGTATCAAAGCTTTCTTGAATTACAAAGACACTTTTGAGACAATAGGAATAAGAATCTTTTTATGCTTTTTTGAGGAAAGAATTACTATTAAAACTAAAGTGTCGTGTCGCATACATTCTCCCTTGTAAAAAATAAAATAGGTTTCCTTAGCCATTTTTTACCAGTTTTTAAAAAATAATCAAGTTTTTACAGAAAACATTTTTTAATGCTGAAAAAGTTTGTGTAAAAGAATAGAAATATGATAAACATTTATCGTTAGACTTATTGTTTATAAAATATTATAATATTTTCCTTTCGTCAGTATTTACAGTGAAACTTGTGCGATAAATAACTGGTTATTATGATTTTAAGAATAAGTCTTTTATTAGTAGAAAAGCTATAATTTTAAAAGAAAAATACTCTAAACAGAAATGCTCAGAAACTTCTCAGAAAAGCGAGATCAGATTCTTGCACTGAAAAGCTTCTAACGATTAAGTTAATGTTAAGTAAAAGAATTCTTTTGTATTATTGCGTTGTTGTGTTTACAAGAACCTCGTACTTCCGTACCTTCTATTGTATCTCCGTTCACTGAATAAAATATTGATTTTCGTGTACAAAAGAATTCCTGATTTAATAAAAAAGATTTGTACGAAAGTTAGTATCTATTTACTCAAAGCTTTTCCTCCAAAACCGAAACATTTATAATCACTTTGCCAAATCATAACGATGAAAGCATAACGTTAGCAGGCTTAATTATAAATATGATATTTTCTCTCTGAATTCGATATCAGTGATATATTATAAACTTTGTATAAATAATTAACGTAAAACTCGCAATGCGAGTCGTCAAAAGTCAAAGAACATTGGGTCTATATACAAAATAAACGAAAGGTAGTTTGCTATACCAAATTTGTGATACATTCACAAGTTTAATAATCCAATAATCCTCAGCAAATTAAAATTCCATAAAATAATTAAAAAAGTCTTTCATCAACAACTCGAATCGGTTAAAATATTTAACGCCTCCCAAATAAGCCAAATATTTACCTGCTACATAATACAAAAGCGCAAGTTCAATCGTCCTTTAACATGTAGCGCAACACGAAAAAAGCTCCCCACGCGCGACACTCTTGCATACAGTTTAACGCACAAAGCTGCAGGCGGCACTCGGCTCGTTTTTCGAGATCGCCAATTTAATTATTTCCTCCGCTACATCCAGGACATATAATAAACGCGTCAAATGAAATTAGTTTACCCGAGAACGAAATAATATATTCGAGCATTTTCTCCCCCATGGCATTCTCGTTTCCCGGTAGAATTTAAATTTAGACACTCCTTTTCCCCCCTATTTTTTCGGGAGGGGGACGAAAAAAAGAGAGAGAGAGATAGGAATTAATGCGCGTGCTCCGGTTAATGCGCTTTGCCATGCTTCGAAAATCCATGCAAATGCGAGCGCAGAAGGCTCTTGCCTGCGAGCGCGCGCTGCTCTCGTGCGGTCAACTTGTTGCAGCTCTCTGCCGAACCGCTTTCCGCTCTGTTTCTGCCTCTACTGGTCTGCTATATATATATATATAGAGTGGTTTATTATATAAGTTTTGATTAGCGTTTCTTTTTGGAGGATTGATCGATTTTGTTCATAAGGACAGAGTTTAATTTGTGTGTTATTGTTTTGACGATGGAAAGTAAAAGATTATTAATATAGATTTTTCTGCTTTTTTTAAAGAATTATTTAACTCTGAGGTTTATACAATAAATAACTTTGTACTATCCAGGCAATTAAATTATGCTCACAATAATAATAAATTAATAATTAGTTTTATTGTAACATTTTCATAACTATAAACATTATTGTGACGATTATTGGCAAATTAACGTTCATTGCAAGCTTAGCATCAGTATCTCAATGCTGCACTTTCTTAATTATACGATAATAATCTCCACGTAATTAATGAAATTAGTTTTAACCCTTTCATTCCTTGTGACATCGTGTGCTATCGTCATATCAACGAGATGAACTTTTTTACGTCTTTCACAGTCTATCGTTAACTTTACTTTTGGGAGTTGAGTGTTAGCGTTCACTAATTAATTGATTATCTAAATTATCCTTTTTATATTTTATGGTCGTCTAAATACATAGATAAAAATCCAGTATGCTATTTTGGGAAGTTACTAAATAGCATTGTACAATCGTTTATTATTCACCATGTATTAATTTAAATTTGACAGTTCATTTCCTTGTAGACAGGAAACAATCATCTATTGACCAATAGATAGTAGTATCCAGGTCTATCGATTGATGTTACTTAAAAGGTTTTTTAGATAAACTACAGGTATAGAGGTTAAGTTAATAAGGATTAGCGTAATAAAGTAGTGTTGCAACACTGGTGAAAATTTTTTGTAGTAAGTTTCAGTTATATTCGCAATGAGCATGTGGTATAGTATATGTTATCTTATTTTCAAGAATAGCGCCATCTTACGGTCTAGTGACGCGATCTGGGAAGTACAAAATGCAGAAGCTCTTATGGACATTCAATGAAAATAATATTTTTTTAATTACTAACGAATCTCAGAAAATCCTTATAATTTTTCTTAATAATAAATAAATATGTGAATTCAAGAAAAAAATTTGCTAGCACACAGATTGTCAGAAACTTATAGAAAATTATTTTCATTGAACGTCCATAACTAGAGCCTGTATATTTTGTACTTGCATGTTCGCGTCACTTGACCGTAAGATGGCGCTATTTTTGTACAATATCTGTCGTGCTCACAGCGAATAGCAACTTAAGTGTTTTCCAAATACATGCTATATATTTTATGAATACTTATATAACTACAGAGCAATTGATAATTCAAGCAGCGTAGTAACTAATATTTGAATCAATTACTGAATATTCAGTTACATGTAAATTAATAATATAGTTTCAGGTACAATGCTGTTAAATGATACAGTTATACGTACGTACATAACTAAACTGGAATTTAATTCATACATTAATAACTGAACATTCAACAAATTTTTAACACTGGTTCGTTTTTTTGTTCTTACATAACGTATATATGTTACCAATTACCATAACCTGCATAAAACACAATCACTTCACTTAACAGCGGTATATTTTGGAATAATCGTACAAGAAGAGATGAAAAAATCGTAAAACTATTGTACCAAAACATTTCATAGCTCGTAAATACCAACAAATTCCTTCTTCAAAAATAAAAAGCTACTTTAATTTTAATTGTTCTTCCATCTACCAACGAATATAAACTTGTAGAAGCGCGATCCGATATACTACACTATAGATGTTAGATGTTACTGAAAGATTCCATAATGAGTAACGTATAATATACTATGTATACACGTGACACAAGCTTTGGTTCCCTGCGGCGCAGCACATCTTGTAGTTGCATCTACCCTAATCGATGAATTATATGACAAGTGCAACTCATAACCTAACCTAAAAGCAAGCCCATAAAACACGAAATAGAAAACACAAAGCACATGACTCACCGATATCTCTCTCCTCTACTTCCAGACAGCACGAGCAGCAGCCATCACGAGGAGACGCAAGAGGTCTAAGAAGCGCGGAGGTCCCCCGATCTCGAGCGCCTAGCCGTAGAAGCAACGAACCGCAGCAGCGGCGGCGGCCTTCGCTCCCTACCGTCGGCACCGCCGAGCTGGAGCAGCTGCAGCGGCGCAGCGAACGCACCACGGCGACGACGACGAAGACGAAGACGCGGACGGCCCCGGGGCCATCATCGGTTGGCGGTCGGCCGCGCGACTGAGCCACGGGACGCGCCACTGGCCGGCACGTCGCCGGAAAGGTGGAGGTTAGTTTCTTTTGTTGTTGTTGTTGTTGTGAGGGCGCGTTTACATGATGGAGGTCCGTGATCTCGGCTTTAGACTGATTTTGCAAGGGAAATTTTAAATTATGAGTTGGCTGTAACATTGTTATTTTTGTTTTTATAATACGAAACATAAGCTTTGATGAAGCGTGGAAGCACTAAATATAATTTTTTAATGTATTATATTAATTACGATACCCTGGTAGAAAATTGAGCATATTAGATGGTCGGTTCACGATCTATTGGGCAGATCCGTTTCCTAATAGTTCGCCAGAAATAAACCAGCACCTGACCAGAAATTTATAGAAAATCTAAATAGCTTACATAACCCTAAAAAATTATTGAAAATGTAAATCCCATTATAGTACTTCTGCGTTAAAACAGCATGCAAATTTTTATTCGATTATTTATTTGATTTTTTTATGTCTTAATTAATTATAAAACTCTAACCTTAAAAAAACTTTTAATGAAATAAGTTTTTAGTTTTTATTTCGAATCTATCCCAAATATATCTTAGCATTCTATTAACAATAAGCTATTAAATCCATGACATAATAATCATTATTAACTTATAAAAATTCGTTAAACGTTATTTTTTATTTATTTATTCATTAACCATAAGTTGGTCAGGTTTCTGACGAGAAAACGTCGACAGGTAGCGGGGTTTCTGGCCAGACTTTTAAGCAGAAATTGGCCATTCCCTATAAAATAGAGTAAAATCTGGCGAACATATGGGGAACGTTTCTACCAGGGTAGGTAAATTACGCGCTTGTTAGGTAACAACGTGCTCTTATTGTCTACGGATGTGGATTTTAGATTCGAATTTTAGGGAGTTCGATACCGTACAGATATGTTACTTCTAATTTTTACAGAATTTTAGATACGTATAACAGGGCCTCGCTCACTCAAAACGGTTATATGTACATACACAAATTGCGCGCTACAACACTAAATGGGACACGATTCTGATTGTTAAAGATGTTAGGTAATTAGGTTATAGGTAGTTATATTAGTGCGCGAGATATTTTGCACCAAGATTTTCAGAGTACAGGGTCTGCCTATATCTAGTGAAACTGATTTAGATAATTTATTTAATTTCTTATATTCGATATGTCAGCTAATTGTAACATTATTTAAAGTTGGATCAGCAAATTTTTATCGTAAATTTAGGGATTGTGCGAAGAATATTTTTTATCGCCAACTAATTCAATAATAATTATGACATTGAATATTGAATAATCCTTAATATCCAGCTAGTCAAAATATTTATGAAGCAAATTTTTATCGCAAATTTAGGGATTGTGCGAAGAATATTTTTTATCGCCAACTAATTTAATAATAATTATGACATTGAATATTTAATAATCCTTAATATCCAGCTAGTCAAAATATTTATGAAGTATAGGTAAAGTTCTAACAATTCTCAATCGATAGTCGAAAATCAAAACCAAATGTTGAAATTACAATTTGCAAATTATTTTATAACATGTACTTTTATATTCATATCCTTTGATATTCATATTGAAAATAAAATTACTTTGTTAAGCCAGAATTATTAATCTTTGAAGTATACAGCCTAAAATCCCCTTTTCAATTATAATATTGAAGCGCGTTAATAACTTTACGCACATCAAATTATTTTTGCATTAAAACGTTTATTTCTACACCCTTTGAAATGTTATTCAATTTCATTAAGGATTAAATTACTTTGTCAAGCAAGAATTATTATTCTTTCAAGTATACAACCCAAAACTGCCTTTTCCATTACAACATTAAAATTAAATATCAATCAATTTAACTTTCGTACAAAAAGGGCAGACGAAAAATGATTATTTTATAAGTACACCCAACGGTAAAAATAACTTTGAATATGGCGGGGTTATTTTTCTACGTGTTACCTGGGATTACAAAAGATTTATATACCTCCTACACTGTAAAAACTCGTTCGTAGATTTACAATGGCAATTGTAAATTTATTACTAGTCTGAGAGTAGTAAAAAAACAACGCCATTGTAAAAACCCTACATTGAATGTAGTAGGTTTACAAAGCCGTTGTAAATTCACAAACAAAATTGTAAATTTACTAGTCTGAGAGTTGGACAAAAAAATTCTACTCTGAGTGTAGTAATTTTACAGTCATTGTAAAATTACAGAAACTTGTAAATTTACAGAAATCTAGTAAAAGTTCTAATATTTGGATACTTTTTGGCTAATACAATAAGGGATAATCTCGAAAATATTTATACAATGCCTTGAAAGAAAAAGGTATAGCCAATAACGCGTTTCATTCGAGTATAAAGTGTGAAGAAATTAGCCATCATAACCTCAAACATCACGGCTTACACCGTCGCACGTAAATTTACAACGTCGCTTGTAAATTTATAGTTTTCTAGTAAAAACACTACACTCAGACTAGGACTTTTTATGTCCAACTTTCAGAGTAGTAAATCTACAAGAGGAATTTTTACAGTGTAATATCTAACCTTTAAAAATCTCAGTTAACACAAAGCAAAATGATCCGCCAAATTCATTTCTTGGGTGTACCTACAATAAAAGCCTTTTTCAAATTATTTTGGAATTTAGGGTATGATTCTTTTGATGAGTCAATTAATAAATAAATTAATTAATAATAAATTATTTGTAACAGCAGCTGGCTAAATTGTTATATTTCTTATAATATTGGATTTTTATTGGTTTTCAAGAAACTGTTATCCTTTATCCTAATTTACACTCTTTTAACTATAAATATTTTTGATGAATTTTAAAGATTCTTGAAGCTTCATGCTTTCTTATATAATGATATGATACAGAAAACACAATAGGTTAACGACTAAGTAGCCAAGCATTGACTACACGTGTTCATAAAACTTCCAATGTGCATTATATAAAAACCTGCAAAAGAAGAACGAATTTGAAACCCTACCCTTTTTATGCATAATGATTCATCAATCGATTCACTACAACAATCGTAACCTTCATTTCAAACGAAGCATTATACTAGGATAGTGACATCGGTAGTCGACCATTTTATTTATAATTTTTAAAGAAAAGTTGCAGGACAATTGGGGTCTTCATCCCGTGCACCACTATAAAATCCAATCAGCACTTAACCGACTATACATCTGTCTAGCAGTATCGATAGCCAGCAAAACCCCAAAACAACAGCAAAACTATTATATATCTTTTGATTTTTGTTTTGAGTTTCAGGCGGAGGTGGAGAGGCGAAACGGTATCGTCCGCAGCGGAGCGAGGCGGCGTCGGGGCGAGGACGAGGGCACGGGCGGCGTCGGCGGCGGCGTCGACTGCGGCAGCGTCGAGCGAGCCCTTGACACTCTGCACCGCGACACGGCCGGCCGGGACGCGCTAACATCCCTAAGATGTGATTTCAAAAATGGCGGATTGCCCCTATGCCCGCTGCATACAGGAACGGAAACACATTCGCCGTGAGCTGCTGCGATGGACAAAGAATATGGTCTTCGTAGTCGGTGAGTTCTCTTCTCGAGCTAGCCTCGAATTCTTTTGCTTTATCCTTCAAGTACTTTTCAGCGGATTTTTTATCCCAATTTGAGGATATCAGTGAATGCATCGATTTTTAAAGGTAATGCTTCTTGCTAGGTGTGTTTTACCACAACATTTCAAGTCTTAAGTTTCTTACATTTTCACTTTTACCTTTAATCTTCGAAGATTTACAGTTATTATTTGCTGTAGTGAGTGTTTAACATATAAATTTTAGAAGAAAATTGGTACAATTGATAGACAGTTAGCTGCCAAAAAATAAATTAAAAATTTTTTAAATTATTGAAAAGTTATATTTTCTGCGTAAATGCATTATTTGAATACAATTGATAATTAAAAAATTACCTATATTTCATAAACAAATGAATGTGCATGCTTGTCTACTACTGTCTACCCATTATGTACCATTAGCTTCATTTATTATGTCTAATTAAATTATTATTAATTAAGATTACCGGCGTTTTAAACAACTGACATTTATATAACACGAAGTATAAATGCAAATCGTGTTATGAAATATAACAATTCTCGTACCTATATTCTGTGAAGACCAATTCTTAAACAATCTTCAATTCCGCAAATTAAAAGCTCATTCTTTATACCTAATCTACTGATACGTTATATAAGTACATAACAAAATGCCATTAAAGGCCCGTTAATACACTCAACACTCTCGAACCTCAAAAAAAGGAAACACTACTTAACTTAATTTTCAAATATCTCTCGACCCAATTCATCACATAATCCTATCCCCGATATATATAAAGCGCAATGAAACACCCATAACGTTTGTCGAGTTAAAATTCTAGAGCCGCGCAAATAAAAATCTCGTTAGCGGCGAATTGTGAGAGAGAGAGAGAGAGTCAGAGGCGGGGGGCGATTCTTAACCTCGGACACAGCGCGCAGAAAATCTGGGTCATTCAATTCATTGCATTAGGTTCTTTTCGTCGGCAGCGCGCGCGGCGACTTCGTGCCGGCGAGTTTGAGCTCTCGCGTACTCGGCTCGGTCGCGATGTTTTATTGATTTTTCTCGCTGCGCTCTCCAGCTCCGGGGGGCTCTTTCTCTCTCTCTCGCTCGCTCGGCTGGTCGGTCTAGTTGCACTTACTAAAATGTTTACGTGCGCGAGAACCCTTTTTGTATTCGAGTGTTATCGGAATTCTCCCTTAAATGGGGCTTTTCGTTTTGAGGATGATGGGTGACAAAGGAAAACGTCTCAATGTAAGGGGCTCACCCTTTTTCTTTTCAGAGAGTTTTCACTGGTGTTGAATCTGTTAATTGTAGAAATTTGGTGTGGGTATGAAGGGAAACTGTTGTTTTAATAATTCATCATTTGAGGAGTGGGTGGAATGGAATAACTTATTTTAGAATCTGCGTTAATGGCTAAATTTGGACTTTAGAGTAAAACTAACATCATAAGTGAGAATAGAATAATGTACTACGATTAGAAAGATCATAGAATGAATTTTCACCAAAAGTGGAATTATCCGGTTGCTTTGACTCTCATTTATTTGCTTGCATTTTTTTAATAATTATCAGAACTATAGTACAGTTAATTGCAAGAATTTTTAATACTAATCATAATTCTCTCTTTCTTTTAATTTTATTTTAATTCCCATTAAAAGTACATGGTCAATTACGCAATATCACAGGATTATAGGAGAACATTTTTGAAGATCTTTTACGAAGGATTACTTTTATATTAATATTTGAATGTCATCTTACAAAGCTTTTACATATAATTATAATATATGTGAAAATGAATTTATTATTATAATATAATAAATAATTTATGAGAAAATTAGAAAGTTTTAATTCGTAAACCCACATTATTGTTTAGTAACTAATTACATGCTTAATATACACATATATGTGTACACACACACACACACACACATATATATATATATATATATATATATATATATATATATATATATATATATATATATATATACACACATAAAATATGTTTTTTACATTACCTCCGTTATAGACTTACGTGTATCTCTCATTTTGACTTTCATAGTTGAATATCGTTGATTCCGTAATAATTAGGTTCTCTTGATAAAACTGCAATAAATTGAGTATATTTAATTTTCTTCATTTTTTTAGGACTAGTCAGATTTTCTTGACATAAAAATGATAAATCGTATTAACTGATAAGAATAAGAAATCAGATCCAGTCGAACATCGATAATTCAAAACTCAGGAATCCGAGCTCTAATTTCGAATTATCGAGTACTTCGAATTGAACACACAAAATTTATTAAAAATGGAATTATTGATGATTCATTGATAAAACAGAGATATATGTTTTTAATTATAAAAAGTTACCATAATTTCTAAGTCATTTAATTTATTCTCAAGCTCAATCAATCTTCATAAGGTATGCCGTTCGATACTTCTGACCATTGATTGACATCGGTCTGGTCTACTTTTTCTTCTACAAATATACACAAGCTATCCTTTTCAAAACAATTTCCTATCACATCAGCTTTCATTTCGAATTATCTATAAAATGACAATCTTTTTCTCCGTAAAATATATATTTGAGTGGACAACAATTTTTTAATTAGCGATGTTTCGAAATTTTGAATTATCGAAGCAGTTTTTCTTTGAACGATATGTAAAATAGAATGATCCGTGCTCTGACTTCAAATTATCAAGAATTTCTAATTATCGATGTTCCAATTCTTAAGAATCAACTGTACATACGCACATACTGCTTTCAGCCAAAACCCTATCTTTTTAAAACAAGCAAAAAAACCCTAAAAGCACGAAAGTCCAGCATAAACAGAAGTACGAGATGAAAATCTCCCTATATATCTCCCACTGTCCACCTACTTAACTTTGCACACATACACATATACGCGCAGTCAAACTTCATCCCTGTCCTCGCTCCCTCAGCCCTGCAGTCAAGCGTCGAGCGGTAGCTTTCGTCCCTCGTCGCCCCTCGTCGTCGCTCTGTCTTCTAATGGCTGCGAGAGAAACGGAGCACGATATTCGGCGCTGATGTATACGCGAGGCCCCGCGGCACTCGGGCAGTTCGCGCGAGTTTCAGACTGGGAAGAGAGAGAGAGAGCGAGAGACAGAGAGAGAGAGAGAAAGAGAGAGAGGGAAGGATGGAGAGAGAAGAAATGCTTCTATCTATATGCGAGTCGCTTTACAAAGGGAAGGATGCGAATGAGTAGAATGAGATGTGAGAATGAGCTGGATTGCCGTGTGTACAGTGAGAGGGAGAGAAATAGTTGTGGGGTATTTCAATCGATGATGATAGATTTTGATTGAAAAAGGTGAACGGATTTGGTACATAATAAATTAATTCTTTCATTTCCAGTTATTTTTTATATAAGGCGGGTGCAGGTAATGTGGCCACATACACGAGATCTCGCTCTATGCGTTATTCTGGGGCGCCGTAACTTCTACAGTATATGTATTGTGACAATAGATGTTGAGAGGTGCGGTGATGCCGCTGCTAGCACCCTCTAATTATAAGATAGGGTCATGTTTACGAGCGAAAGCATCAAAACTCTGATTTCTTCAGTACATGCATGTAAAAAAAAACTTTTGTCAGCGTGATATCGAAAAAAAAATCATACGGTGCATAAAATTGTAACTCTTTTTACGTACTTTAAAGTAGTTATCCCCCAACTATGTGAGTCAAAACAAAGCTGAAAAATAAAAATCTCATTATACATGAATTTCTTTATATGTGAAATAAGAATTGTACGAAATAATTATTTTCATGTTGTTTTAATGCAATTAAAACTGAAAATATATAAATTACAAAGGAAACATGAACTTTTGACTCACGTAGTTACGATGAAAAGTGAGATTTACGATCTTTGGATTAATATTATTTCATTACTGTACAAACCAGCTTCTAGAAATGAAAATATATGCTTTATTAGAGTTTCATCTAATTTTTCCCAGATTTTTAGACACTTCTCGAGACTTGCTCAATCGCTAGAGATGAAATTAACTGATATTCATGGATTTTTCGTTGAAATCGCCATATTCTATTGAAATAAGGCCCGAGATGCATGAACTTTGGATGAGTATATAACTCAAAATCTATACGGTATAACGATCTGAATGTCCCTAAAACATTAAAAACTTGCTCGCAAAAATTCCATGTGTAATATAGAGAGGATTTGAAATTAAACAGCGCTTTATAGTTTCTGATCCCGTTTATTGCTCACGAATTTTTTTAAGCACATTTTAAACGTTTTAGAAACATTCAGAGCTATTTTTTATGGTGCAATTAATTTATTCCATCTTTTACAAGCTCTTACTAATTACAGAAAAATTGCAATCTCATTATTCATTAAAATTCTAATTTCACAGCTCATCTACGTATAAATTACTCGTAAAATTCTTTCACCTCAAATCCCCTCCAAATACCCCTCTAAACTCCTTCACCTACAAAAGTAAATCTTCCCAACTAAATATCTCCCTCCAATCGCACACAATCGCGCCAATATTTTCACTCCAAACACTCCTCCCATCCCACCTCTTCGCTCCATATATTCCCCCCTCTAAAATCACCTCAAAACATCCTCTCGTTTCCCGAAAATCCAGAAAGTTCCACCATTTACATTCCATCCTCCATATAACCCCCGAAAAAAGTGGAAGCTCAAGCTCAAGGCTCAAGCTGCACGATTGCGCAGCAACAGCTGGTGCTCTCGCGCACACACGCTCGCTCTCGAAATACACAGACTCGCCGAGAGAGAGAGAGAGAGAGAAGTAAACTGCGAAAAGCTGGCGCGCTGCACGAGAGGGAAAGCTGCAGCTGCAGCTTGCGCACCGTTTGCCAAGAGAAACCTGTTGCTGTGCGAGAGAGAGAGAGAGAGAGAGAGAGAGAGAGAGAGAGAGAGAGAGAGAGCAACGCCAAATCCTGCGCGCTCTAGCTAGGTGCGCCTATATACACATGAGGGGGAGGGGGTTGTTCTATCTCTCCTATCTCTGTCTCGCTCTCTGCACTCGCTATCCCTAGTCGTCGTGCTCCTCGCGCTCTATTTTCCAGCTGCGCGGTTGCAGACGAGAGAGGGGAGGCCCGCAGTCGTAGTCGTGGTCGTCGTCTTCGCTGCTACTGGTGTAGGTGGACTATCTCTGTCTCTCTCTCACTCTCTCTCTTTCTTGGGTGTCTCCCCGAGCTGAAGCTGAAGCTTCGACTTGTATTATTCATTAAAGCGTCCCTGTTCAGCGCTCCGGTATGTAGGTATATGGGTGATTCTATCTCAAAGGGGGTGAATTTTTTGTAAAATTCGTGGTAATTTTAAAATTTGGAGAATCGATTTTTCTTGACAATGTTGTGGAGTTTTAAATTATCTTCGTAAAGCTTTTGAGATGTATGGACTGTTTATAGAGCCACAGTGGAACAACTCAATTTTAAAAATTGCTTAAGTGTTCATAATTATTGTAATATTTATGACACGTTGAATAGTAGTTTAATTAGGGTAATAGATGAATTTTTGTAATAAATTATTAATGACAATTAAATTAATCAAAATTTCTTGTGATATATCGTTCATTTTGAAGTGTTTGTGAACCTTACGGAAGATTCTTAAAATTGATTTATTTTACTATAGCTCTATAATTGAAAAATTATTTTTTCAAATAACTTTTTTTGTAACAATAGAGTCTGGACTTGATTGATGTCAACAAAATTGAGTTATTTTAATTAGTAATTTCTATGCATTAAAAAAAGTAAAATGACTTTCTATGAGATAAAAATTGTTTAGGAACATCCACGGAGTTTACAAATTGTGACTAAATTAGAAATGGGTTACTCACAATATGAGTCTATAAAGTAAGAAAAGAAAACTGTTTATCATTGAATAAATCTGCTCATTAAAGTCGAGATTACGGAAAATTCATTAAACAGAAATACAATTTAACATTTTGTGAAGAATAACCCATGTACCTACCATTTTCTCACTCGGGCTTCTCCGGTGGTTGTCCGTCTCTGCGCGTGTTTTGTGTACCTTCGTGGGCTTCTTCCTTAGCTGGGTTCTTTGTGAGTCCGTTGGTAGAGAGGAAGAGAGGTTTAATTGTGCTTTCGCGAGACTGGTCGCGAAGAAGTTTACTCGACGACGAGGAAAACAGAGAAGCATTGAAGATGGTGGTCTGTCAATTTGTAGGTATAAGGAGTTGTTGTGAATGGAAAATATGGTTGTTCTGTAAAACAAATTTAATGTGAGTTTTTGATTATTTACAACTTCTTATTATATTACTTATATATTAAATTATATTACTTAATATATTATTGAACATTAACTTATTTTTGAAACAGATATAGTTTATCATTCAGTACAGCTATATTTAGTATGTAGCTTGTATAAAGATAAAATGGCATCAATATTATTTAATACAAATACCATGTCTATTTTATTACGTGCCAGGATAATCTAGTGATTATTAAACAGATTTATCAACAAATAATGAACATACTATCTGACGCATTTCATAATTATTATACAAATAATAATTCTGTTAAATTATTCGATAAATAAAATATAAGTGACTAAAATATTAAATATTATATTAAATATTTTATTAAATTTTCGGTAAAAGTAAGAATCAAATAAATGTAATAATAAATGTAATTAAGAAATTAGTTAACAACCCAAAAAGAATGTTTTAAATGTTTCCAAAGCACATATCATTATCCAATACCGAAATCTATGTTCATTATTAACAAATCATGAGAATAACAATTTATATAAAAACCATTCAATGAATACTCTGTGCCCAGCTTCCCCCTGCATTCACTTCCAGACGCACGTTCGCTTCTTGCGCAAAGATCCTGAGCGACTGAAACAATGACCTCGGCCGCGCACAAAAGAGGAACCGATGCTGCTGTTGCTGCTGCTACTGTGTTTCGGCTCGAGAGAGACGGCGCAGCAGCGTATAAAAAGCGCTATACGCTATGTCATATATTACGCAGTATGGCCTCAGCCCCCTCCTCTCTTATTATTTCGATTGTTACGTATACACGCGCCATGTGAATGAAAACAAAAAAAAGATTTATAACATTTTTAACGAAAGGAGCGCGTTTTCTTTTCTCTTTGTGAGGTGTATGTGTGTGAGAGTGTGAAAAGATCGGATTCGATGGGTAGTGTGGTGTTTTTCTCGCCTGTATTTGAAAAGAGTTTGGGTGTACTCTGTACTCAATAATGATTGTATTACGCGTATGCGTGTAAGAGGCGTGATTTTATTATATGTTGGGAGAGAAACGTTGGCTTTTCTCTGTGTATGCTAAGAGTAAATGAAAATTCGTGATTTTAAAGTTGAATAAAATATTGTGAGATTTATTAAGGCTTTAAATTTAAATTTCTAATTTTCCTCTGATTAATAATTTACACTCATTCTCATTAATATACAATATCACTGAAAATACTTGTAAAACATTTAATTAATTATACTTTGTAGAGCTCATATATTCAGTCAATCAAATGACATTATTACTGTATGCTATATCTAAAAATATTACGTTCAGGGTTAATATTATCTGCCTATTTAATACAGAATCCTGATGAATTTTGTCGTTCCATAATTATTAAGGTATTACATTATAATTTGACTAGGTATAATTCCGTTGGTTTGGCTCGTAATTCACTACGTCACTGATCAATTAGATCATTAAATCAAAACTATTTGAAGTATAATGAAACGTAACTCTATAATTTTACTGTTCTTTCAAGATTAATATTCTTATGGTCCTATCGTGTATTTTGAAAATTATTTTATTTATATAATTCGAACTAAACTTAATTATCTAAAACGAAAATTTTATCGAAATTTCAGAAATTTTTAAGCAGCAGGAACAAAGTTATGCAAGGACAATAATACATTTTTAATAAAAATTATTGATTTTGCAAATCTTATGCGCGATATATTACGAACGTGACATTTCAATAAAACAATATTATGTTCATTTTTCATAGTGAATACAACGAAAATCCTGAATTCAAGTTGCAATTTCTAATGCATATTTTGTAATGCATTTTGAAAGTCTTACTTTGATCCTGTATTAATATTTTGTTAATAAATAAATAAAGAAGTAAGAACTTTTGTATAAGTTATATTAATAACTTGCTTTTTCTTACTTTTCTAACTAAAAACTCATTAATGTATAACCATTTTGTCTGTTATATGAATGTAAGAAGTATCGAAAAATTAAATAAAAAGAATCCTTATTACCTTAAATTTGACCGTAGGACAAATTTGAAAATCAATAATCAAAAAACAAAAGTCAAAAATCAAAAATCAAAAATTAAAATCAAAAATCAAAATCACATCCTTTAAGACAGCAAAAAGAGCTACCCAAAGTCCATCAATAATTCCATACTTCCACCGAAAAGTCAAACCTGCAGTATCACACCATCCCCACAACTATACCCATCACATCCCTCTTCCTTCCTTTTGCCTATCCCTTCGCAGCAACTCTTCGCTTCATTCGCAATCGCAAACACACGCTATAACCACCCACTGCGAGCCAGCTCTCTCTCTCCCTCTCTCTTCTCTCCTCTCCTCTTTTCGAAGCACGCATCCCCCACCCGTGCACCCCGCGAGAAGCAACAGCGTAGTCTCCGTTTGACGAAATTCGCTTAGCTGCGAGGCAGCTACTGTGTAGTTTCGGCGCTGCAGCTGCATGCCGGAAGGGCGGAAAACACACACGCGGAGGTAGGAGAAGAGGCTACCGGGAAGGTGGAGAGGGTGAATTCGCCTTCGAATCCCCTCTCGGAGAGAAGCGCCCCGCCGAGACTCTCTCTCACCCCCTTGGCGCGCGACGTCTCTGCACCCCCACTACTCCGCGGCGCTGCGCTTGCTTCTCCGCCTTTGTTTCCCCTCGGTGGCTTCGTGTGGGTATACGTCACCCTCTCGCTATTGCGTGTCTTTGTCTCTTGCGTATATGCTTTTCTTGCAGTCTGTGCGTGTGTATGCTGTGCGACTTTTGGTGGTAGGAGAGTGCCCAGGAAAATTCGCGAAATGGACTGCGAGAAGGTGGGAATGATGGATTGGTTGTTTCTTTAGGTTTTTCCTTGAAAACAGGCTTGACGTGTCTGAAACGAGGAAAAGGAAAGAATGATTAGCAAAAGAAATGTTAATCAAGAAGGAGCATAGTGAAAATGAAAGAATAATTAGTGGTTTAGCTACCCCCACATTCTAAAAATCCTATATAACTTTGGCCATTTGTTTTACTTTTATAAAAAATGTAAGAGTACGATAACATTATTTGTTATCCAAGTACAAAATTATATGAATTTTTTATATTTTTCAAAAATCCGAGGCAGTTTTCAGAATAATGTATTAAAAAACAATTCTGCTAAAATGTCAATTGAATCATAAAATGTGAAAAAGTTATGTTGCATATCAAACAAAAAACAGATACTCTTGAATTCTTTAGACTGTATAAAAAAAATTTCTAAACAGATACTTAACAAAGCTTCGTTTGAACATAACCCTTCGACAAGAACAAAAATGCTAAAGAGTGCTACTCTTCGGAATGAAATACGCCATCCAAAATGAAAACTCTCAAAATCTTCAACAACACCTCCAGAATTAGAACGAAACCTCGGCATAGACAGAACTATGTATCCCTAAGCCAGCAAGACAGCCCGAAATAAGGAAGCAAAGCCAGAAGAGAACAGAAAGAGACGTAGCAACGCGTGCCTTGACCACAGACAACTCGGGCTTCTCCCTCTCTTCTCGCACCTCTCCGAGCCTCCTTTTATGCGTCTTACACACCACCGAAGCTTCAGCTTCGGCTTCCACTTCTCCTTCCTCGACCCTTGCCACCCCTCACGCGGCATATAGCTACACATCCCGTGTGTCTTTGGCCTCTCTCCACTCCTCTCCGCCGCGGTCACTGCGAGCCGACTATATGTATACGTGTACGCTCATCTTTTTCTATATATCGACGTTTCCTCTTCCGCCACCCCTCGCGCGCATACTTTTCTTCTTTTATCGTTCGCTCTGTCTCTCTCGGTTAATTCCCCCTCCGTTCGTCTTTTTTACTCCTGTAGACTTTATTACGCGGCGAGAGAGGTAGGGAGGTAGGGAGGTAGGGAGGTAGGGAGGTAGGGAGGTAGGGAGGTGAAGTTTTTCTTTGGGTTTTGCAGAATTTTTGCGGGATGTTCTTGAGAGTTGATGTTTAAACACAAGATTATGGAATTCTTTTGTTATTATGCTCGTGGAATTGTTTGAGTCGATTCTTCTTAGACGCTGCATGAGAAGGAAACTTTTGTATTTAATGCAATTAGAATTTTTTGGATTATCCGAAGACTTAAACTGTTATAATGTTATTAAGGTAATTAGCCAAATTAAGTTATCAATGCTGCGTAGACGTTTTATACAATTGTATAGAACAAGTACATTTTTTCGTCTAACAAAAAAAAATTCGTTTATGTAATTATCCAATTTTGTTATAGAAACGCAGCAAAGATTTATTTTAATTAGACAAACAGCAGGAATATTTTACAAATAATATTTTAAGCTACTTTATTATTAAATACTGCCTAATATTAAATTATTTCTAGTTTAATAAAATACTGGTATGTAAGTAATTGTGTACAATCTTAAAAAACCATATAGTTAATAAAGAATTTACATTTAAAGATACGTCAAAATAACTAGGCACATCTCAAAGCCCAAATCACATTTCTTTCGATTAAAAAAAATCCATCAAAAGTAATTAATCAATAAATCTCGCTTTCATCTACGAGGCATTAAAATTATTCCAGAATTGATGAACTGCCACACCTTAATCCCGTCTAAAGTAACCTCCCACCCTCTCCCTCCCATAAATATACAAAACAACATTATCGATTCCATCCCTTCGAAAATTATATAACCAGCTAATCTGTACTCTTGTTCGAGTGAAAAATGCAGACTCTGTCCCCTCCCCTCTCACCCCCTCGATTCCTCTTCCCCTTCATTCGCACTCTCTACCTCGCGTCTCGATCTCACCTTCCCCTGTGCTACCTATCCCTCTTCGAATATGTACTATATACCTATACACTCGTTTTCCCTCTCGCCTCTCTCTCTCTCTCTCTCTCTCTCCCCCTCTTTTGCCTATAGGTCGGATTATATTCGGGCGTCTCGTTCATTTTCCTTACGCTCTCGACGGGATCGACGCGGCTATAGGTATACACACATATATACCTGTACCTACAGCTATACCTCCCCTACCATGCTGCGATCGAGTTTCGCGCGCGGATAGGCACGTTTTCGAGACGGCGGCTTCGTTCGTCTTTATTAGCGATTTTCAAATTTCGGATTTCGCCGAGGGGATAGAGCGCGCCAAGAGAACTTTAGGATTTTAAATTTGATGAGAGACGTGCGCCACGATTGCGGAAGAGCTTATTTTTTATTGTAACTTTTGTTTGTATGGGTGCAAAACGAAGTTTCAAAAGGAAATTTGATGTGCAAATAGACCTTTCTGTGAATTGACCAGTGAATAAACACTTTTTCAACAAAATGTAGAATTGAACACTTTTGTATAATTCTAAGATATAATAAGTTGCTTCCTCTTCTCTTCAAAGCTTAAATAATCTTTTGACTAGTTGAACATTGTTAAACCTTTGATTCATTAGTGCATTAACCTAGCAATAAATTGAGTATTAACAAAAAACGATTAACTTGTGCACAGAACATGTACTTCGACAAATAACCTTTTTTTCCTAACGTCGTCATATTTGTGCCCCCACTTGGTGCTAATCAATAGAAATATAACATGCGTTTAATCCATGTAAAGTTCTGATGAAAGCCTTAGACTAGTGAGTGTTCAAATGTCCAGAAACTAGTATCATTATACTAGTATCCTTATTGTACGACTCTCCTCTATGAAATTTAAATATGCAAGCTGTATTGTACGTTTGAGTATGTACGGTTGATAATGCCTTTTTTGCATATATAAATGTAGGTTGCGATTTTGGCTTTTTATATCTCACAATATAAAAAGAGACGTGTAATCACGGTCGCGCAAACACGCGTTTACGCTGCTTTTTGAGATTACGATTATACGAGATGCATTTAAAATCCACAGATTAATTTTTTTAATTTCACATCTGCTCGAACGCTCCCCATTAATTAGCGTGCAATGTTGCGCAATAATACATTTGGAAGTAGTTCAATATCCATATCAATATCCAGAGCGCACGAATGCATGGAACACTATCTACCAACAACAAAACTTTCAATCTAACCAAAAGTCCCGGCGAGCATATACACAGGATAGACGGAAATCTCATCCCCGAAATAGCTCGGGCACGCAAGTTTCCGTCGTCCCAAACTAATCGGCCGCTTGTTGCTGCAGCACCGCTGACACCACCGCAGCAGCAGCAGCAGCAGCAGCAGCGCGACACACCAGTAGCCATGTCGGGTCGAAAAAGCTGAATTCGCGGTGGCGTCCGTGTATTCGTATACATATACACGCCGGAGGGATCGCAACTGGTGCTATCACTTAATGACCCAGAGAATCAGAAACTTTCCCCCGATCGATTCTCGAGCGCAGTTCGCGTGTTTGCGTGAGGACGAGGCGCGACGCGGCGTCGCCGCAGCATGCATGTCTCATATATGCACGTATATATGGGTGGTTCTCTATGAAAAATACAAATTTGTGTCTCTATGCAATATGTTTTTATACTCTACAACGGTCAATCTGGCTTTCTTCTTTTGCATTCGATTGTAAATAGTTTTCTTTTCGACTTTTTTCAGCTTTAAAGTCATTCTATATTTAGTCCAACAGCTGCTGAGCTACCTCTGGACGTCGACTTCTATAATATTGTAATCTTCGTGCTTATAACTAATCAATGTTCAGTTATTGTGAAATTTTTATAAGTCTTGTTATCTTTTTCAATTCATAAGTTATCAAGTAAAGTAACTTAATTTTTCTATCATGGAACAATTCTGAATATCACTTCAATAATGCAAGATAATTGAAATGCTAATATTCTCATTAATTCTAGGTAGCTTTATTAGTATTGATATATTTATACGTTTGGTAGATCGTGGTTCCTTTTCAAACTGTATAAATTTATTTCTATCTCAATTGTATATTTTTTTCTTATATCTGCTTCTGTATGACATAAAATAATCATTTACTCCTAAAATTAAGTTAAATATCAGCTTATGAATATATTTTACTGATAATAAAAAATACAGGTTTAACTCAAAACCAATGTAAATCAACTCAGAAAATCATAGAGAGATGTTTTAAAAAGCACGACATTATCTCTAATTAATTTTTTGTAAAAATAATCTGCAGATTATACATAAAAGAAAGTTTATTAGAAAATTATAATAATATTAAATAAGTAAATAAATGTACTTATTTAGAAATGTCTTGAAAGCTTTGGCAAAACAATTTAAAGAATCCTTTGATAGATACTAAAAATTTCTAAATTACCACGGGATCTATACGAAATTTACTCCTTTACAGAGAATCACCTATGTTCGCGTACTGCATGCATATATATATATATATATATATATATATATATATCTATAGGTATACATTGCTAAAGGCTGCGACTCTCAACCGCTGGTTTCTCGCTCTCTCTCTCTCTAATGCAGTTTATGCCGCTCCGTTATTTGTTTGACGAAAAAAGAGCGCGTGCAGTCGGTTTCGGGCAAGTGCGAGAATTGCTTTTCGATATGTGTACGAGTTTAATGGACGGCAGGAGTTAATATTATGCAGATGGAATTTTTGGCGAAAAGAGGACTCGTGTGTTACCTGTTGCTTCTCGGTTTGCGAGTATATCTGGCGCTACGCGGGCTCCATGTCTTTATAGTTCAACATTTTGCGAATTTCCCGGGATTTTGGTTGCCGTAAATGTGCTTGATAGGAGTACTCATCTGCATTTCGTGAAATTAAAGTAAAATTAATTAGGTGGTATAATGCAAGATTAATTTAAACGTTGTACTAGTATCTTTTCAATAGTAAAATTGAAGAATAATGAACAAAAATTGCTTCAGCGGATTGAAATTAAACTGATAAAAATTCTAATAAAAGGCAAATTACTTTTGAAATTATACGAGTATTAATGCTTTTTATTGCTTTTATCATTTTACAAAAATAAAAGAAATGAAGTTTAATAACTGTACATATTTTTAAATTAGTTGAATATTAAAAGAAAATAATGATGACCATAATATCTGGTGCTTTCATACTGAACAATTTTATCAATCGTTGACATTAATAATTTAAAATCCCTTGAAAACATCGGATCATTAATAATTAAAATAAAAAAGTAACATTCCATCATTAATGACTTTTCAGTGACGCTGCATTTCGTTACTCTGCAATTGAACCGATCGAACAACATAAACATTTTATATAATAAACGACGACGAGCTAACTGCATTTCCCTCGAATTCATATAACTGCGCCGGAGATAACGAAAATACGTCGTAAAAAAAGGAAAAGCGTGCGAGCTCGGAATATCCTTTCCAAAGTAACAGAGTAAAGTGTCTCCCTCTCTCTCTCTCTCTCTCTCTCTCTCTCTCTTGCTCTCACCCCTTCATCCGCGTTTCTGCAATAAAACACGTCATAAAAGAAGACGAAACCCGAGAAAAGAAGACGGAAATTTTTTTTCCGAACTTTGCACGCACGAGCGAGCCCCACCCGGAAAATCTTCCTCTCTTTCAGCCCGAGAAAAGGAAGTTTCGTCCTACAATCTCGAAAATTAGATCTAAGACAAATCCCTTACGACTTATCCGCGCCGCCCGCGAGAACAAGGGAGCAATCGCACTCCCCGCGCTTTTTTTCTTCTTCTCTTGCCTCGCCTGCCAGAGTCCGAGGGAAAGAGAGCAAAGGTTTATAAGGAAAAAGGGGGAGAGGCATAACCCGACTTTCGAGCTTTATAAGGCAATAAAAGACGTGAACTGAAAGGCTTACTTACGCGCCGCGAGATAAGATTTCTGGCTGCGTCTTGCCCCTCTCTTCCCTTTTCTTCTTTCGCCCTCTCTCTCTCCTTCTCGCGCCTTCTCTCCCTGTAGGTGCAGCGCGAGTCGGCTATACCTTTACCTTTCACACCCTTCGCCCCCGCTCGTGCAGCTCGCTTTTATTTCTCGTCCGCGCGTGCACTTTG
The DNA here is from genome assembly GCA_949152435.1 of Gastracanthus pulcherrimus. NCBI lineage: Eukaryota > Metazoa > Arthropoda > Insecta > Hymenoptera > Pteromalidae > Gastracanthus > Gastracanthus pulcherrimus. Next base: position 68,418,374 of record OX424572.1, read on the forward strand.
CCACCTCTCTCTGTCTCTCTTTCTTCGGTTCGTCGTTATTCGACTCGGCGAAAGCTTGTAGCCGAAAACCATCAATTTTTTAACGACCCGGCACACAACCTCTCCTGAATTCCACGGAGTAGAAAATTTTATTTTCAACCTGGAGTGAGCTTTTTCTCACTCCATTGGATTGGGTGTGTAGGGGTACTTTTGATAAAGAAAGTTAATTTACACCGGTTTTACCGTCTTCTTAATTTATTTTAATGGACTGATCGTTTAATTTAGAACGAAAAGCGCTGTTAAACGTCTTGTTAAAAGACCAATTTCAATTTTTATGTTAATTTATTATGCACAATTGTTTATGCAGAAAATCTCTTATGGTTATTAATTATTTGTATTATTATAGACAAGGCTTGTCATAATTGTAATATATTCCAAGAACTTATGCTACACAGGGAACATGTAATAAACATAGCAATTAATAGTATAGATTATTGATTTCTATAATTATCCAATTAGAAATAAATACTTACGATTGTTATATACATATGAAACATCGTTGTAACATTATAATATATTTCTAAGGCTTTTAACGATACATTGAAAATTGTTTGTAGATTTTTTATTAAAAATGAACTGAGAAAATAACTATTTATTATAGTAACTTAAAAAATTATCAAAACAACATACATTTAAAGTTATCTTTATGAAAATTAATTTCGGTAAAGTTATAATTAATTTTGTTTAATTAAAAAGTAGGAAATAAAAATTTAAAATTTATTGAAATCGTGTTGATTCATAGTTTAACTATTACTGACAATCGGGTATTTCGATTACGTTAAGTTCTACAAATTCTGACTGTAGATATTTTTCTATAACAATATAAACTTATTACACATTTAGATAAGCGCATACATGTAAAAATAACTGTTTAAATAACACCCAATTCACATAAATATAAAAAAATCATCAGTAAAGAAAAAATTATTTCACCACTCGTAATTCTCCATCACATTTCAGCAACAACCGCCCCCCCCCCCCCCAAGCAAACATTTTTCAAACCTCCCAATAACATTTTCGCAACATCGATTCAGCACCACCAGCAGTAGCAGCACCAGCGCGGCTATAGAAACCCATCAAAAACAAAAAGAAAACGCAGCCAGCGCGCGTCGTTTCGCGAAAAGCGGCAGCGGCAGCAGCAGCAACGCAGCATCCCGCACAGCCCTCCGAAAGCCATATCCCCTCCCCACGCACCATCTCCTCCACCTCCTTATCTCTCGCCGGCACCGAGGGGTTGCTGCCGCTTGCACACATAAAAAAAACTCCGGGGGGAAAGGTGAGCCCGGCGCGTTGCAGCTACCTAACCTCCAGCACCGCGCCCGCGCCTACGCCCTTATATACACGCAGCCAGCATTCCTCGAAATGGCCTTTCGTTTCTGCGTAGGTTTTTCCAGGGATCCGGGCCGCTCTCCTCTCTCACTCTCTGCAACACCAGAAGAAGAGAGAGAGAGAGAGAGAGAGAGAGAGGGAGAGAGAGGGAAGGTTATAGCAGCGACCAGCGACTGCGAAAAAAGAGTAGCGGCAGCAGCGGCAGCGAAGAAGGACGTAAGAGGGGAGAGAGAGTAGAGAAGTCGAGGGGGTGGGCAGTGATCGTTAAGAGAGGCATAAAAAAGCGGAGCCGCGCGCGAGCTGCACCCCCTCGGGGAAGTAACAATAAAAATTCGCGGGGGCGCCCGCACACTCACCCACATACACGCACGCATTTTCATTCTCCTTCTATCTATCTATCTCTCTCTCTCTCTCTCTCTCTCTCTCTCTCTCTCTCTCTCTCTCTCTCTCTCTCTCTCTCTCTCTCTCTCTCTCTCTCTCTCTCTCTTCTCGCAGACCGCACAGCAGCGACGACAAAGGGACCGGGCGGAGGGGCGGTTAAGGAGACGAAACGGAAAAATCGCGGAGGGGCGTGCAGCGCGCGAAGCACGAAGAAGTGAAACAGAAAAATGAGGGAGTGCGCAGCGCCGCCGCCGATGCCGTCGCAGCTGCGTGGAGGGGCAAGCGCGGAGGAAGTCAAGGCGGGGAGAGGCGCGCGGACGTAAGGTGGAGGGGCGCGTAATGAAACGATATCGAGTGGCCGCCGGGTGGGGGGACGCACAGCCGTGGTATCAAGGGCTGGTGGGGAGTAAGATCGTCTTCGCTGGCTCTGGCGCTGTTGCACCCCTCCGTCGATTGACCTCGCTTCGGCGCGGCGCTGGTGGTGGCGGCGACGACACACGACGGATCGTCTGGGGAGGGATGTACCAGCGCGAAATCGTCCGGTCGCGCCGAAGCTGGAGGAGGAGGGGGAGGGGTAGCACCCCCGATGCGAAGGGATATGCCGGGGAGGGGCAGCGACAGAAGTAGAGGAAGACGGCTTGGAAGAAAGGAGAGAGAGAGAGAGAGAGAGAGAGCGGCGCTCGCTCGCGAGTTAAATTGACGAAAATGACGCGCAGCACAGCAGCAGCAGCAGCAGCAGCAGCACACCTTCGCTGCTCCCTACTACCTTTACGACACACCTTTTCCCATCGGCTCTCTGTCTGTCCTCCTCGCTTTATCGAAGCCGTGCAGCAGCAGAGGCGAAAAAAAAGAGGAAGAGGAGGAGGATGAGGAAGGGGAAGGACGAGGCGAGTGCAAAAAAGTCTAAGGGGGGAAAGGCTATGGCGCTCTGCCCCGTAAAAAAGTCTCTCTTTTTCCTCTCTTCCTCGTGCTTTCTCTCTCTTTCTCTCTTCTCTTCTGGACCTCGGCGGCGGCGGCAGCCACGACGGCAATGTCGTCGTCGTCGTCGTCGTCAACACTGCTGCCTCTGCTCGCTCGCTCGCTCTCTTCCTTCGTCGCGCGCGCGCGCGGCGCTTTTTTCGGAGCGCGCTCTCGCTCGGCAGGTGCAACGACGCGCGCTTTACACGGGCAAAGTGTGTACTTCTGGGTATATATACGTGTGCACAGCGTTATATTGGCAGTGTGCGTTGTTTTTTTTTGAGGAAGTTTGTGAGTTTTTTGCTTTTGGGTTAGTGGTTTAGTGTTTAGGCTTGTAAAGTTGGGTTTTTGCTTTTTTGGGGGGGAGTTTCTTTTGTGGTGCGATTGAGAAGTGCCGAGGAAGAGGAATGAATTAGTTTGCGTTGTGCTTCGGGAAAGGAAAAAAAGTGGAGGGATTTTGGTGTAAGTGTATGCTTCAATAGGGATTTAATTAACGTCTGTGATTTTATTACTTTGAGGTTAATTTCATCCTACATTTTAGTATTAGTACTAATTATAATAGTGCTGCTTATAACGCATTATATTAATTATAATTCCTTCATAGAAAATAGCCTGTTTGAGATTAGATGAAACAATTTATAAATTAATAAATTAGCCATCTCTTACCGATTTTCGTAAAAATGGCATATTTTTATTCTAAGAAGAGTTCTATAGTCTATTCTTCTTATAAACCCTGCATTAAGTCTTAAGTCAATTTTCATTTAGTATCTTAAAATTTTTTTATAGTTAAAAAATCTTAATTAGAAACATATTGTTACTCTGCACATTACTTTATATAAAAATGATATTGCAAAAAATGTTATCTTGTCTAAATAAGATATAAAAAGGGGTTTCTTAAAGTTCTTGCAATCTTATTAGTCTGCACATCATGCACGTTATGTGAATCCAGTTAAGCTCTTTACGTAAAAGATGTCGTCGAAAATATCATTGTGTATCACACTCGACTGCAATCAAAAACTACATACTCAGACTTATAAAACGGGAAACAGCAAATAATGTCGACAGATATTCGCGAAACACGATTCAAATTTCCTCGAAAATGTGAGCGCACAAAAAATGAGTTATCATTTCGTCGCAATCATGAGTATAAGATAGAGGCATAAATGCAGCAAGATAAGCGCGTCGTCACGTGACACGACGAGATCGTGCGCACTATTAAACATGCGACTCGGAAGTGCACAGTTTCGAGCCGACACTTACGTCGTCGTTTACCGGCTTCTCTGTTACTGCCTTTAGAAAACCGAAATTTTACGCTTGTCTTGGAATTTTTACAAAGAGGTGCATATAAAATTAGCAAATATAGTTTTTTAAGTGCACCACTAAACCATTCAATTATTGGTTTGAATGGAATTATTTACAAACCCCTTAAATATCTGTTTAAAGAATATAATTTAGCATTGGTAATTTTTTATTGCATGTATTACGGTTATAAAATATTCTGAATGTGAAATTAAGCAGGAAAAATGCATAATGATTGAGTGAATCTTATCTAATTTTATTTTTAATTAAATCATATTTAAAATGCATGTTTATATGCGTAAGGATAACATTTTAGTGTAGCCTTGCTTTCAATGTAGTTTGCTGGGAACATCCTTTGCATTATCTCTCTGTTCGACTATCTTTTCCTCTTCTTTACTGATAACTTGGAGTGCATCTATTATTATTTTATAGCATATGCAGAACTACATATTATTGCCTTTTTTTAACATACATTATATACGTATAATCTATTTATAGAAAGTACACTTTCTAAAATTATTGACCATTAGTGTAAGTATGTATCTAAGTAACTATTTTTAAAGTAAATAAGAATTGGTTGAAACCAAAGGAAGTCAGAACTTACACCATGTGTCTTTCTTTATTATTTCGTCTCGCTTCCGTCCATCTATCCTATCTAGCTCTTTCTCATTTTTACTCTAGGCGCAACCGTTCTCCACAGTTATTTACTCGTATAATCACTTTATTTTCGACTCAAGTATAAACTGCATGTTCATATACAACATTGTTGCGAGTCAATTAAAGGTTGCATTGAATAATAGCATGCTATGTTAATCTGTATAGTGCTAATATTTAAAAAACCTTAAATTGGCAGAATTAAAAATTGTAAACAGTTAAAAAAAATTAACATATATTTCGTTTGTTAAGAATAAATGACATAAAATAGTATGTTTATACATTAAGAAGGAAAATATACATAAATGGTTTACAAGCAAGTGTTTGCTGATTATTTACACTTAAAAAATGTACGTAAAAGATTATAACGCAAATCTGAATTTACATATTTAAAATTCATTAATTTGTACAAACAAATGTATATTTTAACACTCCTTGCGGGTAGAGCTGACATAGTCTAAAATCATTTCATTTCTACATACTTACATTTTGCGTCACAAACTAGAAACTTTGCATAATATAAACAATGACAACCTCTCAAACAGACTCTGAATAGTACAGCTTTAATTTTGTATATTGTAGAAGTTTGCAAGAATGTACAGTTGCAGACTCACACTTATTTAAATTCTAACTAATTAATTGAAGCTAATTCAAATGAACAAACATGAAAATAACATTTGACAAATTAATTTTCAAGCACATATGAATTTTCAGTTAATTTAAAATACAAAATTAAAACTATTCATATAGATTGAAGATAACATTCAGTGAAAATAAAGCATCGTCGATCAGAAATACGAAAATGTCGAACGCTCCCCAAGACACACACTCAGCTACTCGCTCGTCGCGTCAAATTAGCCATTCTCTCGTGACCTATGCTGTTAAGCGGATATCATAAGAAAGCCGGTGGCACTGGTATACGTAGTCTCGTCATATTCGTAGACGGCTCTCCGTCGTCTTCGAGCCACTTGACAGCTCGACCAAGTAGCATAGCCAGTAGCAGCAGTAGCAGTAGCAGTAGCACAAGTAGTACCACTCTATAGTAGTAGTGCAGCGCGCGCACGTGCTCGCTGCTCTATGTACATAGTTAAAACTTCCCCTCCCTCTGTCTCTTTTTCTTCCAGCAGTACATACGTACGTACCGCCGTGTTCAAGTCTTATGCGAATCTGCGGATGAGCCGCGGAGATAGAGATAGAGAGAGAGAGAGTGAGATCACTCGGTGGCCGCCACCATGTGTAGTCTCGCGCTTCTTCTCCTTTCTTTGCGCGCGCGGCGCGGCGCCCTCGTGTCGACTTCGTAGCTTCTTTTGAAGTTGTAATTTTTGCGCGTTATGAAAAGAGGCCTTTACCTGGGAGCCGCCGCCGCCGACGACGAGCACTTTCAAAGTTGTTTTGCACTTTTGAAAAGTCACCTTTTTGCGCTCTAGTGGCAAAGTGAGTGGGCAATTTGCCGTCGCGGCGCCTTGTATTGAGGGCGTTTCTCGTTGATGAATTTTTAATCGTAAGGGGATTTGACACTTTGCTGGAGTTGAGTCGGAATGCGATTCTTCTTTTTAATGGATGCTGAGATTGCTCCTGTCTCAAGAGGAACATTCCATTACGCATTTTCAATAATAATAATACCGCCACTTCTAATGGTAACATTTTTCATTTTTATGTACATAGCAATAATTTGTGAAATTACGTTTATTTTATTAGAAAAGTGCTCGTGCCACCTCGTTAGCAGAATAAACATCGTTTGATTCGTTAATAGGATTTGAGCGGAAAATTCAAATTTAGTATAAAAGTGTGTACTAAAATGAGAGCACGAAACAAGCTATGAATTTCTAGCTATAATAATATTGTGGAAATAATAAACAAAAACTACTTAATAAATTACGTCTTCACGCGATCTAAACTCTCAGTACTATAAAGATAAACGTATTATACCGTCTTTCTTTTTCTCACTCTGCCTCTTGATTTTCTGCTCGAGTCTTCTGTTTCACATTCTATATAGAGTAAACGATTCAATTACATACAATAACCCAAATGCAGAAATTTTCATTTTATTTAAAATAAATATAATTTAAAAATCTACGTCTGTTCATAACACTTATATAAGAAATATTATTATATCTACAAAAAATAATATCGTCCAAATCTGTTTGAAAAAGAAATAGTAAATAAATTACTCGGCTCGAATCCTTAAGATACCAGCGCTTACGTCACTTCTATATATCCTACGCGAATTTCATCGAGTCTGTCCTCGGCGCTCCGAGGCACTGTTGCGCTCCGACCACGTCGGCACGTCGTGCATGCCCACACACAGACGCACATGCATGCATGGCAGCAGACTTCCTTGTAGCCTTCGATTCTCCACACACACGCGCGCTGTAGCGTAAATTTTTCTTACCGCTCTGCTTCGTAATAATGTGTCTCCTTTCTTTTATAAACATTGTTTTAGGGGTACAAAATTAATATGAATTGGGTGAAAAAATTGAATTTTATTTTTCATCGGGATCTAAAATCCAGTTGAGAGTCTAAACCGATTCATTGATAATTATTAATTTTTTAACAAATAATTGATTTCTACACAAGTTATGGAGTATCATAACTAGAAGTTACAACGATTTTGAAGTGTTATACCTTTTTTAATGTTGAAAATGTTTAAAAAGTTGTCTAATGTTACACAAAATAAACGGATTACTTGATGTGCAAAAACGCACGGTATTAATTGAAATTTAATGTTGAGAAGAAGTTTTTAAGTACAACTGTTCGACATGTAAATAGTTCTATTTTGATATATAAAAAATTGCTATAACACTAAATACTTGAACTTAAAATACCAAAGACAATTTTTTTGTATCAACCAAATTTAAACCAAAAAGGAATATTACCATTCTATTTTAAACAATTTCAAAGTTAGATACCCGCCGAAGTATCCGCACGAAATTCGCCTCTAAACGAGAAAACTACTTCAATAAACTTCTATCTCGTGCACTTGTTTTCGGAAATTTCGTTGCAGCTGAAGGAAAATGGCTTTTCGGTGTCTCCCCCATCGCGTCTTTTTACTTGAAACAGATGAAGGGCGATGGCTCGGACGTTTTTCGAGGGCGCGCCACCGCCGCCGCTGGTGAAACGTGGCGAAACAAGGTTTTCGTGCGCGCGCTCGGCCAAAGGTAAAGCCATGCTTGAAAAAACATCGAAAATATGTACCGAAGTGCTTCTGCGAAGTAAATTACAAGGGGGAGGGCGGGTAGAAGCCGAGTTTGGTTGTACCTTGTGAATAAGCAAAAACAAATAAAAAATCGATAGAAATAAAATTTGATAGGAAGACTGTATATTTTGTTACTTCATTGAATCGAAAAGTTTGGGATAGTAAAAAAATAAGTTTCTTGTTAAAGTTTCAGTTACAGAATAGAATTCTTTTCAATTATATAATGAAATATTGATTTAGATTTTAAATAATAATTAATATGCAGATAGTAAATAAAATTGCGGATAATTGCTGGAAATTCAGTCATGATTTCATGAATATTCGTACGTTGTTGAACAAACAAAATTTCAACAGTAGCTAAAAATGTATTCGTATAATGTAAATGAAAATTCTAGGAATTTGTATAGGTATGTGTACATGCACATATCTTAAGAACGACTGAACCGATTTTTATGTAACAAGGTTAATTCTTTTTTTTCGTCAGATTTTTCAACCAAACCATCGTTTCTATTTGGTCACTGCACTTTTTGTTTATATTTTCTTCTATCATAACCAGCCATCTTAACGATCCGTATACATCCTTGACGAACGTCTCACATGATACTGCACATCTCAACCCAAACTAATGAGTCAGCATCACAAAAACCCTATTATTTTTGCGTCACCCGGTACGATAAGGCACCAAAAAGAGCCACACCAGGTCTCCTATATACCAGAACTCAGCAGTCCTCGACACTCAATCTTAAGGGCGCCTCTCCAAACATCAACATCTCGTGGAATCCCGCTGCAAGGATCGAGTAATTCGAAACCGTCGACCGTCGCATAGGGCGAAACGATATAAGACGCGGGCGCGTGAAAAATAATAAGGACGACCGTATGCGAAACTGCTGCGGCTCTCTCTCTCTCGGTCTAATGTCATTCCCGCGGGTAACAGAATACATAGTCCAGCGCAGACGAGCTCTAGAACGTATAGACGACGAGGAGCTGCAGATATAAATGGGTCAGTGAGGCGCGCAGTGTCCGATTTCCGCTTACTGCGCGCGCGCGCGTGCATGATGCTGCTGCTGCTGCAGTGACTTCGTTGCGTCGTAGTTGGCTGCATGTCCAGGTTGACTATTTCTTTTTCGAGATGAAAATAATTAATTGAAATCAATTTTTTTAACGAAGTAGGTAGGTTCTGCGAGCTCAGCGAATTGTTTTGGACTTTGTTCCGTGTCCATTCTTTGATTTGTTAGAGAAGAGACTGGCTTTTATTTTAAACTTAATTGTAGTACCATATTATGTATTATGATTAATGACTAATTTTCAGGATAGAAATATAAAAGTTTTAATTGGTATTGATTACCTTACATTATAAATAAATGCAAGAATAACAGTATAATTCATAAACAATCCCGAAAATAATTTCTTAAAATTTTATTTAATACAAAAATGTTCATATTTTTTCAATTGCTATTGTTTCGGGATTTTTTATAAACAAATTACGCAGAAAGGAATAATATGCATAGATATAGGCACACTATGTTTGAAAACGTATGTAGACTAAACAAAGTCATTATTAATCTGATATTGTACAGCTAGATGAATCTTATAAAAAGTTCAATTTAACTGTAATATAAAGTATATAACCAGTATAAGTAATAAAGGCGCACGAAACGTGGTATGGACTACTATAGAAGTATCAAAATGAGAATATATGAATCACATTGTCAAATGTACATTAGCTGACGCTAGTACAAGTAATAATTTACGCACAAAGGCAGAAACAAAGTCGGATTTTGGAACAGTAAGCATGAATTTGCGAAAAAAGTGTCATATATAGCAATCAAATTGGTTTCCACGTAGATTTGTCATTGATACATGCACTGAAGTTATTTTGCGCATTCAGCTCTCTTAAGCATTTAATCACTTTTAAATCATAATGCTATGAAAGCTCAATTTACGTAGATTTTTTAGTGCACGGCAGCCGCACGTAGATTGTATATATTTATTATTGTTTAAATTTAATTTAGCAGTAAATTTCACATATAATTCAACAATCCTATACATTAATAAACATTTAGGTAGGTCGTTATCATACAAAATTGATCAATTAATGCAATTCCACGAGAATCTTTGACAATTCAGTCAATTAACGCCGCCAAGGAATTATCGACATACCGCTCAGTAAGATTTCAGTGTATACGAACTGCAGAGCGCCAAAACTCAGCGCGCCGTCAATTCCGCGCTTGTTAACACTATGAGCTATGCGAAATTTATGGCTTAAATGACGCTTTGAAGGACGTGCGATGAATTATTCCGAACAGTGCGGCTGTCATTGTTTACTTGCCGCGAGAACGAAGGATTTCCTCTATGAAGAAGAGAGAGAAATAGCAAAGTCAATAATAGAAGTACTTAATAAAGAAAGTAATTACTTAGCAATAATTCAGAATAACTCTAATCCGTTCAAAAGTAGGTACATGCAACTTTTATATAGTAATAGCAGTAGCTTTTAACTGTTCCGACACAGTTTTTAATGTTTATATAAGCATAATTTCATTTTTCAGTATCCGATGACTTTATAACAGTTACAGATTTGTGCTTTACAAATAAATTTTCTTGTTTACTATAAACACTACGAGTAAAAACTTTAAATACACTAATTCTTAACAATATAAGTAATAATCATTGTTCTCAGTGTATGTTTCGAAATATACTTCTTGTAAAAACTTTGATTGGCTCAACTGAATTAAAATTACAAACGTCAAGAAGAAATAAAAAGAAGGTACAAAAAACTCGCAGAAACGAAACATAAAAGATCGTAAATTCTGTTACAAACGAGGAGCGAGGCTCAAAAAACAGTCTAGCAGACACAAAGCATTAAACAATGGCAGACAGCGCCAAAACGACAAAGGAAAACGTCGATGATGAGCCCGCAAACGCACAGACGAAACAAGACGGAAAATCCAAAACCATATAGACAAAGACAGTATATATAAGACAGAGAAAAAACGAGGCCGACGCTCTTGACAAAAGAGAGAAAAGCAGACGCGAAGATTCGCGAGGTCAGTCTCGCACTGCTGCAGCATGTGTGTGTGTGTGTATGAATTTTGGTGTGCGCTCAACGGCGTATATATGTGCGAAGAAAAACGAGTGCCTCTGTACGAGACCATTAAAGAAGAGAGAGAGAGAGATAGAGAGAGAGAGAGAGAGAGAGAGAGAGGGAGGGAGGGAGGGAGGGAGAAGCCTCTCAATAATGCATCGGCTTACCGGCCGCACAGCCGCGCCGCTGCTGTTCCGCTATTTGACTTTGCATTTTGCTCGTCGCGAATGTGTGCGCGCATGTAGGTGCATGTATGTACTTTGAATGCGTGTGTGCGCGCGCTCTTGTGCACTGCGCCACGATTTGGGAGAGTGACGGACTAGCTCCTTTCTTGCCTCGCTCTTGAAAATTTTTCTTCTCTATCTCAGGTTTTGATTGCGCTAGGTTCAAGATGTAAAGATCGACCGAATCGCTTGGTTTCGATTGATTTTCGGATTGTTTTTGTCAAAAGGGAATTAAATAAAACCTAAATAAAGAGAGATTGTGGTAATAATCTACATTAGTCTTACACCATTGGAAACCATGAAATGCGCGTGATTTACATAAAAATTTGATTAAAATCTGTTGTTATCGATTGACAGAATATTAATGTTTTATATTTTTAACTAGGTAGTCAGTATTGAAAACCTGATTACATCAGAATTAAATAATAAAATAATGATTTACAAACATGTCAAGTTTAATATAATTACATCGATAAAGCTTAATTATTTTAAACTATTTTAGCTCAAAATAATTCTATAATAAAATACCAAATATTTTATCTATATAACTCCGTAGTTGGTATAAACTTAATCAAATACTGATTTTCCTTCTTTAATGCTACAAGACAAAATTACGCAATGTTTCACACACAACCAGAATCTTTTTAAAGTTTTTCCAGTCCGTGAGATTTTTCGAATCTTTGACGTGGTAATTATTTGTATTATTCCAAAACCATTGTAAGTCGTGAAATGCTCTTGAATAAACATGGAAATTGGATTAAAATATGTTAGTATTTATTGCCAGAATATTGTTGTTGTATACTTATAGCTAAGTAATCGTTATTGAAAACCTGATTACATCAAAATCAAATAATTAAAAAACGATTTTTTGTTAAGTTTGAAATAATTTCATTGATACAACTCGATTCATGAAATGAATCATGATTCATTTCATGATTTCATCGATGATTGTATAATAGTATATTGTGTACCAAGGGCGTAAAGTGGGCTATTTTAGACTGAGTGTGAAGTTTGCAGTACGAGTCGAAGGCGAGTGCGGTTTGTAAAATTACAAATAAGTAAACAAATCAACAGCCGGCAATAAAAGCTACTTTTTTCCCGCTGTTTTTTTTTGCCCGCCAGTCAGAAAACAAGCACTTAAGGCTCACTTTACAGGTAAAAAAATGCGAAAATCGTGCATGTGATACATAGAACTATTTTAGCATAAATGAAATCTCGAATAAAATACCAAATATTTTATACTCATCCACAATCAGCATTCTGCCGGAACTTGTAACAATCATGATTTTTTACATCTAATACAACAAGATAAAATATCCACACAGTATTTTGTACATATTTAGAAACTTTCTACAGTCTTGCTAGTCTGTAGACTATAAGATTCTACAAATTTTTGTTGTGTAATTTGCCTGCGGCGATTTTTCTTTATGTAAAATATGGTTTATGAATTAGGTAAATAATTAAACTATTGGTTCTCAGAATGGATTTATATATACCATTTATTAGGATGAATTTCTATAAATTTTTATCGTATTTTAATAAGCAAATTTTCAAATTTTTATATGTAACAATCACTGAATTATATATTAATTATGACTCATTGGAGCTTAAACAAAATTGGCTTTATGACGTAAGTAATATAATTAGCCACGAAATGATATTTTTTTTAACTCTGAAGTTTTACAATGCATGTTGCAAAAAATTTAATTATTAAAACCCAATACTTTCTGCTTACAATAATACATTAAAGTTTATCTGGTCTGATTTAATTGAATCTCATCTAATTTAACGATCATTAAACAAAATTTGATTTGTGAATTAATAAAACATGAACATTTTATGCTTCATTAGAAAAGCAAAAAGTAAATAATATACGCAAGTACTGAAACACGGCGCAGCATTGAACGAGTTTCCAGTAATAAAGCGCCAGCTTCGCATCGACTTAAATATTGAACTGCGACGTTTCCATTTTTTTTGTGGAAACCTTAAAACCGGATTTTACTTAACACTGAAACTTCGTCAAAGAATAATTGGCTACGTTGTAAATTGCGAAATTCCCTGAAAATCTATGCAGCACGTGCATCGTCAGCGCGGCACAATCGACATCGAATAGCAATTAGAAACCGTGGAAAAAAACCAAGTGAACGAGTCTAAATCGATTCAATATTTCACGAATGATTGCGTAAACCTCTAAGATATAGGTAGGTGCGATCGCAAGTGCGCATCTGCATAAGAACCTGGATATTGCTCGCTATTTACTAACTGAATAAATGTAATACAGTTAATCGAAGTAAATATAATATATTACGACTTTCTAAAAAATTAGTGATATCCGGAAGAAAGAGACTTCTTAATACTTGATGTGATTAGCTGTGTTATAAACACGCGAAAAGGGCAACTATTTAAACAAAACTTTAATAAATTAGTCTTTACGTCCATTTTTAAAATGTACTTGATATATTATGCTATTGTCTATTTTTAATATAATTAATAAGTGTCAATCAGTACTTTTAAATTTCTATACTAATAATTCAATATTAGTTTTTTGTATCATAAATTTGACATAACAAATGATTAAACAAGTTTTTTTATCTTATAGAAGCTAGGCTTGTGGCGCATAAAAACTAGCTAGTTCATTAAAATAGTTAATGGCATTTAGAAATCAATAACAACAGTCGAATCAGTCTTCTTAAACCAACAGCACCTTATAAGTAAGAGTAACGTCTCTTCTTATGAATAACTAACAATGCGATTTTTAATACACGATCAAAACAATGGCATCAGTCATTCCCACTAACCCAAATATCTCTTTTTAAAAAATCACATGTAATACAAATAACAAAGACAAGAGAGCTGTTTTACACGGCCTAAAAAAAACGTTAAATCCTAATTTCCGACGCCACGCCCGACAAGCCAGGCGCAGGCAGCAGCAACGACCAGCAACTCGCCATATTCTCCTCTCGCGCACGAAACCCTAAAGAGAGATAACAGAAAATGAGAGGAGGCAGACGCTAAAGCAACCAGAAAACAAGGATAGAGATATAGAAGCTAAAACTACGAAAAATAATAAAGAGAGAGGGATATAAGGCGTCTCTCACGCGCACACCGCTCCTCCTCCTCTCTCGCTCCTAGTTTCGGACAAAGAACAGCCTTATGGCCGCTCAATTCGGGCCCCACCATTATACACGCATCCTCTCTCTCTCTCTCTCTCTCTCTCTCTCTCTCTCTCTCTCTCTCTCTCTCTCTCTCTCTCTCTCTCTCTCTCTCTCTCTCTCTCTCCGCGCGTGCTACGCTCTACGTATATTTTCTAAGCACGGCGATTGGCTGAGACCGGCCGATTAGGAGTCCTTTTTGCCGCGTGACTCACACGCATATACGCATGTGCGCGCGAGGGGAGAGGCGGACTAAAATCTCTCTCTCACTACTATTGGTTGGGGTCGCCGAGGCCATTCGTTTAGAATCGAAGAATGGTGCCGTAGAGCTTAGGCGGCAGTCTCTCTCTCTCTCTCCTCTCTCTCTCTCTCTCTCTCTCGCTCTCTCTCTCTCTCTCTTTCAGTTATGTTCGGTGCGCGCGGGCTATATTACGATGATGGGTTGTTAGCTGCGGCTGGGCATGTGCGCCTTATGGGACTTGGGAGCGAGGGGAAATCGATGGTTTCTGGGTATGTTGTGTGTGTGCTTCGTAGTGCTGCTGATTCATGACAGCAGTTCTTTTATGAATTTTGTAAGGAAATTATTTGGATTTGATGGTTTTTTCATTTGGAATTTAATATTTATCAATAGACATGGCGAATACATTTTTTATTAATATTTTAGAGTTTAAAATTGTTAGTTTGATCAGTCGTTTAGGGGTATCTTGATAGGAGTTGGTCATGTGAATTTATTAGTCAACTTATATTTTATATTGTTATATAGATACAGAATTTTATTATGTTAATATTATTTAAAATACGACATAAAGCCCTTTCAAAAATTAAAATGTTTAGAATAGTTTTTGAAAATTACTACACAGTTTAATTTTAATATAACAGTATAATAAACTATATAATTAAATAATTTTTACACAATTTTATACAAATTCTTATTTAATAAATTTATAAAATAATTCATTAAGATGGATATAAAATGAAAATTACTCTATAAACATAATTAACTTTTATTTAATTTAAAATTATATTTAACTTTTTTTATTTAATTAAACCTCGACTTATTTATAATGTCTTAATTATTGTAAATACTATTATCGTATGCAGTGTACTTAAAATTATTGCGTGCAAAAATATAGTTCTTACTTTTACTGTAATACATTTTTTTCGCAAATAATATTTTTAACGCTGTGACAGTTAACAATCTGCAATTTTTTAGGTAAAATGGATCTAAGATTTTAATTCGATGAATAACGTCATTCAAACTGTTCGTGTAAACTGTGACGGAAGAAAACGTAATCGATGGTTTCCATGTTAAAACGATACTAGGATACGAGGGCTGTATTATTCTTGTTTTATTTTTGTGCGAAAATTGTTTTTAAATAATAACTTGTTTTAAATAATGTATTATAAGAATTTACATTTTTAGTAATTTATTACATACATTCATCATGTACATTTTTGTATTTTGAATGCTTATCTAAAAAATGCTCTTTAGTTTATTAAATAAATAAATATTATTTGAATTTTTCAGATATTTTAAAACTGGGTTTATTTGGATTTATGTAACGTATACATTTTTTAAACATTTTTAAATTATTTTTAATTTTTTGTGCGTACGCGTTGTATAATAGAATGGTTTAAATACTATCGTAAACATTGTCATTGATTTTCGGAAAAACCAATATTCAATCATAAAACTTTTTATATTCCAGCTTCATACTTTTTGCAGGATAAGTTAGAAAACATAAAAATATTTATAGATTCTTACGAACAAACCAATAAAAAAAAGAAACAAAAAATAAAGGATATCAAGGACTAATTAACAAACAATCTCCCTGGACAACAAATTAAATCAAATAAAGCGAACTTTCTCATTTATCAAGCAGACAAACTAGCATGTCTCCATTACAACCCAGCTTTTTAGCACAATTTTCTATAATCTTCCTCGCTCACTCTCGCGACCTCGCGCAGGTGCTAGCATACACAATCCTTTCTCCGCATTTCCCATCATCTCGCAAAACTTAAGTAGCGATGACGCGCGCGCGTCGCACCGCCGATTATAACACACATCGATCGCGCGCACGACTACAAGGTATATCGCAAAATTTACCTTACGAGCAGCTTCAGCGGCAGCGCGCGTCTGTGTGTGAATTCCTGTGACGCGGTTGCGAAAGCTCGCCTGATGCTGGCGACGATTGTCGATGCTTGCGAAAGGATACCTCGATAATAACATGGGAATTCGCCATTTTTTTCTCTAGTGCTCGCGCGACTCTCTTTTCATGACCCTTTTTCTTTTGTTGCCGACGATTTTTATCGTGGATTTTTTCTGTTATTTTTTGCATTTTACCTGCATATATGCATTTCATAATGCTTCTTTTTTTTAATATCGCGTTGCACAGTGGTATTATATATTGGATTTATTGTTGGGATTGGATGGAGTGGGAGAGAGATGCGAGCACGTCTTAATTAACTGCCGTAATAGAAGGATTATGTTGAATTCTCGAGAGATCGAATCTTGGTGGCTAATAACGTTAAGTAATTGTCCTTATATATGAATATAATGCGTTCCGCGCGTGCTTCGTTATGTTTCATAATTAGCTGTGCACGTTATCTGCTTGTGTATATTTGACGATTTCTTAATTCTGCAATTTATTTTAATTGGGCATTAAATGTAGAAAGTTTAACAAAAGTAAATATTATATTTTATATAATGATCGGTTTGTAGGTAGATTATATCAGAGGAAAAGTGTCGATTCAATCTACAGATGCCATATGTATTGAAATAACGAGGAAAAATGTACAAAAAATGATATATACGAAAGCAAAAAAGCTTTTAATTATTTTCTTAACATACACACAGCAAAGCTCGTTTATTTATCGAAAATACTCCGAAAATTAAAATTTATTGTTTCAGTCTTCAACAACAGAGCGCTCCATTCTCTCGCATACGCGTGTCTCCGCGGAAAATTAATTTTCCCCGCATGCCCACGCTCTTTACCCTCTTTACCCTTTATGAATTTCCATCGTCGATGCACGAAATTCCTCCTTTTTTTCGCCAACAACGCGCTTGCGCGATGAAGCCGCCCTTACGAAAAATAAAATGCGAAAGGGGAATTGCTCAACGCGCGCTGCAACTCCCCGGAGACCTTTAATGAATCCAATAACTCTTCGGAGTCGCCTGGCGCCGAGCATGTTAAGCATTTTTCTTTCTTTTATAGCCTTTTGCTGAAATTCCTTTTATAGGTATAGTTTTGAAAAAATAAGTCCTTATGCCGGCAGTTTATAAAAGCGATCCGTTAAAAATTTTTGCTTCTCACGTGCATTGTCTATATATTTTGAGCGCGTACTACTTTTTTCTTTCTTGCACTTTGTTTTGCAAGGTATTGAAAAAATTTCCGCGTACGGTATTTGCGAAGCTACCCTAGATTAATACGAGCAAGTAGTGCAGTTTGAACTTTCGTTTTTTTTAATTATAGGTTCTTGAAGTATTTTTATAGGATGTAGCTTTTTACTCTAGAAAGAGTATGATCTCGTTAATAATACAAAAATTACACATAATTTGTATCGTATAATAAGTACTCACAATACACTATATACAACGTCGTTATATTTTATATATAAATTAATACGTTATGTTCCTTAAAATTATGGCTAATGAGTTAGAAAATGAAATGATCAGAATTTAGAATAATAATTATCAAACAGTTGAGTACCCTTATATGCAAATAATTATAAGAGCCCTGTACGTTAGTCGTTTTCTATTCATTCTAAAATAACTTGTAAATACGTATCTTTGTAAAATACAGACAACAACCAAGATAACTGCTGATTTATACTTCGAATGCACCAACCCAGCACTTTTTTACATATCTGCCTATAAATAATACCTTTCTATTTGCATGATGGACTCTTTTCTTTATCTAGTCGTTTGATGTGGGAATGATTAATGCACATAGATTTTCGTACAATTTCGCGCGCGCGCGCGCGCGCAGCGACTCGAGTGCCAACATTTAGTTTAAAGTTAGCGTTTTTAAAATGCTTTTGTATCTCGCGCGCCGTCGGTGATTTATGAGGACAAGACACGGTTTTTATCCATTATCTATATTCGCGCAGATGTTAACTGCATCGAGCGGCGCAACACATGTGTGTGCATTCGCGAGGCGGGCGGCGCGCCCCGCTCTCGTTCATTCGCTTGCCGACAAATATCTTTATGAATATTTAAATTTCAAATGGAGACGTCGAGCGGCCGCAGGTTGATTAGTGCATTTATATACTTTTTTCGTATCGTTCGCGCTCTGTTTTGACTTTGCTCCATATATATCGCTAAATATTTCCAGTGAACTATTTGTCATGATAGGCTGTGTGGCGGTTGTTTTACTCATTCATTACGCGTTACTAGAGCGTTCGAATGAAAAACATCGCGAATGTTTGCCACTGTTTAGCGAATGTAATGCTTATTAAACGACCTCATAGAATGAGGTGTTATCAGTTTACTTATTTCTAATATCCATTTGCAATAAAAGTCTAGAAAAAATGTTTCTTTAACCCATTACTTCCGATGCGACAGGTTAATGTCGATTGGTTTTTGCCTGTAAAGTGTGCAAAATTAATTAAAGTATAAACGATGAATCATGGCAGTTCAAAGTAGACGAAATGGTTTTCGAACAAAGCAAGTTCTTACCTATTTTGGGCGGCCATAATATTCAATTAAGCTCGAAAACTTTCTAAATTCTAACTTACGGTTCAGAAAGAGCAGAAAAACATATTTTTATCATTAATTTAATTTATTTAGCGTGATTTCTAGAATAGAAACCAATTGAGACTTTAAGGCGAAGGATCAATCGACATTCATATAGGTTAATAATAACTATTAGCCAAAAAAATAATATGATTAGAAACTTAATAATATTCACATCAAATATATAATCATCAGTAAAAACGTTTGCATTAATTTAGAATACTACAATTCGGAATAAGTTTTTTCCTAGCACTTATTGATACAACAAGTTCCACTTAATATCTAATATATTTGCCATTTGAAAAATCCTCTAGTCGACCTCCTTCATTTATTCCAATATGCATACGTCCTCGCGCAGCGACGCCGGAAAATGTCGTCGAACGCGTCCAATTGATTTCGTTTCGGATTCTCATTAGTCATCGCTTGCGACCTTGAAGTTGCCTGGTGATCGCCGCCCATAGTGACTCGTCGGGCCAGTTTGCAGATGGCAAAAACGACATTTGCTCGCAACGAAACTGCATCACCGAACACTGTATCTGACAAAGAAAATTCGTGCAGTTTTGCTTCTTTGCTTACGAGTGGAGAAAAAAAATGCTTAAAGATTTCACTTAATCCTTGATCGTTATTTTTTTACGAGTGGAACAAGTATGTAGTGTAATGGGTATTTTCGTGTTATTTTACATTAAAAATTGTTTTTTACATTATTTATAATATTTAAGTTTGAGCCTGAACTCTTAACTTGCATTGGATATCTATATTTAGACAATAAAGAGTTATTTAACGATCTTTAAAATTCTCTAGTTTTCCAACATGACGTAATAGTTTAGTTATTATATTAATGAAGATCATTCTTTCTCGTTACAATTATTTTCATCTTATATTCATTTTAATATTTTTAAATAAATCTAATATAACAAATATAAAAATATAAGAGAATATTATTTAATTTTGGGTGTACTTAAACTGGATGCTTAAAAATTAAAAAATTATTATATCATTTATTTTGCTTCATATTTAGAAAAACGAGTGTAGTTTCTTCTTTACAGTAAATTATAATAAAAGAAAAATTACAATGTAGCACAAGAATATTTAGAATACGCGGTAAATTTACAATAATTCAACATAACACTAACTTTAAACACTTTATGGCAAATATTTACATAAGTATCTGGTAAAGGCTGAAGCTGGTTTTCTCATAAACAATTTAAATACAAGCTAGAATAAACTGCAATGGTTGACTTTGGTTACACGTAATCTCAATAATATAACTATAAATCAAAGTATGCTAATAATATATTGAATTAATAATGTTAATTTTTAACACAGACTTTTATACCACAGCATCTGTATAGACAAAAATTAATAAATTACGAAATTAAAAGTTTTTTCTAATCCGCTTTGCCGAACTATAATCGAATACGCCTTTACTCGCCCAAAAGTATTTCAACGGCCTAAATATTATTAGAGAATCACGTATTCACTGTAAATGCTATCTTCCAGGTCATCCTCCTCGCATATTTTCACGTATTTCGTACATTTTCGCGTCGACATGACGCGCAACGGACGTATCGTCCAGCCGATTTTCGTCACACTGTGCGCGCGTTCAAAAGATGCGCGCATGCGCCACGCGAGACCGAAATATCGGCAATGAATTTTTCCAGGTGCGATCGCAGTCAGTTCTGAGGAAAAATATTCAGTGAATCAAAGGTATATTTTGGTGGCTGCAGGCGAATTTTGCGACAGTTTCTTAGTTTCTTGTTTCTTGTGAAGTGTAGTAATCAAAAAGCTTCAGGTACGAGTTTGTTTGTATTTTTTGTCTACATTGAACAACTGAGTTAAACAGTAACTTAATACTATAAAATAGTAATTAGTTAATTAGAATGTTTATGATTGTGCGCTTCACTCCAAATTTTTGATGGGTTATAATGTCGATTCGTTAAAAAGAGCATAATTTTTGTAGTGTTGAATTCAATGTTTAACTTGTATCTGAATACCTGTATGTATATATTATTATAAAAGTCTTATTCTATCAACCAAAAAAGATTTAACCATGCATAGAATTGATTGAATGATTGACTTTTTTCTGAATACCCAAAAGATACTAAATGTTTCCTTATGATAACCTAGACTGTTAAATAATTATCATAGATAAAAATAAACACAATAAAAATCATTCCTTTGGATTAAAGTCTGAACTTATACGACATTTTTCATCGCACAATCAATACACGGAAAATATAGTTATCTATAGAAAAATTACCAGTATATAATAATTCAATAAAATTGAATATTTGATAAGCTAGTTCACGATATAAAAGCTCGCGCATAACGAGCTACGAATTCCTTCCGATTTCCTCCAAAAGGACGTGAAAACTCGCGCTCATTATATTCGTACGGCGTCCTAAGTCGCCGGCAAATATCCTCGGTCTTTTACTTATACAATACCGTGCACTTTTTCTTTCTTTCTCTCTCTCTCTACCTATCTCTCTCCTCACTCTTTCTCCGCCACATCCGCTCGCGCTCGCGCGGCGCTTCGTGCTCATAATGATAGTTAGGCAAGATGCTTCCTTCATCGCAGCCTTGGAGATCTCAAGGATTTCTATTTTCTTCACCTTCTTTTTTTCCTTTCTTTCTGCTTTTTTCTTACGGATCATTCTTCTCTTATTTTCATATCATCCCACTGGCAGAATCGACTATTTATTTCGTGTGCTCCTTTGCGAAATGGAAGATGTGTATATCGCCGTTTCTTATATTCGTCTTCGCCTCTTCCTTCCTTCTGCGGATACGTTTTTTTGCTTGCCACGCGATATGGCGGAAAGAAACGAATAAAAGACGCTATTTCGTAAGCAATTTTAGAGTACCTTTATTTGAAATCGAAGATTTTCAATTGTTTTTTTAATTATGAAAAAAATTAATATTCTTGTTGGTGTACTTATTACAATATAAAACTTTTATTTATATAAAAAAATTTGTATGTAACCGATCGATTAATCAAGCAAAAATTAAATATAATAATTTATTTATTTATTTATTGGTGCATCGATCAATAGTCATTAGTAATGACAGTTTTACATCCATTTATAGAAATATAAAGAAAAATCATGTACGAAATCATGTACAAATAGTATTTGTATGTGATAAATATATAAGTATATGTTATGTGATCTATTATAATCTGTAAAATTTTGTATGTAATTGTATTATAGTAGTGCTTTTCTTAGTCCTGCGTCAATAATAAATAAATTAAATTATTTTTCAAACTAGTCAGATTTAGTTAAGCAAATTTTTGTATTATTTGATACTTTGAATTTTTCTCTTTAACCCTTATAGTTGTTGCACTCGGTTAGTCCAAAGTTCTTAATTGAAATATGTAGCATACCTATATCAAACATATTTGTGAATTACTTTTCTTTCAAAGAGGTGCTTTTTAATTATTGCTGACTGTCTTGTTTTTAGTGCGTTTATTTATACTTATATAATTGTTATTGTCTGTTAAGTTTATAAGACGGATATTTTAAAACCAAGTTGTTTCTAATTTGGTGAAGAAAACTTTGACTTGACTCCTACCATTTTTAGTTTTATTGATTTATGATTGAACTTTCTAAAATTATTGACCTGAAGATCTCACTCTAGTGACAGTTTGCACATTTTTAGGGTAAAAGTAAGTGAAGTGACATTTTTACTCCAAAAATTTTTTAACGAGCACATCATCGATTGAATTAATAATATCCTGCGTAAAGAATGAATTTTTGCAAACACTTTACGATCGAACACACCTATTAGATATTCGATACGTTTCGTTTCTCATCCCTCTAATACCACACGAAACATATTTTCGTCAACAAACTGCAAAAAGTCCTTGCCACGCGCGCTCGGTCAGCCGCACTCACTCAGCATCAATTCATACACCCATCGCTCTCCTCACACACACACACACAACATTCCGCGGCTGCACATCCACGTCGCTCTCGCGGCATTTCCGTAAACAGGGAATTATGCATTTGATCAACGACTCTCTCGGCCGCGCGAGCGACGGAACTGGAGCGTTCAAATAACGCGCGCATTCGTTCTAGCGCGGGGCGCTCTATTAAAAACACCATGCGGCTAAAAGAGCAAAAAAAGGAAATAGGAGCAAAAAAAGAGACGCGAGCGAAAGAGAAGAGCGGATAAAAGAGAGAGAGAAAAGAATAATGTGTGTGCGTGTGTGTGTGTGTGTGTGTGTGTGTGTGTGCGCGCACCCGCGGTCAAACAGCCGCGTGAAAGACAAATGCGCGCAAACGCGCATGGATAATGCAGGTATGTGGGTGTATGTACGCGAGGCGACGTACGGTCGCGGCGGCGGCGCCCAACTCGCGCCCATTGGCTCGAAACATTTGACAAACAATAATCATTTATTCAGATGTTTTTCAAGCGGCTCGCGCGGGTTGCACACACACACATACACACACGATATGCGGCGCACGCGCGCTACTTTCAAACGATGGCCGTGTCCTCTTTTCCTTCTTTCTTTCTTTCACGCGTTCTATTCTGTGTTTCGCTTATTCGTGCTGGCTTAATTTCATACTTTTTCTTATTGACAAATTTTGTTTAATGACATTTGTAGAATTAATTTGAAATATTTGCAAGTTGTTTTAGCTCTGGGTTTTGTACTTAACGGAATTAAAATGAAAATAGTAAGAATTTTTCATTTGCACCATTTACTGTATCGTCATATACTGTCGAATAAAGAGAATTAATACTCTGTTTGTTAAGAATGTAAAAGATTTAGTTGTTGAGTACTATATATTTATTTTTATCATTTCATTTACAATTAAGAAAGCACTATAAAAGATTTATAATATTTCTGTTTGAAATTATCTAAGTAAAACTCTTTGAATTTTTTGTAAATATTTCGAAAAATAGAAATATGTGAATATAAACCAAATTGTATGACGCAAACACAATAGGGAGTAGGAATATTTATGGAATGATCTACTGCAGTTTCAGTGTGATCGATTGTCGAAATTACAATACATCATTTAATTACTTTCTTCTAGATTTTTAAATCATAATCTATAACTATTTATAAAATTGAATTTCTCGAGAATTACTTTTTCATTTTATACTTTCTTCCATTTTCCATAGAGTAAAAAATGTCAATGTACAAATACTACATTATTTATACATTGACATTTTTATTTTTTGCGGTATTTACTTTTCAATTTATATTACACAACAAGCTGGTAAAGCAAGATTGATAGGTATAATTAATTAACGTGTTAATGAGTATTTGCGTTCTTGTCGATTAAATAGCAGGGAAGTAAGACGTCTGAAGAAACCTGTTGTAAAGCGACCCTACCTGTATTACGTTCATTAATAACACTTGCATAAAACAAATTTTTAAATTAAAAACTGAATTAAAATAAATGAATGAGTAAATGTATGTATATAAATATATAAATATATAGCTAAAAATATCGTAAAATACAACACGGGTCTAAAATAAATATAAATAAATATAAATAATCATCCTACAAAATAGGCGTTCAAAACCGTAACAAAATGAGTCAATTTTAAGTAAATTTTGCAAACTGTTGAAAAATGTCAACTTTGGTGACATTAAATAATAACAAATCATGAATTTTTATACTGCGGTTAAAGTAGAATAGGCTAATTATCAATTGTCTAGGTTAAATCGGAAAAACTTTCAGATTACTTAATTTCGAAGATGGATTTATTCGATTATGTTTCCTAACGCTTCAAATAATACTCCGTAAAATAAATTCCAATGAAATCCACCTCATCCAAGCAAACCTTCCAATTCTAATCGTACTAAACTTCAGTCCATTGAAAAGCGCCATTTTTCAAATCCCCATCGTATTGAAATCCTCATCCACCCTTCCAATAAACTCGCGGAAAAAGCATCTCCCGCAAAGAAGAGTGAGCTCCCCCCTCCCCGCACCATACACACATTTGGACTCGTCATTTTGGACGAAGTCCGCGCGCTCTCTCACGCGCGACTTTTCATCCCCGCGCGGCGTCAACTTTCGAGTGCGCTCACATACACAGAGAGCGCGTGCACATATTGGACATTTTCGAGGGTTCGGGAATGACGATCGGCTCCGGCCATGAATGACGAATGATTTGTTTGGGCGAACGCACGAGGGTGTGGGCGATGAGAGAGTGAGCGGGTGGGAAGGCATTCGGCAATAGCGCGCTGCAATATAGAAGCGTGCAGCAGCCGCCGGCCGATTCTACGCGAGGCGGCGGCGGCGGCGGCGGGCGGGCATCGAGCAATTTAATTTGTGAATTCCGCACGGACGAGAATGGCGCGAGCGGTTTCCCAGAAATACATACCGAACGCCCACCCGCTGCTGCAGGCTGACTCTCGCTCTCTCGCTCTGGCAGGCTTCTTCATCCTTCTCTCGCGCTGCACCGACCACTTTCCTGCTCTGTCCCTCTGTACAGCCGCAGCTGTAGCAACCTACCTCGCTCTCTGCCCTCCAAATCGCCTTATTCTACGTGTATTGCTTTATTGCTCATATTTTTCGGAAAATACATTTACTTTCTTCCTAGAGCACAAATTCACGGTTTATTAAATGTATCGAGTAGAAATTTATTTTTGGTTTTAAAATTAAGTTATTACATTTCATTCATTTATTTGACCTCCAAATTGCCTTGTTCTATTGATATTATTTTTAGGTAAATGATTTAGTTACTATAGACATGAAGGACTTATGAAACATATTTAGTAGGGATTTGTAGAAGTTATATGTAAAATATTCGGTTTACAATTCAAAGTTATGCATTCAAATTTCGTAGCATTACATTGCCTCTCGATGATTTCCTCTTTGCCCTTCATATATATACGTTGTTGTACTAATGCTATTTTTGGAAAACAATTTATCTTTCTAGCTGTAAATTAATGATTATGTGAAACGTATTGAGTAAACACTAAAACCATTATTAGATTTAAAGTATTTAGAAAAAGTGTGGTTTAGTAAAAAGCTAGTTTTTTTAATGTGTTACAAAAAGAGTGTATATTTGTAAACACTATAAATAAATTATGCATATGTTAAAAATTAATGAAACGTTATTTCAGTTAAATTATTTCTTCAAAATTTTATGAATTTAGCAATCCGTTTGGCATCCGCCAAGATTACTTTATGATCAAATTCTATTAGGGCTCCAATGAATTGTTTCACCAGTACTTATGACTTTCAAATACATTTATAATGTATTAAAGCTATTTTTTTATTTATATAATAGCAGTATAGAATAAAACTAATTATTTTCACATAAGGAAACATAAACATGAATATATTAAAAGAAGTTTATTCATTAAAAATCATAAAAAATGACCAGAGAAGCACCTTAATAACATAAAAGTGAGGCATATATAGTAGTTTGTCGATGAAGTGTTTCCTCGAAGTTTTTGCTTGCAATAACTTTTACGCGGACATCTTGAAAGTCTTGAAACTTTGTGGGAAGCCGTATTAGGTACGATCGATATACAACCAAAAGTTTATCCTGCATTTCTTAATATATTCTTTTAATTCATTATACCGCGATTTCAAATAAAAGAATCTAAATTACAAACTCTGCTCTCCTTTCATTCTCTTCCTCTCACATACACCCACTTCCGATTCTATCTCCCTCTAAACGCTCTCTTTCAGCGCGCATCGCTCTTCTCTCCTTTGCTGTCCCTAATGACCCGACTGCCCGACGCGACTACGGCGACAAAATCAATTGCGGCGGGCGAGAGAGAGAGAGAGAGAGAGAGAGAGAGAGAGAGAGAGAGAGAGAGAGAGAGAGAGAGAGAGAGAGAGAGAGACTGAAAAACTCGCCTCGCCTCGCCTCGTCTCGCACAGCTTTTCTCCTGAGCTTTGTGCGCCAAAGCACTCGGTGTGAATATGCAAAAGTGTAGGTGTGCATGTGCATGAGGATATATATTCACTTATGGTACTTGAGACTACTTGAGAGAGTTTGTCGGAAGTTGGGGATCTTTTGCCCTGTAAATATCCGGTGTATACCGGGGAGTGAAATTATTATGAGATAGAAGTAGTGCAGCTACTTTTGCGCGCACTTGGTATTAGATTATTAAATGAGAATATACAAAAAAATGAATTTTGCTTTGCAGTTTAGGATTCTGCTTACAACAGCGAAGTGTGTACTTAGTTTTCATACGATTATGCAGTTTGATATGTGTATGAAAGTCAATTGAACATTGAAACTTTCCCGCCTTGAATTTGACAGAAATGAATAAAATTGACTTTAAGAGCATATGCATTTAGATTTTAGTATTTTCATAATTTTATTAACGAAAACTATTTACTCAGCCAACTAGGTAGATGTTTATAATTTTTAAATCGAGGTTTCGACAACTGGTTTGTCTTCCTTTTCAAGTATTGCAAATTACCACCCAGTATTAAAATTACATTTCTTCGATGTAAGAGATGTTTGACAAGCGAGGTCTCGTGTACAAGACTTGAAAAGGACGACAAACCAGTCATCCGAACAACATCATAAAAAGTAACAACTGGTTGACTCATTATACATCGTTTTTCCTTCCAAATATACATTCTACATGAGTGATATGATCAACCAAAAGTATTTTTATAACTATAAGCCATTAATATTATTCAGTATTTGGTCGATAATACAATGTGAAAGGTTAAGAGAGAACTTACTTAACTCCGTTACACACGTAATACCCAATAATAATTTAAATATTATAAAAATTATAATTCAATGTATTTTGAAGAATTTTTCCGTAGTTACTGAGCAAAAAAGCACTGTAAGTCTGGTTTGAGCAGTTAAAAGTTCTTGAAAAAGTAAAATATGGAAAAATTTGTAAACAAAATTCATAAATAATGAATAGAAAGAGTAAATTTGATACTTTAACATGCCCTCTTTGAATTATTCTACGACTATTCTTCTTTATTTTACAACGCACTTTATTTACTGAAAAATGTTACATTTTTAAAACAGACTCCGTATGTTCTTTTTATAAGATGATAGAATTATGAGTTACCTATTTCGAGTAATTTATTTCGTGACTTCAAGATTATTATATTCACCAAATCATACCGCCCAACCCTGTATATAGTTATTACATCAAAATCGGCGCCAATGCGTCCCATTATTACCCGCAGTCGCGTGTAATCGAAGTGTCGTGTGTACACACATGTAATGCGTACCCTGCACGATCGGTAATGCGACTAACACACTTTATACACACACACATGGTACATAATACTACAATAACGCGCCTTTTTGTGCAATGCGCGCGCACTCGCGCGATCGGCACGCGAGTATAGCCACGATTAGCGTGACGAGGGTCGCGTTTTACGAAGAAAGGCCAATTGGCTTGGTTTTAATAAGCGCCGCGCCGTCCGCGGAATGTCACTGGGCGGGAGTTTCGCTGGAAACTTTTTGCCCGAGAACAAGGCGAATTTTTGCGAAAACTTTTGTTGTCGGATGTTTCGAGAATATAATTAGCTTGGCTCGTGCCTTTTTCGGAATTAAATGGAGTTTTTATGCGAGCTTTGCCGTGAGCAATTATTTTTAGGAGGTTGCGCGGTATAATTAAGTTTGATTTTTGGAATTGAGGTCGAACTTTTTGTTTAAATGCGCACAATGAAAACAAAATTTAGTGAGTTTAAATAACAGCCATTTTAATACCTTGGATTCGGACTATATATACCTAGGAACTATACCTAGGAATTCGGATCGGGAAATGATTTACTTGAAATTGATAAACATTTATATTAATTTTAAGCAATGATTTTTGTAATACAAGTAAATATTTAGTACAATAAAATAAACATTATTTGTTTCAAATAAATAATGTTTTATATCGTATATTGAATAAACATATTAATTTGTATTTCCCAATTCTTCTTCGGTGCATATATTCAGAATAAACAATATCAAGCCCATTCATTCAATTCTACCGTGAAAAGAGCACCAACTCTTAAATATAATATAATATATCCAAAAACGTATTTCTTACATTATTTTAAACAAAAACCATGAGTCTTTTTCTTTAGTTTCAGCTTACTGGTATAATTAACAAAAATTGATAACTCGTAGAAGAAACGCAAAAACAGTTAAAACTCAAAGATCCGTTTCCTTCAAATCGAATTTTTACTTCGATAAAGCATTCACTCAATCTATACAGGCCCAATAAACAATCACAAAAATCATTTTTCTTTCCTTCAATTTCCTCCATTCCAAAGCCGCCATTGTGACACTTTTTTCTCTCTCTTTTTATCACGCGCGCCCCACCTTTAACTTTTAAAACACGCCAACGCCTGAGTCAAAACCAGCGATGAGATGCGTCATGGCGCGCACGTGCGGCGTTATGGAGTCTATGATAAGCCTAGCCCCGACAATTTGGCCTCGCGCTTGCGCATGCAACAAAAAGAAACCGCTGAAACGCTATTATCGTTGGCAGGCGATCGCACCACCGCGTAGTCGCACGTTCTCCCTTCCTGTGCCGATAACCGAAGCGGCGAATTTAATCTAAAAAAATAGTTCTCCTCGCGTGCATGCGTGTACACGTTTGTGTGTGATTTTTTTTTCGCGCGGAGCTAGGAGGAATTATCTAGCGAACGAGTGCTGCGCAGCACTGTTGCGATAATGGGCCTTTCATTGCTTTATTGCGGATATTATCGGTAATTTGATATATAATGCGCTTTTGGAGATGGAATTCAGTTGTGGTATCTGAAGAAAATTAAAAAGAAAGTTTTGTTACATAAAAAGTAGTTCCTAAAAAAACTTTGCAATTTACGTTGTTGAAAATTGTAGAAAAGGGATTAAGGTGTGGCCAAAGTTAATTTAAATTTAAATTTCCCGTTTCGAATCTTGCTGACTGAGATATGAACAATTTGTTTTAATCAAATATTAAAACCGAATTACGCAAATCAAAGACATCCCTTGCTTATTTACTCAGCTACTATTATTTAAATTTAAAAAAAATATTTTAATATTTCGACAAATGCCATTCGAATAAAAAAGTATGCAAATGGCATTCTAAGCAGCATATAAATCTTTACTTGTAATTTTGTATAATGGTACAATTGGTGCATTATTATATAAGGAAGAGCAATGGTTTCTAGGTTTTACATAATTTGGTTTATATATTTAAGAGGTAACACCACTCTAGCGGCCCGAAAAAATGCCTAATTTGTACGATTTTTTACAAGAGTAGGAAAGAAGGGATTAAATTTATTTTTTGAGGTACAAAAATATATTTTTTTTACATTTAAATACAAAATGACGGCTATACAGCGAATCTCGTGAGAAGCCTTTTTCTCAAACCTCCAAACGGGAGAACACTTTTCTCGGAAAGTATGAGACCTGGAACAAAAAACCAAAGAAATTCTTAATCTATATAACGTTAACTTTGGAAGTACGTAGGGTTTTTTTTTTATTTCAATTTTTGTAGAAATGGCGCACTTCTAAAAAAAAGTCGATTTTGCTAAAAAAAACGATGTAAATTGTTTATAAAAAAAATTTACATTCAATCGAAAAACGGCTACGTACTTCTTTAGAGAATCAATTTGTCAAGCTACGGTAAAAACTTCAATCCAATCCATGCAATAGTTTACGAGAAATCTGTTCTCCCAGTTTAAAATAGCCGCAATTTTGTATTTAAATGTAAAAAAAATATATTTTTGTACCTCAATATATGTATAGTAAACCCTCAAAAAAGAAATTTGATCCCTTCGTTCCTATTCTTGTAAAAAATCGTACAAATTAGGCATTTTTTCGGGCCGCTAGAGTGATGTTACCCTTTAATTACAACCAACTATTTAGCTTTCGATCGGTAGATTTAAGACAGGAAATTTTCGTTTTTAATTATTTCTGACGACCCTTTTGAAAGAATTTTACAATATAGGTATTGAGTGATCCCCAGAATGAATTCGACAAAAGAATCTTGTCATTTAGATTGTTCAAAAATTGCAGAAAAATGATCTTCCTCTTTTTCTTAAATACACGCATAGAAATAATGACCTGAAACTGCTAAAAAATTTTACTGGGACGATAACAGTTGTTGCTACTAAAACAATGCAGTCTTTTCAGCAAAACATTTCTATCCGAGTAATAAAAAAGAAAAACAACAAAAGAAAAAAGGGAATGTAATATAGAAATGAAGTGTAGGATTTGCGAACATGGTCATACATGAAAAAGCCGTAAAACATATGCGATGTCGAATCGCCTCGCGGCGCTCGCATGGCGTGCCATCGGTTGATCGGGTGACAGCGCTCCATCATCGTTTGAATGTAGTTGCGGTGGTGTTGCAGGTCTGGAGCGGGTCGCGGAGGAGTTGATGGGCCGTAGGAGATGGAAGCAATATCAGGACACCCTGTACAGCGGCACTCGCAGCACGGACAACGCGTCGACGGCGGCGAGCCAACATCACCAGCAGCAGCTTCAACTGCAGCTTCAGCAGCTGGCGCAGGTCATTATTACACTATTATATATCTCCTTATTGCGCGTGACTAATTTGTAAGTAGGCTATTCTTTTTGCAAAGTTACGGTATTGAAACAGGACGCTGGTGGTTAACGGGATCCTCGGGTAGATTAATGAAATGTACACCTTTGTTTTGAACTGAAAAAGGCATTCGTTTTTAAGAAAATTAAATACATCTGAGAAAATTATTACACTTTACAATTTGTGGCGAGTCTTATGCCTCGTCTTCACTGGTACTTTAATAGAGGCTCGCTTTAACTTTTAATATTAAATAGCATTACACTGATGATGGACAGAAAATTTTAACGAGTTCCATTGTGTAGAGAATTGTTTATGCTATTTTTTCATACTAAAAAAGTTTTTGTTTTCTAAACAAGGTAAATGTTATTCAAGATTGAAAGGTAAAGCGAGATCTATTAAACTGTCTGTGAAGACAAGGCATTCCCAAATGTATTTCTATACATTTTATATAATAGTATCAAATTTGATCAAGTATTTTCTTGTAATTTATAACCATCAGTTAAGTGTTTTTATATCAATGTATTAAAGGTTTTCGTAAGCTTTATAAAGAATAGTATACACTGAGAAAAGCATTTCAGTCGTATGCCATTAACATAATATAATAAAGACAATATTGGTGCTGAAACTATCCATATTGTTTCATTTACGATTAGTGTTTTGTTCACGAGCCAAACTTCATACAGTTCATATGATTGTTATATATTGCTTTAGGAGCAATGCAACAAAACAATGACGCGATGTTGGTAGTGCAAATTTGGTCAAAATCAAGAATTCGTCGATTTTTACGGAAATTTTAAAAGTATAAAATCAATTAATTTATTTTGTGCGAGACTTGGTTTATCAACTATTAATTTAGCTTGATTTGTTCCCATAGTAGGTTTTATTTGACTTTTTTAAATATCATACAGTAA
Source organism: Gastracanthus pulcherrimus (assembly GCA_949152435.1). NCBI lineage: Eukaryota > Metazoa > Arthropoda > Insecta > Hymenoptera > Pteromalidae > Gastracanthus > Gastracanthus pulcherrimus. The sequence continues at coordinate 68,450,814 of OX424572.1, forward strand.
CGTAATCTATACAAGTCGAAAAAGACCATACGCTTTAATGCAGATGATGACAATAATAAGTATAAGTATTATATGGTTCTAACTGATGTTTATTTTCTATTAGTAACTGTTGTATAATGGTTGACGAACTCTATATTCTAATAAAACAAATTGCATTACGTCCGGAACATCTGTTGAGATATATAAGTAATTGTTCCATGGCATATATTGATTGATAAATTGAAAAGTCTATTGAAAAAATGAGTATTATATAAATAAAGTCTGAAAAAGATATAAGGTAAAGATTGTAGCAAGGCCCCCTCTCGCATGTCGTCCTCCAGGTGCAGCAGGCGAAGCCCGCGGACTCGCCGAGCCAGTCGCTGAAGGCGAGCCTAGCGAACCAGCAGCAGCAGCAGCAGCAGCAGCAGCAGCGCGCCGCCGCCACGACAAACTGCACGTCCGGCGCTGGCGAGGCACAGCAGCCGCAGCTTCGCTCGCCTCGGCGCGCCGACGAGACGGGCGCCGGCCCGCCGGAGAACGGCCGGCTGCTGTGCGGCACCCGGGAGAACGGCCAGCCGCCGGAGAACGGGCCGGACGCCGCTGCCGAGGAGCAGCCGCTGCCCCTCGAGGACGCTGCCGCAGCCGCGGCCGAGAAGAACGGGGCCGCCAGGGAGCCACCCACGACGACGACCAAGGGCCTGGAGGAGAACAACGGCGAGCTGTTGGGCCTAGAGGGCGAGGAGGAGGAGGAGGGGGACACGGCCGCGCAGAGGATCAAAAGGGAACGACTCGACGAGAGGATAAGGCTGAGCCCGCTCAGGGGGGAGGACCAGAACCAGCCGGACGGACGCCAGGATCGCCCGGACAAGACCAACGACACGGAAGGGACCAAGGTATGCAAGCTTTTTCCTACCGACATTTTCCCTTATTTTACATGAAACCTCAAGACATCTTACCAATTTTCACTCAAATAAACCACATTCGGAGTAAAATAGGTCATATATTGGGAAGGAAACAATCTACAAAAACTATAACATTTCATTTTACATATACTCTAATAAAGATCATATTTAATCAAAGATTTAAACTACATGCAAACTCAATAAGTTTTTTGCACAGAACCTGAAAAATATTACTTTTCCTAGGAACCTACGGAAAATAGGTAAATAGTATTCTTTGTTAAATTTTATTCGTAAGGAGCAACGATTACTAGTAACACATGGATGCAGGATAGGATATTTATTTATGAAAGCCCTAGTAGGAATAATTTCTTGCCAAACAGTTCTTGATGATTTTCAAAGTTTGGCAGTTAAAGTTTGACTGAACTTTGCCCAACTTTCATAACTTCGCCGAAGTTTGTCGAATTTTACAGAAATTTGAATAACATACTTACATTACCTAACTTATCTAGTGCTCTATTTAAATTATTTACTTTATTTGTTTAACTTGATCAATTATGACTAACTTTGCAAAATGTCGGAAGTTGACCAATTTCGCGACATTTGTCAAAGTTTTGCAAGGTTTAACAAGAATAAGCATAGTTTATATAAAGATTTGCAAACACATTTTATTGCTTTTTCGTTAAAAATCGTGAACTATATTTTGGAGCACTTTTTGAATATGGACATTTACGAATAGCGTTTTGAAACCTTGAAGTTTAGTAAAGAAGAAACTACGATGCACGATTAAACCAAGAGAAATCTAATTTACAATTCAAAGCGCTTAGCATTGGCTATCTGACATTCTTATTCTCTGCCAAATATGGATTCATTTAGCATATAACTTACCATTGAATTGCAAAGTACATAAAAGTTCGGCGTCGTTCACGATTTAGTGCTGCTAGACTTTTAAGCAATCCGCATATATACGTTTATCTAACGAACTAAAATGCAATAGTAGTAAGATTTTCTGCAAATAGTATGCCATTTTCCGGAGGAAAAAGTTATAATTTTCGTCAAAGCTTGAACATTTGTAACATCACTTCAGGCAATCACAAATACGACCATTTTATAGCCTACTTACGTTGGTGCTCTTTATAATTAATACACAAGCACCTATTCACTAAAGTTTTGGAGCAACTTGATGATTAAATTAAAAAACTAAATTTATTGTTATTTGCTAATGAATGGTATGCTCAAAATTGATTAAATTTTTAAGTTATAAACGTCTGATCCAAGAGAAGTACGTTTAAATTTTCATTTTTACATTCAAACAAATATAAAATCAAATTTTTCATCTACTCTAATTTGCTTTATTTTCCAATGTTGAACATCCTGCAGGTCTGAATATATTAATTTGAAAAAATATAAACGACAGTAAAACTTTAATTTTGCTTCGATGTATAATGTTCAAAGCTCATGATGTTCAGATTACATTTCTCCCTAGACTTTCAAAGGTAAAAATTAAAATTGCCGTTGTTAACCCATTGCCTTTTTTTATTCCAACGTAATAAAAAAGCAAGGAAGCTCTCATTGTCTGAAAATGTAACGACAGCCCTCTTCCAATCTGCTCCCACAGGAAGTGAAAGAGGAAACGGGCTTGGAACGGCCCCAAGTGACGAAGGGCCTGCTGAGGGTAAAGAAGGAGGAGGAGCTGCAGGAGACGCCGGGCCCCGGTGGCGGTGGCCTACACTGCCCGGTCAGGCCCACGTCCACGCCGCTCATCAGCAACAACAACAACAACAACGGGGCTGCCAACAGTGCCGAAGCAAGTGCAGCGGCAGCGGCGGCGATAGCGCGCAGCGCCTCGACGCCACCCAAGAAGGAGGTGATATTCTGCACGCCTACGTTCTTGCTGGGCCGACGGCCGAGTCCGCCACCCGAGGACTGGAAGCCGCTCGACAAGTGCTACTTCTGTCTCGATGGCAAGCTGCCACACGACGAGCAGCCGCCTCTTGTGAGTGTAATATTCACCCTTTTTTCCATTTACCATTTTTGGAATCTTCTTTGGTAATCTTATGCTGACGTCTTTTAACACCGTTTCGTTCCTGAATAACAGTCTGTAGTGAGAAAATAGAATTTTGATGCATGAAATTGGCTAAAAAACTAATTTCAGGATTTCAAGAATTTGCATATTATTTTTCGCTTTTCTCTTGTGGAAAATGTTCTTTAAACTTCTAAGATATCACAGAAAGTTTTTTAAACTGTTTATTTTGCTTTGAAAAGTATATGTAGACCCAACAGGAGCGAGAAGGTAACGTTATTTTGTATTTAGTATAAGAAGATTAATCAGAAATTTCAGGAGCAAACTTTTTCTTATGTTGTGCGATATTATTTAACCCCTTGATTTAAAGTGACTTCCGATGCAATGCGTGTTCGAATAGAATTGACGTAATCAGAGAATTATGCATTATGCATTACCTATGCAATTATTTATAAATTAAAGTCTGACAAGGAATCTGGTATTAGATATTCAATTTCATCAAATATACCCGATTAAGCTAACATATTTCATTAAAAATATTTGAACACATAATTTTTAGTAACTTTTTACAAACTATTGACTGCTTTAAAATCATTTGTTTCATTTTATGTTTTCACTTCATTTCATATAAGGAATATAAGTTACACATAATGGGCAAATTGTACTGGTTCGACAACATTTCACAACAAAAATCATTGTACGATTTAATACTAAAATTCGTTACTAACATTATTCAGTCCATTTGTTAAAACGAAACCACTATATGGGTTTCAAATATTTTGACGCATGAAGAATTAAAAATGAAAAGCAACGTTTTAAATGTTCGCATTCAAAAAAATATTTCTCAAAAAACAGCGAACAAGCATATTTATCAATAGGTATTGAATTAATTTATAAAAATGAAGTGGAAATATGAAAAATGAAATGTGTTTCCATGAATTTGAAAATTTCACTCAAAAAGTCATAACTTTAGAATCAATTTAAGTAAAAATCAAAATGAATGAGCGACTTATAAGTAAATCAATGTTTTTGCTAGTATTAGCTACCAATTAATAATAATTGCATAACTCAAGGATTGTGGACTAACTCTATAAAATTATATATGATTTATGAAAATATATACTTAAAGTGTTCTACCAATTTAAACATTTATCGTGCTAATCTCAATTTATTCTTAATTCAAATAATCGAATATATTTTTTGATTTCATAAATTGCACTTCCAGAACAAGATTATGACAACTCAATAATTTCGTTCGGTTTCAATGTAAAGAATATCTCATAGAAGAATAAACATACCATCAATTTCAAAGTAATAATAAAATTTATATAAAAATGCTTTAGCTCATAGATAAAGTTCGTTTCTGAGTTAGTTTTCCAAAAATCTAGATATGTGAATTGTTCCAGACTTGTTCTGTAGGTGCAATATAAGCAAATTCTCTGGAAATGAATTTTTTTTAATTTATTACTCTATAAGTTTTCCAAACTAAATTATGAAAAGTGAAAATGTTATTTAAAAACCAAAAACTTCAAAGATTGCCCATACCTTTATTCTCTATTCCATCGACTACTACCAAAACATTTATTAATGCATCACGAAAGTACAGGTATATGTTGACTATAAATATAGTAAAGGATAAAAAACAAGGTTAATTCCTTTGTGCCCTTAGAATTAATAAACGTTTAATGCTAGATAGCTACATGTATGGGTAAACAAGATAACTTTTATTTTCACAATTTGACAGCTGGTAAATACTCATGGAAAATTCTCAATTTATAATTCTTTTAGTATGAAATAGTGTTTCGTTTATTAAATCTAAAAGCACAAAGGAGACAACCGTTTTCCCATCTACTGTATTTGATGAGGGGTGAAGAAAACCGGATTATTCCACTTTTTGTGAAAATTGATTTTATATGTTTTTTCATCATAAAATACATTGTTGTCTTCACATCTACGGTGTTAGTTTTAATCTAAACTCAAAATGCAGTCATTAACAAAGCATCTATAATGCATTATTTCATTAAAATCTATTATAGAAAAAGAATACAGTTATTCTCAATTTTCTCACAATGAATAGAAGTGGAATTATCAAGGGGCGGTTAATGGCTTATAGTCAAGACATACACGTGCTTTCGTGGCGCCTTAAAAAAACCAAAGTCTCCACGAAGAACAATTGTACCTGAACTGAAGGACTGGTCTGTCCGGTTGTGCAAAACACGCAGAGTCCGCAAAGCGACAGCAGCCAGAGCTCCCGCTCGGCGGAATCGCCCATGTCCGTGCAGGTCGACCCGATGGCGGCATCGGTCGTCGCGGCCGCCCTCAGCGGCACCTATCCGACCCTGCTGCCCCAGTGGTGCCTGCCGCCAAGAGAGCCGCCCCACGTCGTCGCCGCGGCCGCCGCGGCCGCCGCTGCGGCAGCGGCTGCAGCGGCCCAGCACCAGCACCATCACCAGGAGAACGCAGGCGCCGATCAGCCGCTCGACCTCTCCGCCAAGCCCAAAAACTCTCAGGTCAGTTTTTAGTGAATGCATAATGGATGTCTCGTGATCATGTGTTTTGTTCTTCTTCTTGCTTCTTGTCGAGCTGTCAAGCGAGGCCTACAACAAGCGTTTTTATCACGGTTCACTCGCTTCTTGTACAGAACGACGAGCTAGTAAGATCAGTCATTTTTCTAGCTACTAACCTAGCCTTTTTTTCACTAGTACCAACTGTAATTAATACAAACATAACCAGTTGTGGGCATAAATACCAGTTAAAGTATTGGTACTGGTGAAAATGGCCAAAGTGACAAAAACGCTTTGATGTAGACCCTGTTTCAGACAAAAGGAACAGGATGTTCGAAATTGCAGCTTTAGTCTCATTTTACGATGATGAGCTTTTTTAATGTGGTACTTGTGATGAGGAAATATATTGTCATAATTATAAAGATAAAATCGAATTGATTTGTAGATTTGAACTCTTCATGCGTCTCAATGTTCATTCAAAAAATTCTTTTTCATTGTAATATTTATGTGGACTAATCATTTACACTGGCATTGTATTTCTCTTATATTTGAACTTTAGATTTTTATTAAATATCGAAAGTGAACGTTTTTTATCATTGTTTTATACAGAATTCAAACGCCATATAGAATAATAGGATGCCGAAAGAATTCAATATGGCTGATAATACAACAATATGACTACCAACAAAAACATTTCTTGTATACCAAAGAAAATGTATGCATGCTGCCCCAGCTATGTTTAATTATGTAATCAATCACAAGGCAATTTTAAAACTATTGAAATTCATCAATTTTTAATTAATATTTATATAAACATTGCTTTAATTGTTGTTAAAATGACTTATTAGTTATATATTAACACTGTTTTGCATAACAAAAAAGAATTACTGTCTTTGCGATACAATGTTCCTTATTATATCCCCCCATTATGAAATGGAACTAATATTTTTACATTTTTTAACTATTACTCAAATGACTTAAAAAACTAAACAGCATTGTACATTTAATAAATATTCCTTACAAAAGGAAATTTTATATTTATTTTTATTGTTTCATTGGTTTTGTACCTTCAATCATCGTAGTGTGATTATGGCAATAATAGTGCATGAAGCACCTCACAATATTCATCGATAATCAGACTTCATAATAATTTATTAAATATGATTTTCACAGTTATATGCTAACTAAAGATCTTTTAATAATATAAGAAATAATTCTAATAAGAAGAATGAATATAACTTTCAAAATAATGACTGATATTAATGCAATTATTTGATTATAAACATTGAGTTTATTGTCTCGGAACATAATCAAATAGTTTTTGCTTCATAAAGAATTTATAAAATGAAAGAATTTTTGTTAACTAAATACTCATATTATTACAGTCAATTTTCTTTGTTTATATGACTTTTGAATATCACTTTTATGCGAAATTCTTTTTAAACTCTTCTTTGTAATATCTACGTAACAAAGAACATTTTTGATGTGCGTGTAAAACGCATGTGCACACACTTCAATTCAAATAATTTGCGAAATAATTGTAAATGTCGAGCTGAGCTAAGAATTCCGCGAATGATAATACGAAATTTCAAGAATTTTATAACGCAAACATTTAATAATTGTTTTGTTCTATTACAATGCAACTTTTCATCAACATCAATTTTATTTACGACTAAAATGTTCTGAAATTCCTTATTACAGGACAACAACATATCTATACTGGAACAACAAAAGATACCTCTACGAATGTCAGCAGCCATCGATCAGAAAACTATTTTTAAGTAAGTAATCCGACATATATGTATTATATTTACACATATACACCTACACTGTAAAAACAAACCAATTTTATAAATTATGAAAAATATTATTCTCTTCTTCAAGAAGAAAACATTTTTTTACGAGTATCAAAGAAAATTTGCAGCTAAGAGCATTATATACATTTTCGCGCAGCCTTGAATGGAAAAGTGAAGCCTCGAGCTCAAGTACGCGCGCTTCCTAGTACGCGGTTACTCGGATGCCGGCTTTTTATGACTCGAATGAGGCTGTTGATTATTTCTAATGTTAATAAGGATCGCGGCCCATTTGAATTGAATTTATCGGCAAGTTTTACGCTCGCGGCTTTATCTGATGAAGTGCTGCCGTTTAGCATCCACGGAGTAGAAAAGTATTTTCGTTTGAAAATATACTCGTAGCGACTGTTCGCTTTGCATGCACATCACGAACGCGAATTACAATTTTGATTGGCTGTTACGAAGAGCCTAAGACATACATTATGAAAATTTATCGGCTTCTAACGAGCCTATAAGTTTTTCTGCCAACACTTTCTGTATACTGTATTCTACAGTGAAAAAAAAATTTGTTAAATCTAAGTAAACGTTTCCTTGAATCGTACTAAGAAATGATTTACTTAAATAAAGTAAATATTTCTTAAATTTAGTAAATATTTATTGAATTGATGATTACCAGTCTAAACATAATTAAATATTTACTATTATCAAATAAAATTTACTATTGTCAAATAAATCTTTTCTTAGTACGATTCAAGGAAACGTTTACTTAAATTTAACAAATTTTTTTTTCAGTGTAGCATTTTTGTATACTACATAGTGTTTCCTTCATAATTATACCACATTGTAAAATAGTTATGTATTACTTTAAGTCAAATAAGTAAATTGTGAGCATTGAAAGATTGTAATATTAGTTAGAAAGAATGTTTAGTTTAATACATTTATTAGTGTATTCTGATAGCAAAGTCAAAAAATAGTTTCACAAAAATGCAGTCGTAATATGTGTCATAAGCTTGTACGTGATGGTTGTAAATAAGTTTATTTTCAATTTTCTTAGAATACTAATCAGGATAGCTTGAGTATATTTGTCACTTTAAGTATGATTCACTGAAGAAAATTCCTCAATAATGCAAAAATATCGTTAAACAATTGTGTTTTGTAAAATTTAAATTTAGCGTAGCACGCATCAAAACAGTATGTTCGCAAATAACAAATCTAGCAGATAATTTCTCCTCTGCGATTGATGACTAATTAGTAGGCATTACATTAAAGCTGTCGCAGTTGAGACTTAGATGAATCGATTGCACTGGCAATTTGCATGCGCTACAAAGTTGCGCAAAATGTGGAAGGCGCGGTTTGTATCGCGCGCGGACGCCGGAATATTGTCGTCTTTTCCATAAATAGGAAAAAGAAACGCGCGTCGGCGTATATATATTACCGATCGAACCCTGCATCTTCGGGGTCGATGACAGGGGGCAGCCTCGACTTCCTTATCCAACTGGCTTTATCATCCGTGTAAACGCACTCCTTGTGTATTGCCCTCGCGCTCGCACGCGGTTCGGGCTGTTTTCTTACTCACTCGTCAAACTTTACTTCGATTTCTTTTATTGAAATTTCAGAAAGTTATAATAGTACAGAATTCTTTCATTTTCAATTTTAGTTACAACAAAATTAATTTTGGCATTAACGCCACTAATAAAAAACGTAAACGTGAATAATATTCTGAAGATGCATTTTTTGTGGGAATAATAAGAAGATACACACTGTTAAAAATTGATAGCTTCAATAGAGGGTAATTGAATTTTCAATTACTTATTGTAAATACAGACACAGTTTCATAATTTTTTATATATTTTATAGTCTTAGAAATGAAACTCTAGTATTTCGCTAAAAATCGAAGTTTACATATTTTGCTTGTCGCCAATTTTACTCTCTTTCATGTGTCTTACTTAATTTTCCTGTATTATAATACAGATTTCATTTAAAATAATACCATTGGGACGAATTTACACAGTAGTACTGCACTTGAATTTCCATTTACATACCTATAATTTTTTGAGTTACTGAAAACTAATACTTACTGTACCCAGTATTTCTCAATGTTAATATCTTTATTTAAAAAATATAAAATCATATAGTAACTCGATGAAAAGTAATTTATTTTAAAAACTACTATTTCATGCAGTTTTTGTATGATTTTATCACTTCTTAAATAAAATATCGTAGGGCGCAGTAACTGAATGACCCTAATAACTGAAATTTCAGTCAATAATTGAAAATTCAAGTAGCTTTTTATTTAGTTAAAATGTAACTCGTTCTCTGTAGCAGAAGTTTTTAAAAAAATTTAAACGGCGATATAAACATAAAATAATGTAAAAAGGTCGATCAATACGCGTGAATACTCCCAAGTATAATACTTTTAATTGTATGAAAATCAACATCCAAAATTTGTCAAAAGCCCAAATAAATCCCATTCGCAACCAAAGTCCGTAATTCTTACCAAACAGCAGGGCACGCGCGAGAGCTTCGTTCTAATTCACTTGGCGAGTTTCGACAACAGCGCGCGGCGACGAGCTTGCAAGTACGCAATATCTGCCGAGGGGGTCGCCAGAGAAATCTACGCGCGCCGGTTTCGCGAACCGCCTCGACCGCACGCTGCAGATACAGAGAGGCGCGTGGGGAGCGAGAGCGCAGCGCGCGTTCGTTGCCCTCTGCGGCGCGCGCCTGCAGAGAGCTTTCGATGTGTTTTTCGACGGAGTCGTGGGCGATTTTTTTATGTACATTGTTAGGTTCGTTGAACGCGATTGGCGAACGGCCGGCTTTTCATGCTTGAGAACAAATTACTAGGATTTTGGAATCTGGTCAATTATACATTGCTATGATTGGATTGTAAATTATGTGCTAGGTGTAATAGGCTTTAGTATATAATTAATAATGTTATCATTACAAGTTTATAATTAATTAAAAGCAAAACAAATTAAGTTTTCTTCTATAAAGATATCACGGAAGAGTTAAGTAAATTAGTGTGTCTGGAGAGGTAGGAGCGATATATCGCATCATACCGTACCATTCCATAAGATTCTTCCGTTTATATAAAAGTTTAATCAAATGTTAAAATCAATTTCTTAAGTTTATCTTTTGGAATTGAAAAGTAAATGCAAGTTATTTTAACAAAGTTTTAAAAACAAAATAATTTTTGTTTAATTTCATTTTAAAACTTAATCATCTGCGAACAAGCTCTAGCGAGTGAGAATTCGTAGATATTCCAGTAGTTCTATACTAATATTATTGACATATTTCTTGTTTTTTAATTTTTTTAAACATTTCTCTATCAAGCATCGAAGTTAATGGATTAAGCAAAAGATTAACAAAATTTATAAAATATAAAAAAATGTATTATTAATTATTAATAATATAAACAACGATGTTAAAGCCAATAAACCATCGTTGACTCAAGTGTACAAACGCACTCACTTCAACGGAAAAGAATTCAGATCGTTTATATTTAATAAAAAAGAATTTCACACGAAGAAATTATCGCAATATTTGCGTTAAGATTCTTTTTACTGCGCTCGCGCAAACAGTGCAGCAATTGCGCGCGTATATATAGCGATAAGGCGATCTTTCGCGCGCGTTGAAGGTATAGCGAGAATGCGGGCGTTGTGTCGGGCGATTTCGAACTCGTTGGCCTCTTAAAAGGGTCGATGGCTATCGGCGCGAGTTTTGTCGTTATTATCTAAACTGCCCCCGCACTGGCCAGTTTTACGTTTCCTTAGTACGAGCCTTTATGCCTTAATTGGCTTTCCTTAAAAGTTTGCCGCACGTTTTGTTTAATTTTGAGCGGTGTTTTGTTAAGCTAGTTTTTTAAGTGTCGCCACGTGCAGCTGCAAATACATTTGTGTAAAGTATTTGTTTTTATACAAGTGACGTTTGGATATTTAATTAAGAGTTTCTTTAAGAAACGAAATAAATAATGATTATTAGATTAAGACTTAGATGCTTTTGAAACATATATTGGTTTAAAATGTGGCGTTTAATAGAAATATCAAATTTAAAAGGTTACGATAGAATTATGAATTCTAGAAGGTTGCGAGGTACATGTTACATAAGCACTTGCGATTTCATATCAGCGCTTCATCCTTCCGAATCTTTCATGACTTTTATGACGGCATTAAAACGATAAAAAAGTCGTTTTACGGTCGAGGTCAATGACTACAAAAATGCACTTTATTTTTTTAATCCACTGTTAACAAACGCTTCTTTTGAAACTGTGTTTCTCTTTTGTTATTTGAGTTACTCATTTTATAAGCATTCAAAGATAATTCAAGTTATTTATTAATATTTTTAATTTTATAGTACTACAATGTACATATTTCACAACTTTTGCACTATTTAGAGAAAAATAAGTAGAAAAACGAATAGTAAGTCATACCCTGATGCAAAATAATCGAGAACAATCTTGATCTATCTAGTTTGTCATGGGAAATAATCGACGACCTCGATATAACTGAATAATTTTCTGCCAGGGTAAAGTTAAACTTTTTATTTAATTTATTTAATTATTAAGAAAGTGAAACAAATTCTCGACTGTAGAGTGCATTGCAAAACATTAGTTATTCCTTTTTATTTTACTTGTTCTGTATACCTTTCCACAACCCAAGTTATTTTCAAGTTCATTCAACACTTTTTATATCTTGAATATTGCTTTAGGCAAATCTCAGGTAATTTTAACATTAGAGTCCCTCAATATTTTGGGTTTCTAAAGACCGTCATTCAGTATTCTGATAATAGAGTAAGTAATAACAGAATTTTGCTTCAGCGCAAGTAAGCTTTGTATTTCAATGTCATTACTTCCGAAGTTCCAAAGGGAGAACACAATCAATAAGATTCGTATTTTCCATTACTCGTGACAATTTAAAGGGTCACTGTACTAAGCTCAAACCATTGTATTAAGTATAAAATATATGCTGTCGATTTTTTAACAATAGAATATGCCGCACTAAATTTTTCCTTTCATGAATTTAAATTCCTATTTTCATGGCTACATTTTCGAATTTTTTCTGTCACTGCCAAATCTCTATCTTAATTTAAAAAACTTGATCATTCAAAGTGTTCGCTACTCCAGATTTTTTCGATGACTATTTTGCACACTGCAAAATATATCTTATTAGCCTTTTAAAATTCAAATTACCTATTTAAGAATGCAAATTTTGGTCTATTCGAATATTTTATGCCTCTGAATCGATAATTCAATTTTTGCATTAATGTGAACTGCTAATTTCCTATTCCTTGGACAAATCAAGGGTCAACTCTATAGCATATATGATTCACCGAAACGTCCAAAATCTTGAAGAAAAGTAACGTCCAAAGTTCCAGACACTTCCACCAATCATTCAAGTGACTCCAAATTATCCTAAATTAACTCATTCGCAAATGTCCCTCCTCCCGTCTCCATTCGTCAGCCGCAGTCCACACACACAGCAACAAAACCATAGACCAAAGTCTCCAAGCCTCGCAGCCAAATGCACTTTTATCTACGAATTCTCGCCCCCACCTCCCTCCCTCCTTACTTCCACACGGAGGTCGACGAACTCCCGCGCTCCTACGTACACACATAACACATACACTCTCTCGCACACATCGAGGGGTGAGCAAACGACGGCGCATGCAAGTGCAAGCTGCATGATGTGTGTAGCTGCGAGTTGCGACTCGGAAGCGCCGCGCATGCATAAGGGAAGACTCGCGCGAGCGTCAGCTTCGTCTTTCGCCTAATCTTATCGCGGAGCCGCGGGGCGAGCGGCGTCTTTTCCTTTCGATGATGTTTATCGGTCAAGCGCCCCGGGGAGAGGTTCTGTGTGCAGTGTATATAGCTGTCAATCGGCGCGATGACTTTGTTGACACGCGATCACGCGCGCGAGAGGGCTTCGAATTTCCAGGGGGGGAAGGGTGGATTCGGGGAAGTAGGTGCGCAGGTTGTTGCTCGGCAGATTAAGCTCGAATTATAAGCGTAAGGTCTTGCAGTCGAATGATGATAATACTTCGTGGTACGAAGAAGTGTTTCAACTTTATAGGGTTAGTGAATCAATATTTTTCTGCAAATGTTAGTAAGCTTTGGGCCTATAGATCTATGTATATTCCTAGTTCCTATGTAGTGTTTACATTTTATAATCAGTATAAAAGTAACCCTTGCGGAAAAACGATCCGTTGAGTTTTATTCGGCACACACTTAACTAAAATAGAGTATTCCTTAACTTGTACGATTCTCACTCAATAATTGATTGTATTTTTCCGCACAGGAGACTTAATACAGACCATTAATTAATCACGTACCTACTTATAATAAATGGCAAATGCCATGAAAAACAGAGTGATGATTCAATGTTGTAACATTAATTTCGTTATACTCGGCGAATTTTTGTATATTATTAAAATATTAAGACTTGTAATAACAAATAATAAGACTTTCCGGTTTGTTGACTTTTCAACAGTCTATGTTATCCTCATCGCAAATGAAACAGTTCTTTTATAATACAAATGTCGTAACTACAGATTAATACAGAATAGATTATATTCTTTTATATTATATATTTTTTTACGTTATAATACCATCTGGTAAAAAATTCGTGTGTCAAGTGCCGCAAATTATTTGTATATAAAAATAATATATTTATATAAAAATATCATCCATTTCACTTTTTAACTTCTATAAGCAATTATTTTACATGTCAGAATGAGTTGAGTCTATCAAATTTTCTTTTATAATTACCGAGAATTTCAACATTGACAACTTCTCACGTTCCTTCTGAGTTTGAGGTGTCATTTAAGTGATAGCAAGCGTTTATTTGTAGATTCGGCAGCTCACGATTTTCGCGCTTGCAGAAACGCGCTTCAAGTATATAAATGATGACATTTGACACCAAATCAATAAAGTACTCGATATTGATTGAAACAGCAATAATTCGTTACGGTGCAGATGTCGCGCTCTTTATTAATATCAACTTTTCTTTTTTCTCCTATCAATTAATAATGATTTGGTCACGTAAGAAAATGATGCCACTTATAATAATGATAATGAAAATGTCAATATTATTCTGAAAAGCATACTTTGACTGGCTTATTAAAAGTCAATGCCTTTAAAACTTGTGTACTATAAAAATTGATCGCTGTTGCAATAATACTGATAAGTAGCTAATGTCGTTTCTTATCGCAATCGGTTTTCCCAAAATTGCTATTTACTTTATCAGGTGCATTGACTGCGATATAAATTAAGAGTTCAAGTCATCGGCCTTAGAAACTCATTTCATTCTAAGTAAATGCGATTCTCAGACAGATATAAGAATTCAATTTTATTTAAAACTTTTGAATTCACACTTTTCACATTTTTCACATTTCTGTAGCTTTTCTAATTTACCTTTTATTTTATGCAACATCCTGATTGCTTAACTGTAATGAGATTTGCTTCAATCACATATAGTCAATTTTATAATCTTTTAAGATTGATTGAAGTATAATTATTTAATTGTCGCATTTAATCCATTATTCTCAAAGTACATAATTTATTTATTAAACAATCCGTCATTCAAATCAATTTCTAACTGAATTTAAAACTTATCTACCCACACAGCCTCCAATATTCTACGCAAATCCTAAGAAAATTCCAAAAGCAGCTGCAATGAATCTTCCAACTAAAATCGCGAGTGCGGCGCTGCCACGTGACGTCTGCAGCTCGATTACGTCCGCTCACGTGCGCGCCTCGTACATATATATATAGCCTGCAGTATCACCCGGTGCAGTGGTCGGATACTTCGCACTGACGTCAGTCGCGGAATTCGCGGACGTGTTGGAGAGAACGAGAAAATCGAATTTTAGTCATCGCGCGCGCGAAAGCGTTGTCTCGCTAAGCGCTCAAGAATTTTGGATGACGCGCGCCCGCACGCGATGATGAGAAAATCTCATTCGTCTTTTTATAGATTTTCGCGCTTTTTGCGCCTAGAATTTTGCGATTGAAACGCGGCATTTGAATATGAGTCACGTTGGATTGTAAGGGAGATAATATCTGGCAGAAGTGGTTGACCTTTGAAGTGAGCGAGGCGCGCGTATAATTGTTGCGCGCGGAGGTGAATGAATTAGCATTCATTGTTTTCTTTGATTTACACGAGGTTGCGATGATTTTCTATTGGTTCCAATGCGAGGCAGTGGTTGAAGTGATCGGTATTGAGCGTGAGAAGGAAGGGATTCGATTGAATAGGGGGTTCTCGGAAGAACGGGTCGGCAGTTCAGTTGATTAGAATCTAATCAGACGCGCGTCCGACTAATTTCAGCTATTACTACTTGTGGGTCACTGCTGCGCGCTCTACTAATAGATTTAATTGATTCTAACTACTAAAAATTAATTGTTTCTAAATCCTAGTAGCACTTATCTGTCATATAACACTTAATATTTATATACCGCAAAAATGCTTTAATATTTAATAGGTTTGTTATTAATATTTCCCAACCGATCATCAATAATACCATTCTAACCAAAACCGGTTTTCTTCCGTCATTATCTATGTCGAATTAATGTGACAAATGTAGGTCAAACAAGACAAATTTCATGACGAAATAAGCGTTCTTACAGCTAGCACAAGCTACAATAATTTTCTTATCAGTAACCGATCAGTGATTCATAAGCAATTTTTCCATTAAAGGTTAGGCTTTATAGAAGTAGTCGATAGGATTATTATTACAGAATGAGAATGGATAAATATTATATCGTACCGCTTATGTAAATGAAGATGAAAATATTTATTGTTCTTTTTACTATCGATTTAAATCCTATTTCCTAATGAATTTGTGCAATAAATCAATACTGAGGAAAATCATTATAATGCGTATCCTACATGTGTTACATTTGTTTTCTATACGTAATTCATGCCTGTAATAAAGTATTTCTTTTAAGTCAAATTCATAAAAACATTTGTTACCAATATTTTAAGCACTAACCAATCACACGTAAAAAAATAAGCGGAAAATTTATTCAGGGATATTATACCTATTATTTTTTTTATTCATAATAGATTGTCCTTGCCCGTGTAAAAAAATTAGTCTGGCACTAGTCTGGAATTAATCTGGCTTAACAAGTCTGGCGAAAGTCTTGCAAAAGTCTAGTAGAAGTCTGGCTTAGGCCACTATGCCAGACTTTTTTTGGAATTATGTTAAGAAAACTCATTTTTCACAAGTAAATAATTAGAGTAGTACATTAATTATTAGTATCGACTAGAATAGTGAAAATACGTACTTTTCGATAAAATAGGAGAAAAGTTTTTTTACATATTGCAATCTTGTTTAAAATATGAATATTTGTAAAAAAGAGACAAAAATTTAGGTTACTGGCAATTTGACATGACGCGATGCTTTTGTTTTGCACATTTTGTCTAAAGTCTGGCATAGTGGCCAAAGCCAGACTTCTGCAAGACTTTCGCCAAACTTATTGAGCCAGACTATTGCCAGACTATTGCCAGACTAATTTTTTTACACGGGTGACAATCTCAAATTACAAAACGTTTTAAAAGTATAACTTTTATGATTTTTAGTTCTTACGCGAGATCTTTATCTTTATAGGAAAGGTTTTGTATAATTATAAGTCTATTTAGCAACATGCTTTTATTTTTTGTAATACCGCTGTCTAAATCAATACTCACTACAGTAAGTATAGGATATTTACCTAGGGCTCTACATGGTGAATTGCAACCACAACAGTTTAAATAAAATAAGTAGATGGAAGTATCCACTAAGATTCTTAATAAGTAGAATTTTGCATTTAGCATTGTCTAAGCTAAATTTATTGTAATATATTGTTGAATTGTACTTGCAAGTTTAAATAATTCCCGATATAATTGATTGCATTTATTACACGTTCCCAGCTTCAAAGCATCATAAATCGACTCGTGCTCAATCATGAAGTAACGGTATAAAGCTACAGCCAGATGGCGCACTGGTGGCAAGTCCAGTATTCCATGAGAGTGAAAGAGACGGATGAACTGAGTGAGAGAGATGTCGTATCCCCCTGCAATCTTTACCATCCGTGAATCCGTCTCTTTCATTTTCATAGAATATTGGACTTACCACCAGCGCGCCATCCAGCTCTAGCTTTACACCGTTACTTCCTAATACTAATTTTACCCGTAGAACAAAAATAATAACAGTTCTTAGCAAGGATTGGGACTAATTACTAAACTTAAATGAAATCTAATCAGGAATTATAAACAGCGTTTGATTATAGTTAATATATTATACAAGGTTCAAATGTTTTTAGAAACAAAAACGTACCTACAACAATGTAAATGGATACTAATTCTTGTCAGATTATGTTAGATAGTACACACTGCCCATCCATCGACAACACTGTACACAACTGATTGTAATAAACAGTTGAGAGTTAGGCCCATAGCACAACAACTGACGTAATAGATATCCAATATCAGTCATGACTAAAGAACGAAATTTCGTCTTTATTGTTAAGAGAAGAGCTTCATAAAGTCCCATGACACTTGGAAATAACGCCTGGCCAGATAAAAGCCTGAACCTAACAAACACCCTCTTCTTGCCATTGCAGCAGCACGTGCTACCGGGCGAAGCCGCGGGTGACGGGCGTCTCGGCCAGTGGCTCGCCCCTGGTGGGCACTGGCGGCGGCGCCGGTGGCCGGCGCACCTACACCGAGGACGAGCTCCAGGCTGCCCTGCGCGACATCCAGAGCGGCAAACTGGGAACCCGACGGGCCGCCGTCCTCTACGGCATACCGCGCAGCACGCTGCGCAACAAGGTCTACAAGCTAGCGATGGAGCGCGAGAGGGACGCGTCCCTCTCGGCCAGCGCCAATGCGGCCGCCAATCCCGCCACTCAGTCACAACAGCAACAACAACAACAACAACAACAACAACAACAACAACACAACGAGGTGGGGGCGACGGCTGGGGCCAATAGCAATGCGCAGCAGGGCGCGGCCGCCGCGGCGAGGGCAGCAGCGGCGCAGGAAGCGGCGGCGGCGGCGGCGACGGCCATGGCCACCAGCATCGCCACCATCGCGACAACAACCACCACCACCACCACCATCACCACACCAAATACCAACCGACAAAACGCCTCCGCGACCACTCCGCTCCCGCAAGTGGACGAGGTAGGTTTTGGGGACGTCACGTGTGTCAGGTCTTATCGATGCGAGGCGTGAGTTGTACGCGAGATGAAATCCTTCCTCGATACTTGCAGTTCGTTGAATATGAGATGTGCGAGAGACTCGACGCGATCTTTCAATATAGAGACCAAGCGGTTTTAGGGCTTTTGTGATTTTATCGCGGATAAAACGTTTATTTCAACGGATTTTCAACAATATACCTCTTATAATGTAAATATTGTAGATATTAATGTTTTATATTGAGAAGATTAATATTCTTCTATATCTTCTTGAAAATATCTATATGAAAATCGGTCGGAAATCACCAATACAGAAATCGAAAATAAGAATCTTCATATGGAAATCTACATGAATTTCCATGTGGACATGGAATTTTGTATAATTTCTTGAAAAAATGGCTTGAACAAATTCAACCTATATTGTACCTCTCCAGATATTAAAAGGCATTATTTAAGAATTTGTAGGAGAAAACGATGTTCACACGGAAAGGTATATAGATATATCCATATACATAGATCTATATAGTCATCCATATAAATCCATACGACCATCTACATGGATGAAATTCAAATGGCCGTCGTAGATGAAAACCATGATCATCCACGTAGATGAAATTCAGATGGTCATTCACATAGCTAAAATTCATATGGGCATCCACATGTCTATCATTAATATGGCCATCCACATGGATGAAATCCATGTGGTCACCAATGTAGATGAAATCAATTTGGTCATCCACATGAAATAAATCCACATGAGGAACTCAATATAGATATTTTTAAAGAGGTATTGATTTATTTCAAGTTAGCTATAAAAACCCATGTAATGTGTGACACTTTTGATCGGCAATTCGTATTATAAGATTTAAAATATGATCACCAGAATCGAAAACGTTAGACTTCTTATCCTTGTACATATGCTAAAGAAGTTAAACAAAGATTTATATTTTTTAAATACCTCTTGTTGAGAAACCTAAAGACTTGACTTTACTATCCTATGGATTCTTTCGCGTATTCCGAAACCTCCAGATTTAGCCATATATTTACGTAACGTTTCGCGAACAATGTAAAATATATAATGAAAAATCTGACAACTTACTCTAAGTGTAGTTTTGGATAGGAAGAACGAATGAAGCTTCCCCAAAACATACCTCTGGCATGGCGATCGCAAAATTCTCGTAGACCAAGTGCGCAATTGTCATCCTTTATAATATGAGATATTTGCAATTAAAAGCATGTATCATTCGAATCTGTTAACATTTTTTCGCGATATAAATTAACAACTTAAAAGCCAATGCAGTGGGTGATTAGTGTCTACGCGTCTTTTTGTGCGATCGCCTCGAAACTCGCTAGTTTCCTGATGACTGTTGCATGGGCTGTAATTTAAACTTTATTTTTATTATGATATCACCTATTTGTAGTTGAACTCTTGGCCACTCAACCTTGCGAGGCTCGAGGTAAGTTTCTGGGAAGATCCAGCGTGTATACATATGCGCGCGAGACGCGAACGTTTATTTTCGACGACAGCTTGCCCTCGGCATACGTACAGATATATAAGAGAGGGAGACGAGAGCGAAACGAGATTCAAGACCTTGGAAAGATATCTCACTTTTTTAGGACTGCTATATGTACACGTGTGGATTTCGTGTCGCCGAAATGTTAACGTCGAAATAAAATCCATCAGTGCTCTTTAAATCGGTTAAGTCGTTTTAAGTATATAAACGATTAATATAGTTAACAATTAATTAAATCAATAATTAAGTTTAAAAATCTCGAGAACGTAATATTTGAGGCCATAAATAAAAGGCCTTAGCAGATTATTCAGAAGATGATTGATAAAATATTCAAATATATCACATTTTTTATTTGTAATCCATAAAATATATCAAACTATCACATAAACTATTTTCTGTTGGTTATTAAATGAGGAGAGACGAACAAAACCTGATAATTCCACATTTTATGACAATTGATTTGATGTCTTTTCTCATCAAAACACATTGTTGTCTTCATATTTATGTTGTTTTCTATCTAAACTCAAAGTCGAACCAGCAACAAAGCATCTAAAAGATGTTATTCCATTTAAACTATAATAGAAAAAGAATATGAATATAGTAATTTCTTTTGTCTCACAATTAAGAAAAATGAGATTATCTGGTTTTGTTCGCCCACTCTTTAATTATATTAGAAAATATTTTTAGTATAATATATGATCCTAATATTAAACAAATATATATTAAAATTTTTTTAAAAACTATATTTCAAACTGATGAATAACTATTTCCTGAAATTACAAATTATATTATTTGACTCGATTTCGCTTTCAACTCCCTGCGTTCGCTCGCCCGCATACATAAAGATACGGCCTTGAAGTTCCACATACAGAGTATCTTTTTTTTAATTCCAGATAACACTAAACTCCAAGAATAGAACATACTTGAAAATGGCAAAGAATTTTTTAACTTACTTTGTTTATAATAAAATTTTAAATAATAGTCGTATTGTACTTAAAATTTGGTATTAAACATAAAACGTGAATGAATTTTTCATCTCTGAAAGTGCAATTGATGCACCCACGAGAATTGCGCAGACGCGTTGCTGAAAAATGTTATCTGGGATCATTGTCCGACACGTGCGATATGTCTCGTTGATCGAAGATTCGTTTCTTATACTTTATTTATGATCGACGTCTCCTCGCATGTCGCTTTCACACTGCATTGAACGCGAATAAAATCGTACAAGAAAACTTGAAACGAAAACAGAAAAGACACCATCTCTCACCCTATATATACATGTATATTTGTAACGTAAATTTCGAATGCTCTGTATACTGAATGTTTAATGCACGACGAAAAGAAAGGTTCTTAAAGGAGATGCATAATATCCGTCAATGTCGAACAGACACAATATAGCACGTGATGTTCTTTGCTATTATTTTGTTCTTTTTATCATTTTTAAATTTAGAATAAAATTAATATGGTAGAAAATTCCTGTTTAATGTTTTCAATATATTGCATTTATTTGGTGTTGTCTATTGGCTACTTTTGAGAATTAACTATATATACTATTACGATTAAAGAAATTGAAAAATTTGCAAGTATTCACTATATATTGTGAATACATAATTGTTAATTTTGTCATATAGTTAAAATACACCTAAAAATAAATTAAATATAACAGGAATTTTTTATCTTGAAACATTACACACTATATTGAGTAAAAATAGAAAAAATTCTTAGGTACTTTTTACGATTAAGTGTTATTGTACAATAATACTAACATTGTTATTTAAAGCTTCTTATGTTGTGGCGTTATTTTGATGTAATGTGATTTGTTATACAAAATTCATATCAGTATGTGTATTACTTTGTGTACTAGATAATAGTGCTTTTTTAATGAATTATTTTATTCAAAAAGTAGAAAAAAACACTAGTAAAGAGCTAACTGAATTATACACTTGCGCAGTGGTCTATTTTTACTCGAAAAGTTTATACCGTCAACTGGGTTGAAGTGATTTAAAGTTCGAGTAAGACCGATTATTCTTTTTATTTTGACGGCATCTTCTTTCTAACTTGTTGAAAATTAGACCAAACTGAATTCGAATTAAATATTCACTTTGCTTACTTATCGTTTAATATATAGTTATTGTATTAACCCGCACGATTCACTCTATTTGACGGTTCAAACACCCACAGTTCTACAATATTCATGTATGCTTAAGGGAGTGTAGAAGTCAATTAAGATTCAAATTTTCCTCCTCAAAGCTTACTAAACAAATAATAAATAATTGATTTCAATTAAATATATACAAACTAAATTATATAAAATCATAATATAATTACTTTTTATTATATAATAATGCACCATTATGTGTATAAAGTTTCTAGCATATATTTCAACGCTTCTACGATTTCCAAAAGTCGAAATATTGAAATATTCTCTTAAAACTGTGTATAATAATATCATAATACGCAACAAAAGGCAATGATATCCTGATTTAATACAGAACAGTCTTATATATTTAAATTTTATTTATCAGACAATAAATAAACTGTAAGATAAGAACTATTGCAATAAGTTACGATCCAGCCCTAAACACTTGAAAACTATAATTTTATAAATCTAACTTTCTAACTATTCAGATGGTGATATCCTGTCCAACTTTTATTGGTAACAATTGCAAAGTATTTTGTAATTTCCATAAAATGATTAATTCATTTTACAAAAACATATGTCAAACCAAGGAAGAAAATTTATGGATTTCGTAGTTTATTTGACAATTTTTCTTGTACACAGAGAGAACTTTCTGATTAAAGATTGCCATGAAAATCATAATAAATTTGGGATATTCTGACTTCATAGGAAATTACCCTTATGAACGATAAAAATTACCCAAATGAAAGGTGAAACTTGCTGCATTCATAGTAAAATTGACTTCCCTTAACAGTAAAAATTATAACGAATGGCACTACTTTTCATCAGGGTAATTTTTCCCGTGAAGTCAGAATGATCCACGTTTACTACGATTATCGCGTTAATTTTGGTAAGAAAATTCTCTTTTCTCAACACGTGCAGGAAAAAGGCCTTTTTACGCCACTCTAGCCTCAAAATCACATCTTTGACATAATTTTTGGGCGCTCGTGGTATAAAATGTGGTTCGAAACTAGTGCGTAAGTAGATTATTTACCTCATGTGACTTGTCAAAAACGTCACATGAGGTACATAATCTACTTCCGCACCCGTGTCGAAATGTACTATTCCATGCTTGCAAAGCGAATGGAGAATTGGGCAGACCGAGCGTCATTACCTGAGCGGGAGGTAATGTTGATTACGTTTCGCTCCTGAAATTCTTAGTGGACGATTCGTAAGGCCCATTTCCCCATTCCCTTTGTATGCATGAAAAAAGCCCTATTCATACACTTATTAAAAAAATACGATGTGTAATACGGGTGGAAAGGGCTTTTTCATAATCTGATGAGGATTTTAGCACTCGTGTTCGTCTCTACTTCCACTTGTGCTCAATCATCATTCTCGCTTAGAAAAAGCCAATTCTCCCCCCTAGTTGCACAATGTACTATCATACAAAGTTAACGAATCAATAAAAGAAGAAAGCATTGTTGTCCATTAAAAAGAAACTCTATTAGCATTGAATGAAAATTGAAAGCTCTGCTCAAGTGATTGAGGCGGAAAATTCAAATTTCAAATTGACTTGGCCACTCCCTCGTGAGCAACGATAAACTGTATACACAAGGCCGGCGGCAGCGGAAACGCGCGTTTAGTGTCCGCGGCTAGAGAGTTGTGTTTTTCCCTTCGTTTCTCTATAACTTGCACTCGACAGGCGGACGACAAGGAGCTGTCGGGCGCGGAGGAGGAGAAGGAGGTGGAGAAGGCCCTGCTGAAGCCGCTGCTCTCGCTCGAGGACCTCGTGAGGTTCTCCAGCCTGGAGGGCAGCGGCGGCGAGTCGCTCAGGCAGCTGCTGCAGCGTGGCCAGGATCACGCCGGCAACGCCGCCACGCCAGCCGAGTGGTCGGCCTTCGAGCACGCCAACATCGGCCCCTACATACAGAAGATGCTAGCTGCCGCGGCGCCCTTCAAAGGTCAGTCATTGCTTCAGCGATGGAGATATTAAGCTCGATTTTTACTAATGTGTGTTAAAAGAATTCATATGTAGTAGATATCCGTGCTTGCTTTTTCTATATGTTCTTCATTGTTTGCGTCTTATCTGAAAATATGCTAGTGCAAAGCTTAATTTTCAAAAAGGTGACTTACTCGCTTTTGCCGGGAAGCCACAGAATTGATCCACCTTGAGGATTTGACTTTTCCTTTGTGGGATATTCAAATCTTACAGTTGACAAAGATATGATTCATTTATAGGATTAGGTAGAATAATACGATAGAATAATGTTACTAGGAATTGGTTTTGGAAAAGTCACAAAAGTGTAGAATGTTATGTAATAAGCAAACGAGGAAATATCAGAAGAAATGTATCTGCATTGAGCACCTGAGTCTTTATGCACATAGAAATTTAGTTATGATTAAAAAACTGAGCTCAAACCACTTTTTAGTGGCTTTTACCCAAATTGTTTACTATTTTAAATAAGATATTTTCTTATTATAACGATATCGTTAAATTAAAATCAAGGATTAACCCAAATATACATAATACTAAATTAATGTTAGGGACATCAAACTCAAATTATCAAATAATGGGGTTTTATTGATATGATGAATTAGAATAAAATTTTAGGGTTTATTCTTGAATAAAATAAACTATATTTTTTATTATGATAGTTGTAAACTGAAAAGTGCAAGTATTATGAGTATTTTTGCATAAATAGCTATTCCATACATACTTAATTTTGTAAATGAGAGAACAAAATTTAATGTGTCCAGCATTAGTCACGATTTTGATCCGATATTGAGCAACAGGTGATCTTTTATACTTAAATGATCACCTGCAATAATATAATTTACAAGCAGATTGAAATGAAGTTATTGCCTATATTCTTAATTAGTACTCATCTTACTATTGGGATTATTCGATTTTTCGATTAAACCAAAAAGGTGTGGTATTTTTTTGCATAAATACTGCATCAAATACTTTCCAATATTAGGAAATAGTCGGATTTAAGCACTCTGATTAATTGTTTAAGAAATTTGGTATGAAAAAGTCCTAAAAGTGTAGTTGCTATGATAATAACGCACATCTATGTTACGACTGAAAGATAAAATGTTTTTGTTAAAATTTCACCTTGCTTGAAAATTTGCATTTTTTATAATAATTATTTTACTATTTTTCGCTTCAATTTTCACGATATATTTATTATAGTCTTTTCTATAACTTATATGATCAAATACTTATAACTGTAGAAAGTGTCATTCTGTAGATCTAAAAATATTTGTACGCCCATCTCAACGAAAATAGCCACTTTTTTCCCCGAAAAGCGAGACCAAAGTAACAGTTTTTCCCCGCAAAGAGGATTAGGGGAAAAAGTGACTTCACTGAAAACTAGTCCAAATTCCTTTATTTCATCAAGTTCTACCAATACCCCTGATTTTCGATTGTCTTTTAACAATATAAGTTATATTTTACCCAATAAATTTAAAACATAGACATTTTATACAAAATTTATTAGAGTATTCAATATTTAATACGAAAAACTATTACTTAGAGCAGCGCGGTCCACACCGCGCACCGACCACGTTTTCAAACATTTTACATCAGTCCATTAGTTCCGCTTTCCAAGTCAAAAAGTAGCCACAGTTGAGATGGGCATAACATACTATATGTAACTCAAGAAAAAAGTCGATTTTTCCCTCGGGTGATACTCAAACTCACCTGCGGTAAAAATATTCGACTTTTTACCCTTGTTACATAATGTACTAATATCTTTGCAATTGCTAAATATCAATTGAAAAAAGAACAAATTTATTCAAACAGAGAAAAAATTAAAACAATTAATCAAAATCAGCATCACACCTCGCCAATAAAAATCAATTTCCTTCGGCCGGTCTCGCACGCAGCAAATTAATCCAGCCTCAAATCGCGATTTCACCTCGGCGCGCCGCGAATATGGCAGTTTCGAAGTTTCTCTCCCCTCGCTCATATTCGATCGTGCTCACCGCCTGCACCGATGAGTCTAGCATAATACCCACCGTCCGGTTAACGCCGCACGCGGCTAGACGGCGCAAAAGGGCGAAAATTGGGTCAACTCGTGTCATTTATCCGTACGAAACGTACGACTTCACGACTCCGCCGCCGCCGCCACTGCTGCTGCACACTCGGGCGAAAGTTCGAAAAGGCAGCGGCGCGAGAGAGCCACGTAAGTCTTCTCGAATCGATAGAAGCCGGGGGCCTGATGACATAACGCCAGCAAAAGAGAGAGAGAGAGAGAGAGACTTTGTATCGTCAGCAGTACGCGTACTTTTTTTGCTTTCTTTCCTTCTTTTTCTTCGTCATCTTTATTCCGCGCCCTACGCGCGCCGCTTCCACTTTTAGAAGATTTCGAGGAAGCCTAAAAGTTCCGACATGCAATTGCCGATGACTGTATAACGAGTCGTTTGCACCTCTTGGCAGTTTATTGTGTCGAGGGTCATTTCTGGGCTTTTTCTTTTGTTTGCTACTATTGTTGGAGGAATAATGCTCTCTATTGGTTCAAGTTAATTTTTTAGGAATGATTTTTCCCAACAGAGCTTCGTATTTAGAATTAAATATAATTTTTATGAGATTTATAACCCTAATTTTTTTTTAATAAGATATGATATATACCCATGATAAATACGAAGACAAGATTATCATAATATTGTCTAAAGTAATTTACGCTGAACTGAGAAAGTCAGCAGAACAAAAATGATAATTAACTTAAACTCTTCTTACAAACTTAATTTGAATGAAAGCACTCTCAACTTTGAAGATTTAGTTTAAGCAATTATTTAGGGCTCGCTGAAGTATTATTTTGAAGCGCTGTCAGTTCCATGAATATAACTGTATATTCTCGTGATAAAATAAGATTGCCATGGTAGAAAATTTTATTTCTTAACTTGGACCACGAAATAGAACTTTTATTATCATTATGAGTGCAATCAAATATTGCATTAAAAAAATTGTACCCCTTTACTTTACGTTCTCGTAAAAAGAAAAAGTTGAATAAAAGTCTGAAAAAAATGTTGCTCTATATACTAAATAAATGCAGTAGATAAAGGGCGGATCTAGTAAGACATTAGTTTTTAATTTTTTACTTCCCTTCTAGTAAGTAGTCCATTTTTATCAATTTAATGTTTCTTGTATGCTCTTAATACTGGTATAGATTTCATACATCCCGCCTAGGAACATAATTTTAACTCATACCATGAATATCCTCTTTTCACATAAATATTAACAATCACTAAATACTAACAATTTGTATTTATCCAAGCTCTGAGCTATATCTGAGCTATCCATATAAATGTTATATTATTAAGCATTAACAGAGTTTATTGATATGACAGGAATGGAGTCGCAAGACTACAGGATCCCGGAAGTTATGCGTCGGCTGATGTGCGAAGACAAAAAGCTCAGTAAAGACGTTAACATTAACGGCGATCAGGTACAGCACATTCATCATGCTTTGTTGCAGCATCGTCTCCCTCAGGTAATAGTACATTATGCATCAAGGGAGTAAAGTGGGCAATGTACGCACTGCGTGACGTTGCCGACCGAGCGAAGCGAGGTCGGCATTTCACACAGTGCATGCTTGCCTTCTGTACTCCAGAGGTGCGTATACTACTTTTCACCACACCCCCGTAAAGAAATGACTGTACGCATCTCAGCAGGCCGTACAGTACCCCATGCTCTGCCTAGAAGTAAAGTGACTTGTGTACGCGCGACGCGCTGTTTTACCGCTCGAGACGCAGTCGAGAGCGGAAAAAGGCGCATCGCGCATGCGCAAGTCACTTTATTCCCTAGGCAGTCCATGCGGTACTGTACGGCCTGATGAGAGGGCGTACAGTCAACACTTTACGCGCAGTGTGGTGAAAAGATATTTCCATACGTATATATATAACTCCTTTACTTATTTATTTATGTATGACATGCTCTTTACAATATAACTAGGTATAACATGTCAACATTTCAATTTGATTGAAAATTAAATTAAATGCATCGTGGTAGAAATACAAAATCCTAGAAAATATAAAGAAATGTAAAGAAATGCCTAATTTAAAACAAATGAAATTATTTTTCCTCATCAAAATCATTTATTATACCGTACTTTTACGCGTATACATTCTTATTAACTTTCTTACTTTATTAACGTTCATTAACATTATTATATATTTTTATGAACTTTCTACCATTATTTACAATATTTTAGAATTCTTTTTCTATGTGATGTATTTAAAAATATTTCAGAAATTAGTAAAGATAAAAAACTTTTTTAAAAATGTGAGAAATGGTAAACAAAATGTAGAAAAATGTGTAAAGATACTATAAATTATAGGAAATTGTAAAAGAAATGTTAAAAGATATGAAAAATAAAATTGAGAAAGCAAGAAAATTTACATTTTCTGACATTAGCATAGACTTGCTTATATTTTCTCACACTTAATCACACCTCATTTCATGAACCGGGAACTGATTGAATTAGTACCAAGCTATGCTCAGCCGACATCCCTCAATCCAGCCCATCAGTCTAAACGTCGATTACCACTTGAAATTTCAGTCTGGTCAGCGCGCGCCGATGACGAACGACGACTTCAATCCGGCGATCGAGGAGGAGGCGAGCGACAGCGGCCAGGGCCGGCCAATCCTCAAGATTCCGTCCTACAAGCCGGCGAGCAGCACGCCGGGCCCGAGCAAGAACGGCCCCGACGGGCCCAACTCCGCCGCGGCCACGGCCTTCGCCCAGAGCTTCGCCGCGGCGGCGGCGGCGGCGGCCAACGCGGTGGCGGGCAGTCCGGGACTGCTGGAGCGCGCGAGCCCGGCCTTCTCGGGCACGAGCTCGCCGACCAACTCGCTCGTCGGCAAGGGCATGGCCGTCAACTTCCGCGACGTCATCGCCAAGAGCATCAGCGTCAAGTTCCAGGAGGGACAGCAGCCCGGCGGTCTGTCCGGTAGGTGTACCGCACTGCTGTGTAATATGTAAAGAGAACAATAGTCTGTTGTTTATGTTTTTCAATACTCTTTTTTTTTCTCAATTTGAACATTGTGTCAAGTATATATCGGATATTCTCAATTTCCGACCAATTTATCCTTCGGATACCAAGAATCTCTTGAAACTATCCGATACTTTTTTGTATACTTTTTTAAGTTGTTGATATAGACTCAATACTATAATGTATACAACAACTAATATTTCGCTGCTTTTCCTAAAATGCTAAAATGTGTCCCTAGAAGATATTTTACCGTCGAATATTTGCCGAAGATCGGATGTATAGAAACCGCATTTCAAAGTCTGTATAAGATCGGATCAATACAATTGAATCAGGAATTCAATATATTATAACTAAAAATGAATGTTAAAGATAATAAAACCTTAAATTATAAGAAATTATTCATATTTCAAAACCTTTTATACTATTTCAAGCGTAGATAACTTGCGTCTTAGAAATATGTCCTGTCCCGTAAATACCCTCCTTTTTTAAGCGTTTCGAAAATTTGTACAAAAAAACAGAGCAAATGCTATCACGTATTTATTTTAATTTAGATATCGTGATTTCATATCGTGATTTCCGAAAGAAAATAAGAAACTATTTACATTTATATTCTCTACTAATTTGGCATGTCTAATTGGAGCTTCCACAATCATAATAGAAAGGGTACATTTTTTTTAATTTAGATAATAAATCTTCAACTTTTTTATAAATTACATCTTATTCATATCATTTAAATTATACAATTGATGAATAGCATGTATATGTGCTGTTATGGTTCTGAATGCTCCGATTATCTTTTGTTATTGTAGTTTGCATTTACATAAAATCAGTAGTTATATACATCATTAATTACAGCTTTAGACTCCACTAAGCAGTCAGGGAATAGCTATATACTTTTAGAATATTTATCTAATAATATCTATAATTTCGGATGCATCAAAGAAAGGTAAATTCATCCGTGCATCTCCAACATAATCCAGAATGACAAAGTTCGAAGTAAATTCTTCAATGAAACACACATCCGTAGCACTATAAATACCTTCGGTACCACCGTCCATCTATACTTATGCTTCGACACCAGACCATGTCTACCCAAAATTCTGCCACCAAACTAACACCCCCACTTCTCTTTCTTCCCACAGGTCAAGGCGGCCAGTCGGGCCAATCGATGATCACCGAGCCGAATCCGTACAAGCGCGGCCGCTACACGCCACCGCATCAGCACTCGCAGAGCTCCGGCGGCGGCCAGTCCCAGCAGCACCAGTCCAAGTCCGCGGCCCAGGCCCAGAGCAAGGAGCAGCAGCAGCAGCAGAACAAGTCCGGCACCGGTGGCAAAGGCACGAGGCCGAAGCGCGGCAAGTATCGCAACTATGACCGGGATAGTCTCGTCGAGGCGGTCAGGGCCGTGCAGCGGGGCGAGATGAGCGTGCACAGGGCAGGAAGCTACTACGGCGTGCCGCACTCCACCCTCGAGTACAAAGTCAAGGAGCGCCATCTCATGAGGCCGAGGAAGAGGTGAATTATATTGATGAGTCGTAGCTCCTTTTTTTTTCAATGGAACGTTGAACTTTTTTTAAACAGTCTTGGAGTGTGTCTTGATATTTGTACGTATATGTTTTACTACATGTGGAATAGAATGATTACGCTGGTTAGAATTTCAGCTATAGTCAGAACATTCTTCCACATATCTTATTGTTAGTGTTTACTATGTGTTTATTGCATAAAGTTAGAAATCTGCTAATAACTATGATTAAGTACAATTTTGCAAAAAGAGCTAAGTGTCCTCACTCATTCGTGCTCGTTGAGAGTGGTATGTATTATTGAAAACGTTTTTTTAATAAAGTTGCGTATGTAAGGAAGTTTAATCAATAATTCTCACAATTTTATTAAACAAAAGCAGTTATTTAAAAAAATTAAGCAAAGAAAATATAATAATATGGATAAAGTTGTAATAATATAAAATAAGATAAAATCTTAAAATGTTTGATTTCCTTGCCCTATCAATAGAGTTAGTTCGAATTAGTTGCAGAGGTTCACATCCGCGACTTCCGGTTACTTTCAATTCACTTTCGGTTAGCTTGTATTCTTTCGTAATCTAGTTCTGGGTTAAATGTTAAAAACGTATTGTAAGCAGTAATAAAAGAAGACTAAAAAAGAGATAATAAAACCAGTCAAGGACGATAATGCAAAGGAGAATTAATTTCATAGAGTATTTCTTCCGGTTCACTTATGGTACACTTTAGATCATTTTCAATATACTTTAAAACACTTTCAAGGTAGGTTAGTGGGTATGAAAGTATATAAAGTAATAAAATAGAAAATTGGAAAAAACGGCAAAGGCAGTGATCGACTACAATAAAAGTTAATAGATAGAATTAATTTATTAGACAATCACTTCTGGTATACTTCGTATGACTTGTAGATGACTTTGAGTTGCTTACTAAGTGCTAGTTGATCACTTCCAAGTTAATGAATACGATGTTAAAAGGTTTGTGAGAAGTACTAAAAGAGAAAAGCATGAAAAAGTCTGAAAACCACGAATCTTCCTTACCCACAGGGATCAAAAGCAGCCGGACGACAAGGCCAAGGAGCCGACGTCGGCGGGCGTCGGTGGCGGTGGCGGCGGCGGCGGTGGCGCGTCGGCCCTGCGCACTACGTCGACCCCGAACGCGACGCCCGGCGGCGGCGGTGGCGGCGGCGTCGGCGACAAGAAGCCCCTGCTCAAGGCCCAGAAGCCGTTCGCGCCAGCGGGGCCGGGCAGCGGGCCCGGCGGCGGACCGGGCATGCCCGGCGGGCCCAACGGCCTGAAGATGCCGGCCTTCATGGACGGCATGCCGCCCCTGCCCTTCGGCCATCCGTTCAACTTCTGGGGCCCGACGCCCTTCATGACCTCGCCCTTCATGCCGGGCGGGCCCAACGTGCCGGGCATCCTGCCGGAACAGTACTTCGCCTCGCAGCGCATGCGCGGCCTGCAGGAGCACCAACGCAACGCCATCGTCCAGCAGCAGCAGCAGCAGCAGCAGCAACAGCGCGACGGCGCGCCAGCCGAACAGCCAGGTATGCTTTAACATATACATAAGTGCAAGTTTAACAAGTCGGATATTTTAAATGTCTCTTGACTAGCTTCGTCCTTAAATAAAAATATCAACAGGAGCTGTAATCGATATGGGGAAATTGCAGAACTTGTAACCTTTTTGGTGGTAAACTATTTTGAACAATCCACACGCATTTTCATAGGAA
This sequence comes from Gastracanthus pulcherrimus, assembly GCA_949152435.1. Taxonomy (NCBI): domain Eukaryota; kingdom Metazoa; phylum Arthropoda; class Insecta; order Hymenoptera; family Pteromalidae; genus Gastracanthus; species Gastracanthus pulcherrimus. The sequence continues at coordinate 68,483,054 of OX424572.1, forward strand.
AGGGTGTTACAGTGGTAATCATGCGTGATCTTTACCATGTTCATGGCTTATTACTTTTGAAAGGTGTGTAATCATACACGTAAAAGAACAGCAGTACGCTTGCAATTTTGTATTTCTTTACGAAGAAAAGATAAAATATTTGTTGATTAGTTCATATACTGATGAAATCTTCTTGAAAATTACGTGTCTATCATTCTTAGAAAGCTGCAGTATATAATCCACTGTATAGGGCTAAGAGTAACGTCATTGAATTACATTAGCATTTACAAAATTAAATGGCACGACACGAGTACGTTCAATTCAAGATTTTCTTTTTGCAATTTAAATAAGGCATTATGTTAACTATAGATTATTTAACTAAATAGATTTTATTTCTTGAAGAATTATAATTGAAAAATATACAGAATAAAAGGATTATTGAAAAGGCAAATGAAGGTGCAAAATGTCCCGATCATCAGAAAAAGAACGTAGGAAAGTCAGTCCCTTATGTCGCAATGATCCACAGGCACGTCGAATCCTCGCGGCAGCTCGCTGATAAAGTCGCCGCGCGAGATGGCCGAGTCGCTGTACGACGGCACGGCGGCGAACGGCAGCTTCCTCGACAACCTGATAAGGTCTAGCCTAGAATCCGGCATCCCGCGCGAGCGCGCCATCGCCGAGGCGCAGCGCAGCAACGCCGCGGCCGCGGCCGCCGCAGCCGCCGCCGCCGCGGCCAGCCAGCAGCATCAGCCCGAGAACCTCGGAAGCAGCAAAGTCCTGATAGACCAGCTGTGCAGGAACTCGAGGCGCACGCCGCTGCCGCGCGCCATGCAACAGGACAGCAGCGAGGACGAGGCGCCGAGCTACAATAGGTCGTCGAGGCCCCTGCTCGAGAGGCCGGAGCGCGTGCCGACCGTCGATCTGAGCCCCTCGCCCTCGGAGCGTGCGGCCAGAGCTGCCGGTGCCGGTGGCGGCGGCTGCATCACGGACGAGGGCAGCGATCGAGGACTGGCCTCGCCGCCCACGCCGCTCTCGCTCTCGAGGCTCAGCGGCTCGGGCAGGGAGGACGAGACCACCCGGGACTCGAGGAGTAGCCGAGAGCGCGAGGTGAGCCTTCAGCTCTCTTCTTCCTCGTCTATACGCTTTAGACTCTGGTGCTGGAATTCTTTCATTGCCTTTATAAATTACAACCGAGCTTTACTCTTCAAAATCGCCTGGGTTAAGCCGCAATATGATTATTTATAATATGATAAATCGTGTAATTCAAAAGTTCTCGGGCGAACATTAACTTATTATATAATTTAGAATTTATCATGACATAATGAATCGTGTCAGTTGCTTCAACATATCATGTGATTAATCATATATGATAACTTGAATCATATAATTAATTACGTCATTGGTTTTAGTAAGAAGTGCTTTTATGCCCAACCTAGTATGAACGTGTTCTTTATAATGGCCAATCTGATGTGGGGTGTTAAATACCTTTCAGACAACCTTAAAACTAAGGTATTTCTATCTATTTAAATAACCAACCTTTAATTTTAATCATACCTACTTGGAATAAATGAAGGGTCTTGTAACACTTATATTACATCAGATTGCATATAGCTATAAATTCAATTTGGATGGCAACTGCACTGTATGGTTCGGATTACTGTTTTAATTTATTTACATATTTCGTCACAATTTAATACGTTTATCCTAAATATTGTTGTCATGAAAATAATTATGTTATCATAATTGTGCAATATGTATTAATATAAATTTGCTGTACTCTTTACACTTTATGATGGTTTAAATATTGTAATCAATTTAATTACTAAACCACTTTCTACAAGTTCAAAATAAACTTTCATAGAAAAACAATATGAATCGGCAATGAATTAAATAATGTATATAATATAAGTTTTCATATAAAATTTCTAATAATACACTTGCTTATAACATAGCTCTGTAGTATTTTCCATAAAGGAATGCTTTCCAAAGATAAAATTCTTCTTTTAATTTAACTTTCACTAGCTAAATCTTGACTTACTGTATTTCTGTAGGTAGTTTCACGATTAGAGACTGTAATGGCTTCTGTGGGACACAACGGTGATAGTTAAGGGTATGGTTATTTTATTGAATGTTTGGATCGTATAACATAAATTATCACTTTCATCTCATTTTTTTTAAACTTAGAAGAGCATTAATAGAAAAAATTATTTGCCAAACTTTATTTTACGTCTATTAAATTATGCTTATCGATGACGAACCTTGCCAAACCTTTCCAAATTTTTTAAATCAATTAAATTTAAATGCTGTACAACATTAAGCGTGATTTTGCAAAGTCACGTAAATTCAGACATTGTTTGCTAAGTTAAGTGAAGTTTGTCCAAGCTTGGTTAACGTTGACATGGCTCAAAAATATTTAACAAGATTGGGTAATCGTTGACAAAATCTTACAAACTTTAGCAAACTTTGACAAGATTTAACAAGGGTTGGCCAACTTTGACAAACACATCATTGTTGATAAGATCTGACAAGGTTTGATAAGGTTCGGCAAAGTTTAACAGGTTTGGAAATCTTTGACAAACACATCATTTCCAATAGAATACCACTTTATATCTAGCTTAAAGTTGACAAACGCTTATGCGATCCAAACCGTCTATTTACTCCGCAAGCCTCTACAGTATTCCACTAACGAGCCCAATGGTATTTTCCACGCTCACTAGGTACACAATGGAGGCGGCAGCGAGAAAAGCACGGAGGATCGCCAGGACTCCAACAACAAGAAGCTGAACCACTACCCGGACATACACAACCTCTACGCCGTGTCAACTGACAAAAAAAGTGCCTGTGATAGTAAGCTTATAGTAGATCATTCGAGCCAGAAGACTCAGCAGCAGCAGCAGCAACCCAAGGATTTCGCGAGCGCAGCGGCTGGTGACCTGGTGGTGCAGCTGCAGCACGGCTACAACAACAACAACACTACAAACTCGACGGCTGCAACCGGCAGCAATGGCCGCCCGGTCACCCCGAACAACCTGCAGCAGCAGCAGCAACAGCAATCGTCGTCGTCGTTGTCGTCGCCGCACGACGAGGACCGTTCATCAGCAGCCTCGCAGGAGCGAGAGTCCGCCTCGCTGAGTCCTCCCGCGCAGCCAGCGGCGATGGAAGAAACGGTAGAGCAGTAGGCGAGTAAAGAAAGAGAGAGAGAGAGCGAGAGAGAGAGAGAGAGAGTAAGCGACTCTGAATGCGATATACGATTTAAAAATGGGGATACGATAATGATGCGGAGATATATAAAGTACTACTGTTATACGCTTAATGATATAAATGATATTGAGGGGCGGTGATGAGAAGTAAACGAGTTAAACGCGCGCAGTTTACGAAAAAAACACACTATGAACGTTTCTTTCGAAAGCGAGTCTTTGCGAAAGTGGTACGGTTTTTAGGAGAAAGAAATTTTAAATTTACGATCGTATTAGGTAATTAATCGAAGAGGTGAAAAGAAAGAGATGATGATGTGACCCTTCCGGTGAGGCCCTGACACGAAAGACACACGAATCCATACATATACACGTACAGACGTACGGAAGAACGCGTACGCACCACACAACTTCGTATCCGAGCCCGCGCACCCCGCGTCGAAATTTCTGATCGACCACACGTGCCCCACGCTGTATACCTCTGTGTTCCCTCCTCTAGTATTGTAGATTCGCGAGGTTGTAGACAGGAACGCATGTGTCGAAGCTGAGCTGCTTTTGACTCGGAACTGAAAGTCGCTATTTTCTGGACTAGCTGTTTCTGAAAATATTCAGGGAAAATTAACGTCTTCTTCAAAATTGATATTTTGAAACGAGAAAGTTGAAAGAGAATTGTTCTCGATAAAAAGATTTTGGCTGCGACGATATGCATCTGAACTGGTTACAACCGAACCTAACATACCTTGATCTATCTATCTGTCTATCTATCTACCGCGACTCTACTAACTGTGCTTTTCTCTATCACTGCACTCTATGAACCTGATAACCAAACTTTCCTGTAGCATTACGCCTTGATACCTTCTCTATCACACACTGAATCCCTTGAACAAAGAGAAACTGAAATTTTGAGAATGCTAAAGTTACCCGTTACTGATTGATTATTCTTACCGCATGTATGGAATTCTTTTATTCGTACAAATTATTTATCAAACTCGTAAGTTACATTTCAATTACCACCTAGAAAATTTTCCTTCGAAAGTATTACGTAAATCTATCAAAACGAACACTGAGTAACTTTGGATATAATTTGTGCCAATAATAGCAACTTTTATGCAGTAATGAGCGTCATTTGATAACGAACAAAACACGCATTTCCTTCTTTGCAAAATATTAGGTTCAATTCTGAGTCTCGAGACAAGCCAGAACGAAACGTAAGTTAAACGTTGAGCGCCAGATAATGCATATAAAACAAAGCAAAAAACTACCGTATGCGACGAAGCCGCCATACGACAGCAAACCACCTCAATACCCACGATTCCGACAGTTAATATACGCCGCGTCTCACAGGTTCGCGAGAACAAGATCGAGAGAAATCGCTATTAGAAGAAAATTTTTTCTCGATCTTGGTCTCGTGAAATCTGCGCGGTACGAATCTTTCGAATACGGAGAAAGAATGATTACGATGTAAGAGAGAGAGAGAGAGAGAGAGAGAGAGAGAGAGAGAGAGAGAGAAAGAGAGAAAGAGAGAGAGAGAGAGAGAGAGAGAGAGAGAGAGAAAGCGAGAGATTGTGAGAGAAAATATATGGTACACGAGACGATTCAAAATGAATGAAAATAGCTAAAACGGACGCGTTTTCACGAGCGTGCTCCGTTGTACACACTTATAAATACACATGAAAAGAGGAGGAGATACACACGAAAATACACGTACACTGTGAACACACAAACCCGTACACGAATTTAAAATGATAAAAAAAATACAAAAAACAAACCTTAACGTCTAAATACCCGCGCAAGACTGCATGACCCTGTCAAACATACTTGAAAACCCCCTCTCCCCCATCCCCATTAAACAAAAAAATATTACGTGTGATTTGTATAAAAAAAGTCCCATGTATGCGATCACGAACTAAACGGATAGAAAAAAAATTATAACTATATGTGTACGGTTAAAATGCGAGAGGATGACGGTGAAGTTATCTAGTGGAAGCGAGAGAAGAAAGGAAGGAAAGAACACATACGCGAGGTTCACCGGATTAATCCGCACTGTTTCTTCTTAATTGTAATTAATCGATATCGTGGTTTATCATTAAAAATAAAAGAAAACGACGAAGCGTTAGAACGAAACGAGGAATGGAAGCGCTATATAGAAAGGTTTTTAAACAAATTGACGAGTGCAACGTATTTTTTTTCTCTGTCACTGTAAAACTACCTAACGTATGGGAAAAAAACTTATACCTACTATTAAACACTACTTAACGTTTAAGGAGGCAACATAACTATATAAGAATGATATATTATATATATACATATACATATACATATATTTTTGGTCATTAAAAAACTGGAGAAAAAGAAGACGAAGAATTAGAGGGCGAAAGATACGATGATGCTAACCAAAACTTTTGTTGGTACGCGTCAACGCGTGTTTTTTCACAAAGCGACAATATTCTCTGATATCTCAGTTTCTTCGGGGTGACGTTTCGAACTTACACTTCTATATAAGGCAAAAATGGAGGATCAGTTTGAACTAGGACGCAGGAGGAGGGAACGAAAAATAAGCGTAGAATAAATTCGGAGAAGATCTCAGAGAGAAGGTGTACGGTAGGGGAAATAGAAGAAAAAAAACTGGTTCGGATAAAAAATGAATTTTCCCTCGTCGCCGCCGATGGAAGAAAGAGCATGGAGAATTGAGATTGGGAAAAAGAAAAGAAAAAGTCCACACTCACTTTTTTATACGAAAAACCGCAGATTTTCTACCGCTTGCGCGAACATTTTTACCGTAGTGACAAAATGATATAAGGCTAATATCCCACGAAACCCTTTTCCCGCCTGTTCAATCGTTGTGGATTCCCATCTTAAGAAGAGATAATTAAATGCTTCGGATCGGACTCTGTTTCTCTAGCCAGGCGAGAAAGATAATATTTTAAGGTATACGCATAAATCACTCGACGCCTAATGCATACACAAAAATAACGGAGCACTCGACATTCAAGAATGAAATTTTCAAACTAAAAAGAAGGTTATAGTCCTCGTCCATTCTATTTTTAAAGGTAGTAAATTTGCATTAAGACTATCGCATCCTAAATTTTCAAGTTCCTGAAGCGCTGCTTTCGAGCCGCGCGGCATCCATAAAGTTACTGTAAAAAGACAAACAAAAAATAAAGAAATTGATGATTCCTTTGAGCTCCGTTTAAATTTAGGCGCACTCTTTAGCGCCTGCGATGGAATTTCGTGAATTTTGGAGGCCCCGGACGAGTCCGATCGCGAAAATACCGAGTATCCGAATGGTTGATAAACTATTATCGAAGGCAAGAGATGAAAAAGAAAATACCGAAGATGAAGAGGATAAAAACACGTTGAAAGGGAAAGAAGAAAAAACTTCGAAGAAAGGAAGACCACCCATAATCAAAAAAAAAACGGAAGACCATATGATAAAAATAGAAGTTCAAGAAAATGATAAGAAAAGTTTTTAAAAAATCAGCAAAAAAATGTAACAACCACGCACTCATCATGACTCTTATTCGACTGAAACTTTAGGCTGTAAATAAACTAAGGCATGTATGTTCGGTGTTTTAAAAAAGCAAGCATTTCCTTATTATAAAGAATATTTAAAAAATTACTATACACGAAAAAAATCACGTATAAATGGCAAGGCTACTCTCTTGGTGTTTTTGGAAACTTAAACTTAAATTTATTCGTGCTAAAGCTGAAGCAGTGCGCGAGTTATTATCGAACGTGTAAAAGGTTTTTAAGGTCTCACTTTAGGCTAGTGGAAACAAAACAAAGACTTTCTCAAGGTTTTAAGGAATTATATAGGAAAAATTATATAAAAAAAAACAAATATGAAGACTTATGGGCACGACAGATAATGGAGAAGCAGATAATGTGTGTGTATAAGCATCGCCTAACTAAGAAAATCTCAAAGGTGAAGAGGACGTTTCAACCTTAGAGGAAATTTCGGAAGATTCCTCGCGATGAGAAAACGAGTAACAAAAAAAGTAAGATAAAAACTCTTCATTCTAAGTGTTCACTTTCCCCTCTACCTGGAAAAAAAATAAGAAACTTAAGGTCGTTCGTGGAGAAAGATTTTGAAAAAAAGGCTTTAATGTATTACACAGTCACACGCGACATTATACGAAAAAATCTCGCTCATACATTATATATAATGATATTTAGGAGACACTATATCGCGTACTATGTCATCTTATGTCGCAAATGCATGGCTGATATGATTTACGATGTGATATATATATATATTATATATATATATATATATATTAAAGATAAATTGTTGTTTTGGTAAATATTCTATTATTAGCTATCTATGATGACCTTTATTTTAAATAAAATTTTCAATATCTGCAAGTAAAAATTTAAAACCAATTGCAGTTAATGTCGTAGTAAATTCATATGTATTTAGAAATATCTAAAATACAAGTTTATCAATAATTTACAATCAAAAATTAAAAATGAATTAACGAAATATTTTATGATTTTATTCAGCCATGTCAGCAGTTTATCGTATAAATGCTTTAATTGTTACACTTGTATACAATAAAATCACACATCATTTATATCATTATATGTAATATTTTGAACTCGAGCGCGAATTATGTTGATATATAAATAATAACATAAAATATAACAAAAAATATTTTTACAAAATTTAAAAAATAAAATTAATTAATGATTTCCATTTTTTTTTAAATATTTCCAATTGCTTGTGAATCTTTGTTAGTAACTTTGAATATTGAAAATCATAGAGATCACAAAATCAATATTCTTAAAATTTCTTAAATCATAAGGTAACCTAAAAGTCTGACTAAAGTTTACAAAGAAAAATAATTCTAAATATCAATATTTTGCGCGCTCGATGGCTAAAATAAACAGGCAACACTTCCATCACAGAGCAAAAGATATACTTTCTAATCGTGATCCACTCAATCCTTTTTCTCGAACACTCAATTTTCCCGAGTTCACTCAAACGCGAGCCAGGCTCTTTCTCCCCCGAGACTCATTCTCTAATTAAGGAAAACAAATTTATCGTTAGATGTGAAAATTATATATTATTATATACAAATGAATCTATCGCTATCGTGATTGTCGTTTAAAAAAAATTTACGGTTAAGTACTCGTTGCGACGCGTTCGCTGAAAAATTTAAGAGTAAAAAAACGTTAGATTATAAGGAGAAAAAGTAAAGTGTAAGGAAATCGTCTCTTGAACTCATCCGAGGCGTTTCGTTCCCAAATCTGATTCTTTGGGGTGAGACGTTCTACGGTCGAGTCTGAAAAATCGAAGTTTCATATGGTCGCTAGGGGATAAAAACAAAAAAGTACGAGAGTTAAGTAGAAAAGGGGAAAATTGGTATACGATCGCGCCTTTCGATGACGTCGAGTGCCTCGTCGCGCGGACTTTTATCTGCGACTTTTGCGAGCTTGCATATAATTAGAATCACCTTATAAAAAAATGCTCGCTATTGTAGCGCAAAAAGAAACTATTTTTATAAAATGAAATAATTGTTTTTCAAGTTGCTTGACCCTCATAAAATATTTCCTTTTTAATCTGTAAAAACAATCTTTTTGTCAAAGGATTTTTATTTTCAAATAATATTCGTAGTAACGTTTTTCCAATAAATTGACCAAACACGTTTTATTTCTCAATCATTACATTAGAAGAAATAAGAACTATAAAATTGATAATCGGTAGATATCGCTAGTTAAAAATTGGCTTAATACGATTATAAATGATTGCAGGATTGAAAGTTCAACGACGAGGCAGCTCGGGGCTTAATTACGTGCGACTTTTTCTTTTCCAAAGATATGAGCGAACGATTCAGTGTGAAACAAAAAATGAAAAGAAAAGAAAATAATGAATCGCCTCATCGACGAATTATCACGGCTCTTTTTCGAGGAAGGCTCGTGGCAGCGTTGCTCTTCGACTTTTCCCCCTTCGTCCGCGAGTCTTTCCGCGATCTCGCCAACTCGTTCGTTATTTTTTGAATCTATTAAGGAAAGGATGGATAAGGAAAAACGTTAAGCGGAAAAAAATGATGATAATTATACTTTTAGAAAAATTAATTAGTTGTTAAACACTTAATGCGTAAGTAATTAATTAATTGTGTAATTAGATATCACAAAGTTGCCTTTGAATGCGTGATTTTTTGATAATTTAAAGTGAAACTCGAAGTGTTCTAAAGATTGTATAAAGATTTTATTATATTTAAATATAACTTATCGTCGTGTGTGCTCGTTGAGGGCGCCATAATGGCGTTCGGGTTGCACGCACGTAAAATCAAAAAATGAAATACTGCGACTGAGAGATCGTGGGAAGACTTGCTCGGGTATATTGCACTCGCGAGATGAAAATATTCGCGCGAGGAAAAGTCGAGGCTGCGGATGGCTCGTCGTCGCCTTCCCGTGACAAGAGGCGAGATCGGGTAATATATTATATTAGTTGATCGATTGAAGAGTAAAATAAAATGATAAATGAAGTAAAAAAAGTGAAGAAATAAGCGTGGGAAGTGGGGTAGAGAAGAAAAAAATTTAAGATTTAACGCGAAGATAAATGAATATATATATAAATATATATTATATTATATTAAAATATCTGTGATGTAAAAAAGTAACAAAATTTTGATGTATATTTTTCACAAGATATCGTAATCCAACTAGTGTATACTTTCGGTAAGATTATGATATATTGACTATTGTAATTAAAGAAGGAAAAGCAAGGAAGAGGGAAAAATAGAAGTATAGCGAAGATAAAAAAGACAATGCGAAGCTGATGATAAACAATTGCGCGCGCGCGAGACAAAGTTTATAGTTAAGGACATTTATTATGACACACGGGGTCCACATAACCGGTGGTCGGACGGGACCAAGATGGCGGGCATCGTTCCAAGAGTCGGGCCCAATGATTCCCGTTTTTTCCCTTTTTCTATATATTGTACATGTGTGCGCGAAAACGTATAGACACGGAGGAAGACAAAAAAAGCGTTATGGAATTCGCATGCGCGTGCATCCCTTTTTTTCTTGGACATCGGTATATATATATAGTCTTTGCCGCACTTTTCTCGGATTCCCACACCACGAGAAACGTTGTTTTCAAAAGTCCTATACACGTTTTTTATGACGTTTATATTTTTCCAGGTTGTTGTAAAAGTATTTGCGTGACTCATGGGACTAATTACGTATATATACTTTTTTACAATCATTTTTGTGCCAAGCGTCGAAAAATTGGAATGTTTTTCGATAGTGCGTAATTTCACGTTTCCAAAAAGAGTAAACAAAAATTTTTAACTTTCTACAAATAACAGAAATAAGTACTAGCTTTAGTATAAACAAATTATATCGCATTACTATTGGAAAATGAACATACACGAATTTTCTATTTATCAAAATATTTTTTTTTTATTGAAATATACATTTTAATCACAATCTTATACTTACTTGCGTACGTACAATCTGAAGAAATTATACATGCGAATTTGTTTTCAACAAAATGGAAACATTTTTAAGCGTAAAAGAGTGTAGGACTTTCTTTATCGACGTTTCTCCACCCATGTAAATAAAAGCTCGTCAAGCTCGGTTTTTCGAAGGTCAAAAGGAAGTATGAGGGGGGGGGGGATTGCACACTGAAAAAGTTACGTTATGGGCAGCACATGATGTGCGTTTCAAAATTCCCTCTCTAAACTTTTTGCTCAATAAAATATAAATCATTAACCAAATAAAAAGAGCGCGATGTGCTTACGAAATTCTGTACCTACTGGCATTTTGCGAACGAAATAGAGAAGTATAGAACTCGGGGTACGATTAAAATTCCATTTCGGTTCGAGGAATTAAGCTATTTGCAAGCATAGAAAAAATCGAGTTGAAGCTAAATTCTTATAATTTAAATGAGATAATTGTTCATAGTTTTTTATTATTGTTCATTATTTATAATTACAATACATTTTTCAATGCCTAATTCTAGAGAAAATCTCTTTTATTTACCGTAACATAGTAGTGTCACACAACAAATAAATTAATGATTAATCTTGGAATCCTTTTTCATTAAATATATGTATTGGAAAAAATTGGTTTATCAAAAGTAGTTTCAAAATTCAAAACTTCTTTTTAAGTTCTATATATCTATTAGAATAAACATTTTACGGAAATTTACCTAGTTGAAAAGAGATTTTCGAAGGACTAGAAAACAAAATACACGTCCCTTACAAACGGCGTCGCCGTGGCTCACCTCCAAAAACCGGAAGATTTGGTCCGATTGGCCCTGAAACGGCTCAATGTCAGCTACCTCAAGAGATGTTGCCACGTTCGGTAGTATTTTCAAGCACGATACGTGCACGGATGTCGACTATGAAGTTTCGCCGGAAAATTGTCACATTTCTCTTTCGCGATCTCTGACACTCAAATGAATATCGGACGCAAAAAAGGTAATAGAATTAGTCTGATTTGAACGGAATAAATTAGCTTTAAATTGCGTCATCTTAGAAAATAACGTTTTTAATAAAGACCAATTTTGATAAACATAAATTTTATATTTCAATTTTTACAAAAACATGATTCATTTAAAATTCTTTAGAATTATACAGAATATTAAGAAACTCATTCTTATTTTTGTTTTTAGTTTCTATAATAATTTCTAAATATTTATACTTTGTACTTTTATATATGAATATAGTTTAAACTTCATAAAAACATAATTGCCTTTTATTTTTACTATTCTAAATATTATCAAAAAGGTCGTTATTAAGAAAAATCAAATGCGTGTCGATATTTTAGCGACACCCGCAGCATCGGACATTGAATAAGGTCTAAGCAGTTCCAAATTGTGCCTAAGTTTTTTTAGGGTTACGTTTTTATATCTATCGCAGCCCAGTTACTGGACAAAATGCTTAAATATAGAGAGAAAACTCGAAATGCAAGAAGGTCCTTTGAAAAGTTGCAAAAAATATGGCGAAACGGTCTACGAAGATTGAAAGGCAAATCGGATGAAGGAGGAGATACAGGAGCATAAAAGGGAAGCGAGTTAACGAAACATTTGTAAATAATACAAAAAAAAACATAAAATATGAGCGTGTACCTCCTACGTTTTCAGGGCCGCCCGGCCGCCATCTTGCGTTCACACAAATATTCTCCACGTTCCGTTTTTTCTCAAATCTATAAGTGCAATTATATTCACCTTACGACGAGAAACCTTTACCAAATAAAAAAAAATTAAAAAAAAATGATGAAGAAAAAACGAAAACAAGAGTATAGGCACATCGCACGCAGGCATCTAAACTTATATTATCGAGGGTAAATAGGATTTACGAGAAAGATAACATTTTTAGAGGATGCGAGTTAAAAGAGAAAGGAAAACTGTTGTGCGTGGCACGTGGCGACAGTTTCTTCTTTTGAAAATTTATATATTTTCGATTTTTCGCGTGTTTCTCGAGTGTTGAAAGATTTTTTGCGTCACGATCAACGAAGTGCTGGCCTGTTGAATCATGTTCACGCGTTGGTTAAATAAAAAGCGGAGCTTCTGCGTGAGTATTCGATGACGAACACTTTGAAAAAGTGGATTGCTTATGTGTTTCTTCAAATTTTTAAAATTTATATTTTTTATTGATTTTATTCGTCAATGGGAGAGTTACTTTTCTTGTTGATAGTGGCGTTAACCATTTTGTTTAGATCTTTCTTTGTCGAAAAAGAAAAAAAATTGTACCTAAACAATGATTGTCTGTGATATTTGTTACTAGATTTTGAAAAAATCTAGGTTTAAAGCTTATAAATATTTCTTTAAGTTACCTGCCTTGCAAAGGCGTGCTTAATTTTATTGAGTAATGATTGTTTTGTGGAATTCGAGTTTACTTTTATGCTTACTGCAAGCGCAATGCTTTAATTGGAACTACATAGGAAAAGTCATCGAATCTCATCTAAAAGCTTACGTCTAGGGTTCGAGCGCGAGAAAGGCAACACAAATTCTTGTCTGAAATTCGAGTTAAATTCACTAAAAGTTGTCGAAATGAACACTAGCAAACAATTACATTTTATAAACATAAATAACTTTCTAGTTAAGTAATTATTAAATCTTTTATTCTAAAAATCTTATTTTTAATTTTAAAAACATTTGCTTTAATTTAGTAAAATAAATTTTATTATGCTTTTCCGTAGTAGACCATTTTTCTTTAATTTAAAGATGTTTAATAAAAATGAAAATGAACAGAAGACGTTCGCTTGCGTTCATTTCGAAAATGGAAAACTTTAACTACACTTCCAACCATTGTACCTCTGATAACAATGGAAACGTTCGAGACAAATAGAAATTAAACCACATCATTTTTGAGAGATCGAAAAGCATCCGATTAAATAGGCTCATTTCGGCGAGAAACTGCGAGTTGCGTTTAAGCTCATTCTAATTAGTTTTGAGGTAGCTATTTCTATAGTATAAGGAAAAATACAGCGCTGATGCTATTCGTACAATAGAATTGGCGCTTTAATTGTTTGTATATCGCGTTTTTTCTATGCACTCTGTCACTTTGTCCGAGTTCGCTACTGCGCATCGCCACGACACCAATTTTTCAAAAGATAGTAGATTTCATTGAATGCACTCAAAGAATTATTATAATTGAAAAATGAATCATTCAACGTTCCAAAATTTACGTTGAAGAATAGTTGAGATGAGATTATTAAATTAGTTCACAAAACGTAAAACTTAAATTAGTTAGTAGATCTAACTAAAATTTTTGTTGAATCTGCGAAATTCCAAATATTTAATTGACGACAGAAAATATCTTTGAGTGCACTTATTCGAGGGCAAAAAATGTTGTTGATTATTTTTACGTTATCGTCGAGGTGACACGTCAGTGCAAAAGCGGACGCGATACAAAGTCATTAAATATAACTAGGCTAAGGTAATGCGACTTTTATCGTGAAGGTTTTTAAAATAACTATTTCAACTATAATAAACGGCAAGGAAATGAAAAATCCTTACAGAAAAAGAAATGATAATCGAGCTCCCGAAAAAAAAATCAGCCCCGTTGTCATTAGCTGTTAAGTATATACCTATACTGCGAAAAAAATAAAAAAAGAAGCGTTTTTATCCACATTGAACCGCAACTTCATCAATTTCCCACCGCGCAAAATACAAAGCCTCCTACAGCGAATGGATAACAAATTAAGCACACGCACATACACAGAAACACACATACACACATACAAACATAACAGTCAGTCTGCTCTCAAACAGCATAAAATATAACCAAACTACAAGCTAAATCCTGATACCAGGTCGTCTCCGTACAGTTATAAAGAAGACAAATCACGTCGGAAATGGCGAAGAGAAATGTCGATCAAATTTCTTCTACTTTTATCGGTCGCTCTAAATAATTTGCACGGAGAAACTATGCAGAATTTTCGAAACAATTATCTATTATGGGCAAAATTCATCGCATTACTTTACATTTTTTCTCTATATACTCACACGACCAAAAGCTAAGCATATCAAATCGCGGAGTAAACCACGAAGACAAATGTGTTGGCGATATATGTATTTTCTTAAGCAGAATTTTGCCAAAATGAAGTAAATTCATGGTACAAAATACACTTACGCATTCAAAATTCGAGCAAGCGAGAGCAGCCTGAAATTTTGTTCGACCTTTCTTCGACCATTTCCGGAACGCGTGTCCTCGACAGTAAGCGTCGCGGGTTGCATACTCACCCGGGCGCGTCAACCGACAAATCGGCAACAACTTCATACTCGAACAATAGACGTGTCGTACAATGGCACACCAGGCAATGTCGTATCGCGATCGCCGATTCTCAACATCACCAGGCTATACAAGAGAAAACGACTTCGCCTCGGAAGAAAAAACAGCTTCGACGATGAACAATTTTTAACTCGAAAGTCACGTGACCTTTACTGAAAAAGACAAGAAATGGAGTCAAAAAGTGTTTTCTCTGAAGGCAAGAATATAGTCCGTGAGAAGAGTCGTTGTTGTTGGCCAAATCGCATCGCTACGACCAAAACCAGTTCTACTTAAACATAAATAGGTAAAAAAAAAAATAAACATAATAATACTACAGATACGTTAAACAATACTACAACAAAATAAATAAGCAACAATATTATACAAAAGTAAGGCATCATATCCAACAGTGATTTTTAAGCGAAGCAAACAAATCTTATAGGAAGCAAATGGACCGTCCCAAGTGGCGGAGCTCCCCTCAAATCAAAACCTGCAGTCAGCACAGAAGTAAACAATAAGTGCAGATGATTAAAAAAAATAAAATAAAATAAAAAACAAACTACTATTATAAACAAAGAAGGTATATATATATATATATATATATATATATATATATATATATATATATATATATATATATATATATATTATATACATATATATATTATAAATAAATATTAACAAATGTAAAAGTATATTATTATATAAAGCAGGTAATGCAAAAGAAGTACTATATTAATTATTATTCTTATTATTATAATTATTATTATTGCTATTATTTTAATTATTATAATTATCATAAATCATCATCATTATTACTAGTATCGCAAATTAAAAAAAAACAAAGTAACATTCCAACCGTCAATGTGCCACACAATTTTTATATTCTCTTGAAAAAAAAGTAAACGGAAGATCGAGGGAACTGAACAAAAAAAAAGAAGAAAATTTTGATGAAGAAAAAAAATTAAATGAAGAAGACGAGCGTTCACTTGCAGCGGAGGAAGAGAACGAAGCGAGAAAAAAATTACGCGAGATTTCGGAGTCTTTTGTATACCAAAAAAAGTAACCAGATCCAGGTGAACTTTCAAGGATAGAAGAGAGGAAAATTGTTTTATGCGCAAACCCCCCTTTACTAAGGACGAATTTTTCGTGTACAGACGTAAGATTTAACGGTATTAAGACCGAGATGATGAAAAGAAAAGTACGAAATAGACGGAGATGGCACGCATCTTTACGGCGTTTTCGCGCGTTAACTGAGCTACGAAGACCACACGGTCTTTCGCGAGTTAACTGAGTCTTTCTTTGTACATATAAATATCGTCGACGCTACTATATACGAGAATTCGGGGAACGAATCGCGAGAGATGTCGTGCAGGTGAAAACAATGCAAATATATAAACATACCTTATATATTTATTTTTGTTCGTCAAACTGACTGTTCGCCGTTGCATTAATTAATAACCTAAAATTTAGAGGATAAATGAATACGCACCGATGAACAAAAAGAATATAAAAAAGAGGAACACGAATTTTTCGGATGAATACAAACGTTTCGATGGAAGACGAAAGAGACTGAGTGCACTATTTATTTGGTACGAAAAGTACATATGATATACGGATTTTCGAATTTCGAAGCACGCAGCAGATTACAATGATTATTACACCGTAATTTAAAAGTAAAAAAATAACATTACATTAATGGGTGTAAGTATATTCAATAATGGATTAATGATTAAACAAACGAAAAATAAAAAAAAGTAATCGCTACGATCATTGTTATTCTACGAACTGCAAACGAGTATCTAAGAAGATTAAGGATTATAAAGAGAAATGCATTGTGAGAATGGAAAATGTGAGTGACGAACAAATGCATGTAAGTGTCTAAAAGATGCGAGTGTGCACCCTTTTTGGAGTATGTATACTTTCTATAGTATTGAATATGCGTGCGTGTGTGTACTTGAACAGCAACAAAAAGAAAGGAAAAAATCGGCAAACGGCGCGTGCGTGCATCGGCTGAGTGTATAGAGGGAGAGCAAAAGAATATGCGCGCGGCAGTGATATATATATTATATATAAATATACATATACACTATTATTGCTATGATAACGTTATTATCGTTGGAGTACTGTCCAAGGGCCCGATACGCGGAGTATTCCACGAACCTCTGAAAATCTATATTATATATAAATATATGAATATATAAAAATATATTATATATATATTATATTATACACATCGTAATTTACAAAGAGGTGAACAAAAAAAACATACAAATGGACAAAAAGACGATAAAAAAGTATATGTATATGAACAAAAAAAAGAAGGAGGAAGAAGAAAATTAGGAAATGACGGAAGTTATCGAAGAAACTCAGACGAGGACGGTTTAATCATTTTATTTCTACAAGTTAAGAAGGATAGTGTAATTACGAGGGATAATACATTAATTATTGTAATATCACGATGCAGGCGCCGTTCACAAAAATCTCTGTCGAACACTCGCGATGTAACATATTTATATAGTTTCGTACACGCATGACACGTACGCATACGCGTCAAGGTGAAAAGAAATCGGTTCGTCTGAACGCAGACTTCGATGAAGAGTGCATTCGAACACCGTTTTATACTAGGCAGTACTCGAAGGTGCACGATGCAACATATTTTCCTTTCGTTTTCATTTTGCAGTGTACAAACTTCTTTGCACAGAAGTAAAAAAAGAAACAACACACATCCCTGATCCAAGTGGCATTGAGCGTTATATATATAAAAAAAGCAAACATGGGGAAAGCGCGAAATATGAAAAAAAAAAAATAAAAAAAGGCGAGTTAGAGTATGAGAGTGAGAGAGCCGTCGATTTTTCGCTTTGTTGTGAACAAAGATAAAAACTCGAGACCAATTGTGCAATTCTTAGCGATTTATATACTTAAATGAAAGAAAACACACAAAACCGGGCATTCTCCAATCGACTTTTTCCGCTCCCGTCCTCCGACATAAATAGTTAATAACACAATTAACGAGCCCATCCCCCGTTTGTAATCCACTCCCCAAGTCTCTTCTCTTTGCGACTCTTTTTCCGCATGCCTCCCGACTCACATAGACGACTTGTCTTTCTCACACTTTGTATATGTGTCTTGACTGTATAACTACTACGTAAACGAACTTTTTTCTTCTTGTAATTTTCCTGTCGTGCATGACTGAGAGAGAAAGTTTGTAAGAAAATGGAAAAAAAAATCGTAAGCGAGATTCGACCGGACCAAATACATAAAAGTACTTATATACAACTTTTTTTGTCGATTTTTTTTTGTATACACTTACGAGCACGAACGAATACTTCTTCTTTTTTTATTGCAATTATTTTCGTCTCGTCTTTTCGAATCGATATTATAAACCCATTATATACGAATGTCGCGCGCGCCAGCATAACGTATAACACGTGCGAGAGCGTAAACCTGTGCTACAAATGGCGGAGACCAATTTAATGAAACAAATATTTAAACAAACAAACAAAATCAGTATACTGTTTATCGAATTAGAGGAAGAATGGTACAAAGGAAGAAAATTTATATTTTTTATTCGAGCCTAGAATATACCTCTCTTGTATAACCCACAAACGTGCGTTAATTAGTTTCTTTTTTCGTCGTGTATAATATCACAAGGCATTTCTTTGATGTGACGTACTGAAAGGACTTTTATATATAAATAGCATCCGTATATGAGAAACGCGAACATTCCAAGCTCTATGCTTTTATTTTTTTCCCACATTCTTTTTGTATCTCTATATACTTTATTTATTTATTTATTTAAAGGGCGCGCAACACTGGGTGCGTCGCGCATAAAATATTTGCCAATAATGATTCCACTTATATTGTATACACACACGTTCATATACACCGTATATACACTTTTCATTCCAGAAGCTGCAATGACATGTGCTTTTGTTTTCCTTTCCGCGAACTTCAAGTCGCTTCTCTCCAAGTATTTCAACACAGAATCCATTCCAAGCCGCGTCTTTCAGGTGACTCGAGAAGTCGGAGAACGTTTTTAAACTTGTGCGTTTGCGCGCGCGGTGATTGCGCTTTTGAATTATAAAATACTTCATTGATTTTTTCGAGGGGCCGTAAGTATACTTTGGTTTATCTCGGGTGGAAAAAGCAAGTTTTTATGATTTTTTTACACAATGACGGATGTTTCCTACGTGAAAACAATTTAACGAACCAAAATAATAAATTTTTAATGTCTGATTAAGGAATTGTTATTTATGCAGTGTTTTTATCGAATCGACAATACTCACAATGAGTGTAAACTAATTTAATCTTACATTAAAACTAATTACATGTTTTAATTCACCTCATCTCATTAAGAAAACTGCTGAATCAAATGCAGACTTTACATTTGGAGAATAAACTACAGAAGTAACATCTTGAATTAAAAAAATTTTCCACCCAAGGTTCGATAGCACATACAGAGAAACTTAATTAAATAATACTTCTTTTGAATTGCTTTTTACATTTCAAATAAATATTCATAAAATATTAAGTAACACCATAAAGAAAGATTAAAAAAATTATCTTACAATACAACCAAGTTTTCTGTTTGTTCAATTATACACCACTACACAATCTCGTCGAATACGTGCAGTGTTACGTTATTTCTTGATGTCGTCTTCGACCAATATCACGATGATTTTCTCGTCCTCCCTTGTGTATATCGACGCGTCATACACTCGGCGACACGTTTTCACACCACCCGACCTCCTCTCCCTAAGCTCCTTTTTTTTATCAAGTTACGGTTAATTCGCGTATATGTACAGAAGAACATAGCAAGTGGACCGAATGCCGAGCACAGAGCAGAAAGAGTCAAGATATTTTTCAACGAATAAAGCGTGACTAAAAAGAAATACGATTTCTTAGTCAAAAGATATTTGAAGTTGAATTTCTGACAGGCAGAAATTTGCCTTTGCAGTGCCGGCATTCGGTTCAGTGTTCGAAAATGCAGAGACGCGCTTTTTCCACAGAGCCAGTTCTTTATACGAGTAATAATTATAAATACTTGCAGTCGCCACGATACGGCTATAGCCTTAAAAACGAAGTATACCGTATTTTTACAGTTCACTTTTGTAAGCTTTCAATTTCTCTTCGTTTCCTCTTATACTTTTCTTTTTATACAGACGTTCTCTTCGATATAACTTTTTTTTTCTATACATGTAATATAAAGTACGTCTTTTTAAATTGTAAGGCTTCGCCGCGAAGCATCGCGTCGTTTTTACGTACCTTAAGTTTCGCCTATACAATAAGCCGCGCACGTCTTTTTTTCAACCCTCCAATACGCACGGAGGTATGGCTCTTTTTTTAATGAAAGTAGGCTCTATAGAATTGTATTAGCTTGTTCGATTTTTTCGTCCGGAGTCAGTACTTTATATCGCGGCTCGTTTCTTCACTTTATACACGCGTATATTTTTCTTTAAATAATATTATATAGAACGTCTCCAAAGACATGATTACAAAGAAATTTCTTTCGTTAAACGAAGCAAAGTGACACTTTTTTTATAGAAAAATTTTAGCGTATATATAAGCGACGATTAGAGTTAATCGAATTGGCGATCGACAAGAGACGAGACCGCGCGCGATGATTTATTTTTTATTTTTTTTGTTTCTTCTTTCTAATAGATCACTCCAGATATAGATTTTCTTTTCTCGAGTCCCACCCACCGCTTAAGCGACCTAAGAAGAGTGTTATTGTGTGTATGCCAGAGCATGTGGTTTATTTTTTAATGTACATACATACATACATACGTAAGGCTCGTAAGATTGCGTTTATTTTATTTTATTTTATTTTATTTTATTTTATTTTATTTTTTAACAAAGTCGATATAATTATGCTATTCATATTTTTTCTCATCTATTGTTTCTTGTAATATCTAAGTATAAAGTACTTCTTCTTCTTTTCCACTGTTACACGCGCCGTTTGATTTTATTAGAGACTATTTCCCTTAGTAATTAATACGTTAATATCGCTAGAATATACGTAATGAACATTCATTCTTTCTTCTTCTTTTTTTTTGTATAAAACAAAATATAAGATAATTAAGTCAATCAAGGTTTTATTTGTTAAATATATATATTGACTTTGATTTAAACACGTAATGGATTCCGAGGTTCTCCGAAAATTTAGTTACTTTACTTTCGTCGAGGACACGAGGAACGAACAATTTAATGAAGAAGAAATAAGAAAAAATAGACAAACGCGTGGTAAAGAGCGAAAGTCCCCATACACGTCCGAGTTTCTGAGTATAATTAAGGTATACGAATTATCGTAAGTTTCGAATGTTTTACAAATGAATATTGTATACTGCGATCGCAAAATTTCTTTTTTTCATCCATATGTAAGTAAAGAGTATGAAAGAAAGAAATAGAATAATTATTTGTTAATACGCGCACGCGCACACACCCACACGAAATCATACACACACACACACACCTACACTTGTTCACTCACTCAACACCCCTTTAAACTATGGATTATTGTCACTTTATCGGGCTGCACAAACGAATAATCCGCTAAGAGAGTAATCAAGTTAGAGCAAGAACATAAGAAAAATTCAAAAGATTTTCTATATCAGTGTAACAAAAACAACATTTTTTAGCTATGACTACTATAAATTGATGAATAAATTTCTCTCGAGTGCAGCTGGATAAAACGTATAGCCCGTTAAATAAAATGGACTTGAAATAGTCGCGTTTGTCGATAAATGTAATACGGCATCGTAGGACATATTAGGTTACGCCGGGAATGGCGCAATTTACGTAAGTGAAGACAGGGCTACGAGCGCAAAAAAAATAATGAATGCATTTTTTTCTCTGCGCCCGCCCTATCGAATTTAGTAAAAACTACTACATACGTGTTCTTTAATTGTATAGCTATTATACCGTCATATTATAATTTTACCTTATTCTTCGTCATTCTTCGATTTTTATTAAGGTCTCTGTCATCTTTCCCTTTACTTTCTTTTTTTGTAAATTAAGAGCGAGAATGTCGAAAAAGCTGTATTTTGCGTTCAATTAGTTATGTAAACCGCGACTCCTCAAGTTTTCCTTTACACCGAGACTGAGTTTCTTTATGTACAGACAAAAAAGAAGTCTCTTTCGCTAACAAAACCAAATCTTCGTTTCGGTGTAAGGGATGCTCGGTGGAGGCGCGCTAAAACGAAAAAAATTTGTATAAAATAAATTATTAGGCGAAAACAAAAGGTTAATTAAGAGAATAAAATTAAAAAAAACAAGCAAAGAGCTAACCGCAAGGCTAATCGGGACTGTGAAATTGGCATTAACTTAATTAAGCGTCGTCCTTGTAAATTGGTAAATAGAGGGACGAGGGATTATAATAGTATGCGTTTATAATTCGCACTCGTCTCACTTGTTGCTCGCGTACATAAATGAACGGAGAGGTGAATTAAAAGGGTGAAACAATGCTATATTGAGGGGAATTGGGAGGTGGGACCGTTTTGTACGCGTACATACATTAGGCAAGAATGTGGTTCGCACTTTTCAACATGTGATACGTCGGTCAAATGCGCGGCCGGAATCGCGCACAGAGTATGTTGTTGAATATGATTTTACTGCGCGATTTTTGTACGTTCTTTTTATAAGTTTCCTGTTTTTCTCATATTTAGCCATATTTGCATATTTGTATTTTATTTGTATATTATAAAAGATATTAAAGATTTTTCTCTAGAGTTAATAAACATTTAATTAAATAAACATATTTATTGACTATATCCGCAATTACTTATTAAATCAAAATAAATTCTAATTTCGAAACACATTTCAATTTTTGCAAATTCGACAAAAATTGTCAGTAAAACTTGTAACAACGACGTTAGCATGAAGAAAAAATCACATTCGAAAAAAGCAAAATGCTTTATACTAACTAACATTGATTATAATGCGCGATTTCGGCCTTGCACGATTCGGCGCACTTTTTAAAGGTTTTTTCGACGTATAAGACGATCTTTTTGTTGAAGGTTGATTGTTGTCAAAATGGTTGTGAGGTTATAATCTATTGAAATATGTTAAACGATTTTAAAAAATGCGAGCGACGCATCTTTGATTTCGGCGCGCGTACACAAGAGCGGGAATTTTGAATTTCTAAAATTTCTTCCCGCTCGTCCATCGTAGGCCTATTTCGAGGATACGTCGATGGAAACCAAACGGCCAAAGAAGCTTATCTCCTCCACAGTTTAACCCAAAACATTGTGGCAAAATCGAAACGAAAGTATAGTTTTCTCTTTGAGCTCAAGAGTACGATTCTTCAGTTTCTCGAATCGAGAAGCATAAGGATTTTCCTTTTGCATCAAGAGGAGTTTGTCTGTTTACGAGGAGAGCAGCTTCTTTCCATACCATTGAGTTTCCCCAATAAAAAGGGCATACAACTGGCATTAAACGTAATTTTTACTACGTAGTAGGAACGACGGTAGCGAGTGGTGCTTGCGAGCTTTTCGAATCTTCCCTCGGCGACACATCGCAAGTCGAGGAAACATTCAAGACGCTCGCCGATGCGAGAGAGAAATAGAGAGAGAGAGGGCAAACGCGATTGCGAGATAATAGAGAGAAAAAGAAAGAAAGAGAGGAATGGCGTATATCACTTAAGACAAAAAAAGAAACATGAGACTGATGATACACACAGTATTTACGAAGAATTGTAAAATGAGATACGATGCGAGTCGAGCGCGAGCAGTGATCGAAGAAATAAAGATAAAAGAAAATTCGTTTCAAACGTATAGCCTTAATTAGATATACCAATTTTTACTGCGCTTGGAAGCGCAGCGCGACGAAATTTATTATTCCTTATTGTAATTGGCCTGTACAGTGCGTACATTTATTATAAAAAAAGAAACAAGGGTTATAGTGAGAATAATTTTACGACTTAGGATAATCGAATGGGGTTTTAAGAAAACAAAAAAAATGCCAGTTGTACAAAGCACGTTAAAAAAAAATAGGAAGACACATTGGGAATGGATTTGAAATCGTATGTATGTGTGTGAGAGAGAGGAGAAACATAAACTCGGCCCAGTGATGATATGTTTTAAACGCTGTGAACGCATGCGAAGCAAAATAATTCGAAAAAATATATGGTGTGCACTTTAAGAAGTGATCTGTAGAACGCAAAATTTTAAGGAAAAAACAAGCAAATGGCGAGACCCTTCAAGGACAAAAGCATTGTATAAATTCACGTCGAAGCAAAACCAAATTTGTTCGATCTTTCTTTCAACGATCTTTTTCGTTTATACTTTAATGGCAGCGAAAACCATTAACGTCTTTTATTTACACGTAACATATTCATCGTGTCATCGTTACTCACGGCGATCATCATACAATACTTTTTATATACTTTTTGTCTTTGTTTGATCCTTGTTTGTAATCACGGCGACTATTATACTTTCATACCCGGAACTACAATGTGTATACGCGATAATTATTGACGGACGAATGGACAAAAAGTTTTGATGTACATTACAAACGCATATAGGATGAAGCTACAATAGCTCATATCGAAACGAAAAATGATCCACTTTCATCTACTTCTTAAAACTATTTCGTACTAAGCGAAGATAAAAAAGACATGCATATAACCTGTAACAATAGTTCTTTCTCTATCATGTACTACACAGATAGACCAACACAAACACACGAAAGCGCGCGCGATTTATCCATTTATATCCATCATACATAATAATTATATCAATTGAAGACACGACTACATGTGCGATTGATTGATTTTTTAATGGTTAACCGATTATTCCCGATATTACTGTCACTTATACACAGGAAAGATAGAGTGAAAGAGAGCGAGAGAGTGAGAAAGAGAGTGAAAGAGAAACTCGTAATTAAGCGACCCAAGTTATGCAAAAGATACAAAATATACAAAACAAACGTTATGAAACAAGAAAAAAATAATAATAAAGCAACAATGTGTGAATGTATAATGTTTGCAGTTAGGTGGGACCAAAAATGACTTTATATCTCTATGTGCATATCCAAGCAACGCGTAATTTAATTATGGAATTAATTAGTTAAAAGCATTATTAATTGATAGATGCAAGCGACGATCCTTTAAACATGATCGAGAAGACGACGATGACGAATGATTCAAGTATATTATTATTATTAGCTTATTATGTTTGTTTATTGATACATTATATTCAACGACATTATTATTATTATTATTATTATTATTATTATTAATTATTATTATTATTAGTTATTATTAATTATTATTACTTTATTATTACATTTATTATTTTATTACGATTATTATTAATAATAATAAGGATAATAAAATTATTATTATTATTTAATTGACGTTTTAAGGCATGATTCTTTAGATATCGAGTAGAACAGTACGTACCGATAATTATTAATTAATTCTAATTATTAATTATTATTACGAAACATTTTGTTGTATTATTTTCAATAAAATCGATTAAAAAAATTATTTTTTTATTTTTGATTTATTTCACATTTTTTTCAGTTTATTCTTCATCATTGTAAATTTGACTTTCATCAATTTATCGAGTTTCCGTGTGACTTCTCGCGTTTGCGCCTGAATTTACTATATTACTAAGTTCACCCGATCCTGTCGACTCTTTCACTTTTTGTCACTTTTCTAAAAAAAAAAAAAGATAAACAAATATTATACGAATGCAAAACTGTAATTCGGAGGACAGTTTATCCTTGTAAGTATACGAAAAAATAATGCAGCCGTACTAAGTCTTGGATTAAAGAAAAAAAAAAGAAAATCGACGAACCAAACGAAACAAACTTTATACATGAAATCTCTTTTCTCTGTTTCTTCTTCTGTCCGTCAAACCCTTTGACGCGTTTCTGCCCTGTCCGATATATCTTAAAGCATGTAAGGAATTTCGCGAAACCGAGTGAAAAAAAGGATACATAAAACGTATAACTATTATCGTTGTTTGTACAATTACGCTGGAGCCATTACTCACAAGATAAGGCCGATATCTAAATAAAAAGAAAAGACACGCGATACAGCCGAGAGAGACAAAAAACAGGACAACCGACGAAAGGCTCAAAGGAGAAAACATTTCGCGAAAGACACATACAAACAAAAAATGCCGATGCATCTCGAGCGCTCTGTCGAGATCTTATTATAACCATAATAATTATTATAAACGAGGGGATAAGAAAAAGAGTAGAGAAGAGACAATTGTAAATTTTACCGTACACGCGCATACACGTTAAGAGAGAGAGAGAGAGAGAGAGAGAGAGAGAGAGAAAGAGGAAAAAAAGAAAAAAAGAGAGATACACACACATGTATTAGGTAAGTTCATACTGCGTATTGCCTTTTTGACTTCGGTGTGAAAAAAATATTCAAGTACATCGGTCACGCCGCGGACGCGTGAATCTCTTGCTTTGACGAAGCCAGGCGCGGAGTTCTCGTAAACTTCATACGATTTCCCATAGGCGCTTTATTATAGCCTATTACAAACGCACGAAGAGTAGCAGGAAGTAATAGAATCGCGAAGCGTCGATTGCCGAGGAGATCGTTCTAACCTTTCCGCTAAACGCTCTCGCGAACCTTACGTCACGGACATATCCTATCACAAATAGAATCGAGAATCGCGCAAAATTTTCCAAATGGATTTTTTAAAGTATTTTGTGAACAAAAAGTAAATCCTTGAAGCTGCTCGTTTGACAATAGCGTTCGAGAAACCGTTTAGGAAAATTTTGTGATTTCTCGGAGAAGCTCGAAAGTTTGGATGCTCACGTGGCTCGAGATGAAAATTATTTGATTGGCCCGCGCCTTGTTTTTATGAAAAAAAAGCGCAGGCCTTCGACGAAATATAAGCGCGGAAAAGGAAAGATCGGTGACTCTCACAATCGACGCACGAAACTTTTTTCTCTCCTCCGCACATGGACCTCAAATGATGATGAAGGGATATCGGCGCCTCGCTTCTTGTCAGAGCTCGCGCGTCCCGGGCCGCGGCTGTATCTGTTTCATGTTTTTCAATATTTGTAATTTATCGATCAAATTATAGAGGTATCGATACATAAACAGTCTAAAGTGTGCGCTACTACACATAAACATTATTATACATAAAGTAAAAAAGTATACATTATATACATGAATATACATATATGATATATATTATACGAGGAATATAATATATAAATATGTGTATATTATAAACATTGGGATTGGTGAGAATATACGGTTTTTTCGCTTTGGAGTGTTATTTTCTGAAAATATTGAACAAAATATGGAAAAAAATTAATAAAAATGAATGAATAAAAATGAAAAAATACTGACTCATGTCTAACGTTCATTGATACCAACTTTATGTTTTGCTCAAACATTTGATTATTTATTTTGTATACATTACTAATTTAGAATTCACATTTTTGTTCTTTAATTTTAATTAGAATAGAAAATAATATATATTAGAGGTTAATAAAACAATTAGAAATAATAAACACAATAATTTTAAACGAGATTGTTGAAATAAAGAGCTTTCAATCAATAATTTAAAAAGTTATAGAAATTTTTAATTCAGAGACTATTTAAAAATTTTAAAATGTATAAAGGAGAATGAAAAACACATCTGATGAAGTAACTAAGATTCTCTAATCACATGTCTGATCAACCATGCTCTTCCTCTACTTCGAGATATCTAAACTCTTGCAACACGAATTTATATTTTTTGTTACAGCAAAGCAATTCTTTTTTTTTTTATCAATCAATCACGCATAGTACGTTAAAATATTTTCGAAACTCTTCTTACAGTAATAAACACTATTGTGTTTGCCATTATAAAATACTTAATTTAAATTTGATAGAAAATAATAGTAAGAAATGGAAAGAAAATAAAAATTGATGATTTAAAATCTATTTATTTAGTATTCAAATTAATGTACTAATTTAACGTTGTAGCTTAAAGCATGAAGTAAAAAAAAATATTTAAAACCTGTGAAATCGACTAAAGTTTCTTATAAGAGACTTGAATTTATGATTTAAATTGAAACGAGTAACGTATCATAATTTAATATTTTACTTCTGCCTCGACAAGAAATATGAACGAAGAAAAGAAGTCACGCGAGATATCTTTGAAAGCAAACGTCGAGGACGACGAACAAGTTTTCACCGGAGGTGGAACCTCAGACGAGGTGATCAAGCCAAAATATCAGCGGCAGCCTTTTTAGGCGAAAGAAAGAATTGTTTTTTTTACAAATTGCAGATCTTGTTCTTCTTTGCTTTTAACGAAAATTGCCTCATTCATATTCCTTCAATTTTGTCTTTCTTTCGTGTAAAATTATACATTGGTGTTGGGTTTAGTAAAAAATGTTTGTTGTTAAAAACAAATTTCTCACATTAAACATATCCAATGTAAAATTTGAAATACATTTTTAAAATTGTAAGTGAAGTATTTAAAAGTTTTGAGAACATATTCTCATATAGAAGTTTTATCTTGGATATTGTCATAGCATTACATTTTTTTCATACGAAAGTTCATATTATATGTGAAAATTTATTAAAAGATATTGTTATTTACAAAGGTATCGAATTCTTCAAAAAATGCTTTCGATACTGATGATAAAGGTTTTGAGTATTCACTTCAAGAAATAGTACAAAATATTTGGTTGCAATCATCATTTGACGAAGTCGAAATGCATGGGAGCATAATTAAGTAAAATTATTTTTTAAAAAACACTTTTTATTAAAATAATGAATCTTACATTAAACCACATTTTAGATTATTAGGAGAATTTTTAGGCATTCAAGATTATAGGAAAAACCTTTTATCAAATTGGATATTAAAAACATTAGCGCAACATACCGTTAATTTATCAAAAGACATAAATATATCTGATTACAAAACTTTTATTTACTGGCTGTTTGAAGAAATAAATATAATTTTTAATAATTCAGGTAAAAATATCAATTGAAAAGTAGCATATAAACATTATAATATGGCGTAACTTATAATTTTAATGCATTTTACCATGTTTAAATGAATAAGATATGTCAAGAGAAGAATTTTTTGAACTTATGAATAACGCATTTCATCAAGCTTTGTCGGAAATTCTCAATGGAAAAGATCTTTTACTTCCTTCTGAATTACTTCAGCCGATGAATGCCGAACTTACAGAAATGTATTCGAATACAACATTAACTGGAAGTGATGTAAAACCAATAACTTTATTTCTTTAAGTACTAAAGATTTTCCTTATTATTTTATTCATCAATATATGATTATTCAAAAAGAATATTTCAATTTTTAAAGAAATATATTTTAAATTACATAATATTCTGTATAATCATCCTCTTAGAGTAATCGATTATCAGATATCGGAGTCAATAATGAAGTAAGAACAGATGGTGAGACATCATATCTTGAATTCTTGGAGCCTCAAATTACTTATTACGAAAACTTGCTTCATGCCATAATAGAAGCTACTTATCAAATGTACGGTATTTTTCTTAACCCTTTGATTGAAGGGCTCGAAAAGAATTAAATTATGTATTTTATTTTTATTTTAAAGAACAAATTCCAAATAATACAATTATGTAGTATAGTTTTAAATTGTTTAGAACCATAAATAAGATTTGTTAGAAAAAATTTGTTATTTTCCAAGAAAAGTAATTTATTTTCAAAATTTAAGTCTACTGAACCCGATCTACTTGTAGAAAATTGACTAATTACATATGTTATACAAAATATATTTTATTTTATAATAAAAGATTCGGCACGGAGCTGGATTATACGCTTATACAATATGCTAATAACAATCAAAAAGATGTTATAAAATATACATTACCATATCACTTCCGAAAACCAAGAACAGTTAAGCGATTTGAAATAGTTAGAAAAGCATCGACTATATCTAATTTTAAACCAGAAAGTAAGTATATTATTTTTTAACAAATTTACATTACTAGCAAATTCATAGATAAATTTTGAAGTTATAGAATTTGTTTGGAAAATATATAATATAATAATATAATAAAATAATCTAATAATTATTTTTTAATATTAGAAACAAAGAAAAAAAAGAAAGCAATAAAGAGAAACTCTGTAGAGATGCCAGACACTTTAGAATCTATTCCAGTATTCAATGCAGATTCATTTCGCTTTATTTTACCACTTTCAGAAGCCATTGAGTCTTATGACGTGATGCATTATAATGGAAATAGGGAAATAAGAACAAATTTTGAAGAATTAAATTAAATTGTATTAATGTAGCTGTCACGCATAGATACAACTGCCCCATTCACGGCATTTAAAATCTTTAATTGGTTTCTCAATAGCATTGAATTTCATTGTAACAAATTTTTTGACAACAGGAACATTTTGCCTAGACAGACCCAATTGGCCATATTTATTAGATCCACATCCCCAGAATTCACCGGCGTCTAGAAAAAAATCATTTGAATCAAGTGATGGCAAAAAAATTAATATGTATATAAAGAGATATGAAAGAATCTGTTACGAACTATATATTGTTTTGTTTTTAAATTAGTCAGTGCAAAACACATACAACGTCAACCTCTTTTAGATAGCACAATGGTTTCTTATAAAACAATTCCCGGATGATTTTATTAATAATTTCGATATAAAGTTTGGTTTTCCGTAAGATAGAAAATAGTTGAACCCTTTCACATTACCTTAAATTAAATTATTTTGAATAAAGATGAAAAGTATACCTGTTCTACAAATTGTAAATGCACTTCCACACTGCGCTTTATTAATGTTAAGTTCAATAATTTCTTCAATTTCGTTTGTAAAGTCAACAATAGTTGGAACTGCCACCACATTCGCAACGTTAGGATGGCCAAGTTGCCCATGATTATTCCATCCCCAAATGTATAAATCACCCTATAAATAAAATAATGTTGTGGTCGATTCGACATTGTATCTAATTTCTCTCTTAAAAAACAACTTTTTAACCTGTTTGAACAAGTTTTTAAACTGATCGAATTAATCGTAAATACATGAATATTTCGCTGGTTTTTCATAGTTTTCCATACCTGGTTTGTGACAACTGCACTATGCCAACCGCCTGCGGAAATTTGCACAACCTTTAAGCCTGCTAATGCTTCAATAAGTTTAGGCTCATCACAGTCTTCTAGATCACCGTGACCTAGCTGTCCACGTCTGTTTATAAATATAACATAAATTATCTCGTTGACGTATGGGGTGCATTCAATTTTGTATCTAGTTATAATGTACTTTCAATGATTATAATCATTTGTGTTATTATAAATAAATAATGAACAAATCTTATACTTTACAATAAATATATACTCGATAACTACCTAGATGTTACTTTTCACCCATTTAATTACAACTTTAAAAAAACAATAACAACAGTTTTTTTCAATTATAATATGCTAAAAAAATCAAAACTTACGTTCCCATTCCAACCGAGTAGATATCTCCATTTCCCGTAAGCAAAAGTGTGTGATCATATCCGCAAGCAACGTCAACAAATTTAATTGAATCGGGATCATTCAGGGATATTGGGATATTGAAAGCTTGACCCACATTCGTCAAGGCTACAGTGCATCGGCCCTGGGCAATTTTAACGACGCATTCTTTCATGTCCTCGTCTGCACTCGAAATGAAATTCGGCACTTTCGTCCAATTGTCACGGTAAATATTGTGAATCCAAACATCATGGTTGTCTGTTAAAACAATTATATTTTCAGATCCTGCAATGGCTTGCTTAAATCTGGAATCGAAAATTTCAACTTCAGTTTCAATCATTACTTTATATATTATCCAGCAGTATTACATTATAACTACAGACATTTCTATAAAAAGTATTATAAATTAAAATATTATTTCCAAAACTAATATTAAACGATACAGAGGAAATGCATACGTATAAAATGTATTACAATGTATTATTAATAATTATATTATATTAGACAATAATATTTTGTTGAAATTTGAGTAAAGCATATTATATAATGTGAAATTGTATTAATTTGAAATAGTATATGTAAGTTCGTACTTTAGATTTGTCTGTCCAGGTATTTGAAGTAATTTATTAAGTGTATCACATTGTTTTCCCACAACTTTTCCACATACGTGCAGCTCATTATTTTTCCAGATGAGAAAATAGTCCCAACCAATTTCAATATCAGTAATGCCATCGCAAGACACATGAACAAATTGATCAGTAGCTAATATAGTGCCATTATTATCAGATTGATGGCTATTTATAAGTTTACTTGCATTTAATCCTGAGAAATAAATCTTTGACATTTTTCTACGATAAAAAAACTTTTATTTAGTTCATTATAATTACAATACATGGTATACATATTTTTTGTTAAAGATAACGAAATATGACTAAGGTGACACTAAACCCTCGTGTTATAGGCAAATACGGAGAACCACTTTCTTCATTTATTTTTGAATTTTAAGAAAATATCTCTCTAGAAAGTTATGGATAATGATTAGGACAACAATATTGCAGAGAGATATTTACTCCAAATTGAAAATTAAATGAAAAAAGTTAGTCCTTATTGTTCGTGATGGGTGGGTATATCGTCACCTTCATAATTATTACGGTAAAAACTAATATTTTATAAATAGGTAAAAACAAAGTGATTCACAAAAATTTCTGGGTTCCCAGAAAAACGACTTAAGTCCACTTTTCATGTATTTGAGATATTAAGGTTTAAAGTTTTTAATTTCCATTTAAACTAATGTTAAAATATTCATAAATAGGTGTTGCGGTTACTTATTTTTATACTTTCTTGATTTTTTGTAGTTTTATCTGAAAATATTTTCAGTATATACTAAGGATAGTAAAATCGCACATAACTAAATTTTCAAAAAAGTGGACTTATGTCGTTTTTCCGATTCGCCACAGATATTGTTATTCTCAAAAGATTAAGGCAAAATAACACTCGTCAATAAATTGTAGTAAAATATGTATTTTCAAAAGCATTTTTAAAAACGCCTTTTTAAAAACAGCTTCTGTAGCAAACTGATATGGGGAGACCATGGAATCCGGATCTTTATGAAACTTTGGAGATCGACTTTTGGAACCTAAAAATGGAACCTAGTATCCGTAGTTTTATCCCCTAAGGCTTTAAATCTGAGATAGTGCCAAAAAGCATTAGCATTGCTCAATATAGACAATGCTAAAAAACAAATATATATAGATATACTATCAACGTTAATGAAATACGCCGTATCCACCGTACAAAGGCCCATGGGATTAAACCACGAGTATTGGGCTTCGTTTTTAGGTACCAGAAAACGATCCCTAAAGTTTCATCAAAATCGGTGACCCGGACTCCGTGGTTCCCCTTTGTAAGTACCAAAAGCTGCTTAAAATATATAATTTCAGATAGTTGAAAAAAATAATGCAATAGATTTTTTAAATCCCTAAAATTCGCGCTTTTTTCGTAGTTGAAACTAATCACGATCCCTTAATAAATATTTGTACTTTTTGAATAAATCTAATACAGTGAGTAAACCAATGTAAATAATAAATTATTTAATTTTATACATCTACATGTTATAAAACGTCGGTAAGTAAGTAATGCTACATCACCAGCAGTACTACTTTAGCTTACTTAAGTCACCAGGTGAAGATGGCGCCAGCGTGGCCTTTACGTATTCGAAACCATGGCAACGGAGTGCAACAAAGTCGGCAAACAAAAAAATAAGAGTATTGACGAGTGCATAAAAGAGTTCGTGACAGTAAACTCAATATATTATTATTATCAAGATAACAAATAATCCTCGACTGTTTTCTTATTTAGCGAGTCATGTCAACATTGATTATAATACTGTTTACCTGATACCGAAGTGCTGCTATAGTTTTCTTGTACCAGGAATGAGAAATTGCTTATTGATTGTTTCCACAAGTTTTGGTTTTTCACAAGTTACGGATTTACTTGCACTATGGTTAGTAAATTTCATATTTTTTACTTGTACTGAATGATACACGCGGCTTTATATTAACCCTTCTAGGTTAGAATAGCAGACGCATTTTAAATAACCAGTAGAGGCGCTGTAGATTAAAAGGCGCGTTTAAAATAAATTTTAAATGTATACCTATGAAGCATTTTAACACACTTATAGTTTACCTTTGATAAGTTTATATTTGCTTCTTTATTTAATTGCTCTAAATTTGAATTATCGAAAATTCGATGATTATCTGTTATATATACGATGTAACAAGGCATCAGTGCATACAGTGCGTTTCATTACTATCGAAATAAAATAAGTCACTTAGTAATCAGTAAAAATAATGTTTTATGAGAGAATCGATGAAAATGTTACTAATTGATTTTTAGAAAGTACTTATACTTTTCGAGCTATAATACTAATTTTGTACCTAACGACTATATGAATTATACGATGTTTCACAAGAGAAGCGTTTATATTGAAAATTAATCAACAACGTTTTTTTAACATAATATGTATAATATTTCTTATTTAATTTTGCATTTTTATTTCTTTTTAATTTTATTTAAAATATTCTATTTATAATTAAAGTTCGATTATTATTTTAAGTAATAAGGGTGAATTATTCATTAGGTAATATATTATTGTAATATTGAATCATTTAACTTAATGATAAGTATTTAGTAATCAACTTCTATCATTTGAAAATTTATCTTCAGTTTTTAATACGCATCCGCAATCGTATATTTACTAAAATCAGTATATATGTGAATAACGATTTATGTGCCTAGTACTATTGAAAATATTTGTTACCTTTATAGTCTAGTTAAATTAGACACGGAACAGGGGATTTTGTGAAATAATTCCAAGGTTACCAAAAAAATTCTCAACTCGAAATAGTTATGCTTTTTCAACAAAATGCTAAAAACTCAAAAATTTAGTTTTTGGCTTATATTTTGGAAAATACTTATCGGAGAGAAAAAAGTTTCATATGTTTTTTGTCGGTATTGAACATATCAATATTGTGCAAACTGAGCATGAAACTAATTATCCAATCTTTAATGCAGCACGTCTCGTTTTGTAGATATGTTCAATACCTACAAAAACATCAGAAACTATTTTCTCTTCAATAAGTATTTTCCAAATATAAGCCAAAAACTACATTTCTGAGTTTTTATAATTCTTTTTTGGAAAAAGAATAAGTTATACTTCGAGTTAGGAATTAAATTTATTTCACGCAAAAACACATCTTCTATGCCGATACATTTTTCTGACAATTATTCCATTCTCCATGTCTAATTTGACTGGACTATTACTGCAGTAAAAATTTTCATTTTCATTATACATATCACTATTTAAGCATCACGTATATTTATACAAAAAGTGTAAATGTATTAAAAATATTTTAATTACTGTTTTTCAAATAAATATCCATGATCTGTATTTCTTTTAGATGGAGATTATAAATATTCATCATACGTATTGCACTTTCAAAACAGGGCTATGACATATTAAACATTTCTTAAACTTGAATTTCATTAGCATAATATAGCATATACAAAAATAAAAGACCTTCATATATTTTAAGATTTCGATTGAAAAGGTTGAAAACTGTACTTTAATACAATAATAAAAATGCATAGGGTAGATTAGGGTATAATAAAATACGAGGTATAATGAGACAATTATAATAACTACTTTCTGAAGTGGCTCCACCTTTCAGGTTGCTAATTTATTTATTCTTATATGTGTTACGAAATAATTTACTTAAAAATTGGATAACGAAGTTAACGAAGAGAATTCTTGATCTATATCCCAAAATATAAAATTCATGAAATTAGATTTTTTTTAATCTGTTAGCAATTGTATATTTTTGATTGATTATCGAGATCAAAGGAGACTGTCTTTTTAGCTTTTTGTTTCATATTTATTTTCCTTTTTGTAAAATTTAATTTGATCAAGTTTGAATAAAGTTATGGTTTAAACAGTAAATATGTATCTCGTTATACCCCAAAGTTTTTAGAAACCGCTATTTTTGAGGTAAAAAGTAAGTTTCAGATTTTTATTACGACACAGCATTTAACCCCTATTCCAGTTTACCCTATAAAACAATGTTATTTTGTAAAAAATTTACGTAATTAGCTTGGTTTGATTGGGTGCGATATAATAATTTTTTACATGATGTAATTATAAATATTAAACCCGTCATCGAATTCCAAATATATTTTAATTAAAAAAATTATGTGAAAATTTCAGGGTTTACTAGCTATTTTACGTAAACTGCGATCGAATCCAGATAAAGAATTAAGACTGTTACTACTGGGACTCGACAATGCAGGAAAAACTACAATACTTCGATCTTTAGCAAACGAAGATATAACCGAGGTTCTACCTTGCATATGTATTATGTAATCTACTAAACTCTAAAATATACATATTATAAGTATTATAATAAAAACAAAATTTCAGATCGCACCAACACAAGGATTTAACATAAAGAGTGTACATAGCGAAGGATTTAAATTAAATGTCTGGGACATCGGCGGTGCTAGAAAAATACGCCCTTATTGGCGAAACTACTTCGAGAACACCGATGTACTTGTAAGTTAAAAGCACATTTTTATTAAATTATTGAAGTACTGTTTATTTACTTCATACACGGAGGGAAAAATCATGCCTTTATCGCGTGGAGTTATCCATACTAATAAAGCATGAATGTAAGCACGCAAAATCTGCGTGAAATTCATGCATTAATTGCGAAGTTTCATGCGTAAAACGCATGGGACTATGCCATGGAACAATAGCACGATATACAAGTGTTTATCGTATTGTATTAATGCCTTTGGGCCATGAGGCGGTGGTAAAAAAGCGTGAGCCCATGCCACGGACTTATAGCACCGAGCCTTGGTAAAATCGCAAGGCACCCACGGTCGAATCTCGTGGGTCCCATGGAACTATGCGCCGGCGTCTGACCTGTCGGCGGCGGCCGCCGCGCGAAAGGAAATGGACGGATCTGGGTTCAAATCCACTCTACGGAGTCTTTTTTTTACTTTGTAGTTATTTTGTTTATCAGTTGAAAATTTAATGTTTATTAATTCCTATTAAATATAAAATAGTATTTATAAAAGCGTTCATATATTTCTTTTGCGTTCTTTTTTGGCTATAACATACTTCTTTAAATATAAAAATACGATTATTTAGACAGTTGTGTTTTTAAAAATTATTATTCAAATTTATACAATTTATATATTTCGTTATAATCTATGCTATATTTTTTCGCAGGTTTAAATGACAATTGAAAATTTTAAATCTATATATCGTACCCACGGAATAAGACTATGCCACCAATTTTAACTAAATTTTTGTTTATAAAATAGCTTATACAAAAATAAAAATACATAATAGACTGCAACAATTAGTTAAAGGGGTTAAGGAGATGTTAAAGTGAACTAAAAATCCCTACCTTACCAGCAATAAATAAATATTTCTATAAAAATGTCATACTATGCCCTCCGTATTCTTACCAGGAACCTTCAGTTAAATTTTTAAAAAATTAAAGATTTAAAGATTTAAGCTTTTATTATTAATTCTCTGAGAAAAATGCATTTGAATATATACAACTATAGATAAATTTTTAAATGCATGTTTCTCAGAGAGTTAATAATGAAAGCTTTTGAAAATGTAACTGAAAGTTCCTGGTAAGAATACGGAGGGCATAGTATGACGATTTTCAGAAATATTTATTTATTACAGAGAAAAAAATATAAATGGGGTGCCGGTAAGGTAGGGATTTATAGTTCACTTTCACATGTCCCTAAGAAACTATAATAGAATAATAAAATGAATGTAAAAATTATTATCTAATGACAAATTGATTCTAGTGGCTTGGTTTTAGAAAAATATCAAATTTTTAATTGGCATAGACTTATTCGCAGATGCAAATTATAAGAGATTCTACAGGACTTTTGACTTTTACTTTAAAAGAGGACACTCATTTTTAGAGCACTTGACTTTTCAAAGCAGTTTTAAAAAAATTAGTCTTGGACAAGTCTAGCAAAAGTCTGTAGATTAGTAACCTAAATCTTTATCTCTTGTTACTTTCTCAAAAAGAGAGCTTCGTAACGATGAAAATTTTCGAATAAAAGATTTTGACTTTGATAAATCTCGATTTTTTAGTTTTTTGGGTCAGACAAATATGTTTTTAAAAAATGTCGGTCTCATGTATGTTTAGCTATTTTACAGAATAAAAAATATTTGGCTGTTTGTATTGAAGATATATAAAAGATAGACATGAATTCTTAAAAGCGCGTAAATTTCTATTGATCTGAACACTAAAATTATATTCTATAGAATTCTATAGAATATAATTTTAGTATTCAGATGAATAGAAAATGACGCGCTTTTAAGAATTCATGTCTATCTTTAATATTTGGCTGTTTGTATTGAAGATATATAAAAGATAGACATAAATTCTTAAAAGCGCGTCATTTTCTATTGATCTGAACACTAAAATTATATTCTATAGAATTTCACGCAGATTTTGCGTGCTTACATTCATGCTTTATTAGTATGGATAACTCCACGCGATAAAGGCATGATTTTTCCCTCCGTGTATACGATCATATATGGACATATATGACTTACATGCACGTAAGTTTTAACGATAGAAATTATGTTAAAAATAGAAAAAAAATCGAAATAAATATTTTTAATTTTTGTAAATATTAAGAACTCACGTAAGACTTCAGGTAAGATCTTACATAAGATCATGTACAACTCAATTCCACAAGTTTCTATTACGTAAATTCTTATGTATGATCTTACGTAATTACTTCCGCAAGATCTTACATCAGTTCTTACATCATATTTTCAGTAGAGTATATGTCTATATATGAAAGATTTTTTTCCGGTAAGAACACTAATTTTGATATAAGTATTAAGAACCAAGGTGGATGATATTTAATAATTAAAGGCAATGGGTGTACAGTTCTATTTAGAGGTGTATTGAAAATATATACATGCGTCTCAGACAACCGACGAATCGAGACTGACGAAGAGTAAGCTATGTAGGCCCTAACAGTTCGGGTATTTACGCGTACATAACTCGCGACTTTATATATATATATATATATATATATATATATATATATATATATATATATATATATATATATATATATACACATAGGGAAGGGATGTTATGTATTCATAGTATATATTTATAGTAGACATTTGTATATATACATATATGTATATCTGTATATATATATATATATATATATATATATATATATATATATATATATATATATATATATATATATATGTCTACTATAAATATATACTATGAATAAATAACATCCCTTCCCTTTAGTTTAAATTTAGTCTGACTGTCTGAGTATTTAAAACATTTGTAAAATTTAATAAGTTTACAAACATATAAATACGTCGATAAATTTAAATTTTGATTCAAGTTTGATATTTTACGGAGTATATATCAGTGTTCAGTTTCTATTATCTTATCCTTGATCTTTATCAATTGGTCGATATATCATTTATGAGTATTATCCCTTTTTTCTTCGCGAACTTTATAAGACAGTGACCCTGTTTTTTTAATAGGTTCTCACACCCACTTCGGTTCACTTTTATCGTATTTCCTTAAAATTTCCGATTTAGACATATAAGAACCTTTTCCCCTCCATTCTGTAGTTCGTGAGCTAGGACTGTACCTACTCCCTCACTGAACCATCCGCTGAGAAGATTAAAGGTAATTTTTCATCAACATAAATTAAAACTTTGGACTCCACTAATTTTGAATTAAGAGCTTCGAACGCTTCTTATTCCGTACTAGTCCATTTCCAAATTACATTATTTTTCAACAGATTATGGAGCGGCTCTGCTAACTCTGCTCTGTTTATTATACATATATACTATGAATACATAATACTAAGTATTTTTATATTAAAGTTTTATGTAATTAGGGCGCAGTAACACTCCGAATCTTTAAAAAATCATTACTGCTCGCAACTTTCAAACCATTTAAGTAACTTGCTTAAAGGAAAACATTGAATGTTCAATGTTTCAGATATATGTCATTGATAGCGCGGATAAAAAACGATTAGAAGAGACCGGCCAAGAGCTGTCGGAACTTTTGACGGAAGATAAACTTCGCGGTGTTCCATTGCTTATTTATGCAAATAAACAAGACGTAGCTCAATCAGTGACAGCGGCTGACATTGCAGAGTCTCTAGGACTGCATAACATTAAGGACCGAGATTGGCAAATTCAATCTTGCGTCGCTACAGATGGAAAGGGCATTAAGGTAGGTGTACAAATTGATCAATCGGCATAATTTTCTTTTTCTTTATTCGTATATGGGTGATTGTCAAAAGAATTGGTATTTTTAGTGTCGCCAATACACTGAGTAGAAAAGAAATATTATTACGGTCTGGTAAACGTTTGAATTTATTAAAAACAATGCTTTGGAACATCTTAAACACAAAACTAAGCCAACTATGCTATATTTTTAACACACAAGAGATATATATATATATACAGCCTAAAAGTAATTACCGTGGCCTGTCACCAGCGTTGGGCACGGTCGAATTTCAGATGGCAGAATTCCTAGATCCTAGTAATAAAATTTGACATAGTGGTCAGCTATGTTCAGATCGTTGACGCGAAATGCCGCGGGATGTTCTCAAACCCATCCGATTCGACTCTGCCAGATAATCTGTCAGAGTCGAATCGGATAGGTTTGAGAACATCCCGCGGCATTTCGCGTCAACGATCTGAACATAGCTGACCACTATGTCAAATTTTATTACTAGGATCTAGGAATTCTGCCATCTGAAATCCGACCGTGCCCAACGCTGCCTGTCATCATTGAACAGTTCGCGTAATTCTGAATTTATTAGAGAATAATTTTAGGATTTAATTAAATCTAACATATGAGACTTCAAAAAATACATCATACGTACAATATGTTCTAAATTTTTAAGAATTTTTTTGTAAACTTATCTGTCTACAGGAGTGTTACGAATGTTGTCGCCAACTTTTTGAGGTTTAAAATCCCAGCTCAATTTATCGTATTGTAATGAGTACATCAGCTTAGTAGCGTCATCTAACCTATGAGGTTATTTAGTTCGAACGTCAAACAACTACGTAAGCGAGCGACCCGATTTTTATTTGCAGTTTTTATACTTAGTTTTAACGTTTCTCGTTTTAAAATTCTGAAAGCGAAAAAGATACGTAATTACCGTGGTCATCAAAATTATTGGTTACCATGGCCGTAATTACCATGGCCAATCTGGTAAAATCCCCATAATACATACATGTAAAAACTTTTTTCTCACGTGTAGCTGTTTCCAAGAAGTTTCTCATTTTACCATAAATAAAAACGTAAGCCCCAAATTAACACTGAAAATGAGATTTTTAATTTGGTCCAAAAATTAAGTGAAAACTACCGTTCTCTTGACAATTACCCATATACGTCTTGTACGAGTAACTACTAAAAATTTAAAAAATCAGTTCGTTTTGTGAAAATATTTATGCCCACTTGAAAATCTGTATGGATTGCCACAAGGATTTTCGTATACAAATTCTATATAGAACTCTTATTTGAAACATATATGCAGTTCAATACTCATAATGTATTAACTCTTTCAGTTCTACAGGCCCTGTACATGGTACATGCCATTTTTGAAGTAGTAATCGGAACTGATTTTCGTTAACACTACAGCATTAAAGAAAAATAAAATTTGTTGTATGAAAGCACTGAAAGGGTTAAACAAAAATCAGTTTGGCTGTAATGTTAAAAATTTCCGTAAAAATTTTCCATATATACTTTATATTTCTAAAATTTAATCTTATTATTTTTTGGATAGATATTCTATAAATATCTATAACAATAACATTTTCTAACAGAACTGATATGTATTAACTTACAATTATGTAAATAATTATTGTGAAAATGTTTACTATTTTAGGAAGGCTTAGAATGGGCTTGCAAGAGTATAAAAAAGAAGTGAATTCTTTTAATCCAATAAAAAAAGGAGATGCAGGAATATGAAAGAGTCAGATAGGATGTAAAGACACGGGGCCTTCAAGAATACATTTTTAGATCACTTACATTTTATTTGACATTTATCTAATATTTACAAGAATTATGTATACGAATCGGCTATCTACGTTTATGTATAAACAAGTCTAGTCGGAGCGGATCTAATAGCTCGACTGCGTCTGCGTCCTTTCCTTTAAAAAATACTTTTTAACACCGTTATTTGCACATTTGTTAAGATCATGAATTAATTTTCATGGACTGAGAGCCGAAAAGTTCCGTTTCACGGAGCTTATCGCTTACAATTTTTAGTTTCATCCTATCACACCTATATATTATAAATCCTTTCATACCGGTTTTTCTTCATCGTCGTTCTTTTGTACCCTTAGAATCTACGCAAGTTCTATAAATTTTTCTTAACATAAAAAAAATAAAATAAAATAATAGAAAACGAGGTAAAATGAATGCAATGCCGGAGCCGCTCGGCGAGCCGCAATTAGCGGCATCGCCGCATGTACGACCGAGCGTTTTTCTTCTTTTCGTTAAGGTTAAAACAGTCTCTTCTGTGTAATTAACAATTAATTCGTAAACTTAAAGACTTCTGTTTAAAGTTCATCACTGTGTGGAATCTCCGTGGTCACTCGGATCTCCTCGTCGTGGAAAAGCGTGCAATCGGCCGGATACTTCTCCTGCAATAATAAAGACATTGTTTTCTATTAAAACTTGAACGTTATGTCAGCTATTATCGAATATCGAGTTCATCAATATAATAGAAAAAATAATAAAAACTTAATGCCTTTCTAAATTTGGAGTCTTAAATTTTATATCAGCTAAACATTGCTGGAGTTGCAGTTTTTTCTTCTGTTTCGCATATAAATTTCTAGATAATAATGCTATACTCTGTTATTATGTGAATTAGACAAGATCGATTGTAACGAGTTAATCTATTACATCCCAAGCGACCATTTAGTTATCAATAGGTTTATCAATGAGAAAAAGGCACGAAGTCAATAAAATCAGTGACCTAAACTTAGTTTCCAAAAGTTTAATGTCTTCACTTTCAAAATTCGACATCATTTGTTATTTTATAATCGATGTTTAGTGGCCATATTAATTTCCAGTGAAGAAAAAGAGCAAGTATTAAATGTAGATCAATTATTTAATCGATTTAGTTCATTGAACATTTGTTAGTCGGTTAACTAATTGGTAGTTAAATAGTTGATTGGTTTCAATTTAACAGCGACGTATTAACGACATTATCGTCATCCTCTTCCGACTATAAAATTTGTAATCCTTTAATAGCATTTAACTTTATTCAACAATCGATAGAAGAAGTAACGTAATAGAAAAGCACGTGAGTAGAATGAAAAGTCTGCAGTAAATATAAGTTTACTCACGAGACAGTTGTCTGGTTCCAAAATCGATGCGTAAAGGGACCAGAAGCTGAGTCCTGACTTGTTGCTGATGGCCCAGGCCGCGGGGAAGCTCGCTATCTTCGTGAGGCCGGCGCGGAACGCGTCGCTCGTCACCTTGCTGCTTTCCGTGGGCGTCGACTTATGGTTGATCGAGCAGAGAATCTGCGCCGCGCAATTCGGCATCTTCTTTCCCCATTTGTAGGCGCGATAAGCCTATAAAAAGTAGTTAAAAGCAGTTATAATAAATAATGTCCACGCTTCTTTTTTAAAATGTAAATTTTTTTATTTATTGCAATTTTTGTTAATCGTAAGTTTTTGTAATCTTAGGAGGTGAGTATCGATTTTACCTTCAAGCGATTTCATATAATGAGGTGAAGAAAAAGATGCCAAGTAACGGTAGAAAATTACTTACTTTCAGTAGTGGAGCTATGAAGCCATTGTTAATGGAATCGCTCAACTTGTTACTGAGCTCGCGCGCGTTGATTCTCGACATAATGAAACCCTTTTCCGAGGCTAAGCTCATTAGCTCCTGGACGTAAGCTATGGCTGGTTTGATGTATTGATAGCTGTCAATTTTCATATTCAAGTGACGCTTTGCCACGGCGTTGGCGAGCCTGTAAAAATTATCATATTTATTAACAAATCATGAAGGAAAGCCTATATACTATACATAGCACTTAAATATTTTTTATTGAACATTCTTTCATGTAATAATTATAAAATACAAACCATGCCAAAATTACTCTTTTACGCAATATATCTTTGGTTTTAAACTCCGGTTTAAAAAATGACGATGGTAATTTG
The DNA here is from genome assembly GCA_949152435.1 of Gastracanthus pulcherrimus. Taxonomy (NCBI): domain Eukaryota; kingdom Metazoa; phylum Arthropoda; class Insecta; order Hymenoptera; family Pteromalidae; genus Gastracanthus; species Gastracanthus pulcherrimus. The sequence continues at coordinate 68,527,181 of OX424572.1, forward strand.
CATTGAAATTTTAGCTGGAATCCCAGCTGAATTTCCATGTGAATTCAAGAAGAAGCCAAATGGATTTACGGGCAACTGGAATGCCACGTGAAATTTCCATGTAAATTTCCACGTGCGTTGTTTCAAGAGAAAAATATTTATATTTCAATGAAACTACATAAGAATTCATAAAAAGAAACCTATTCTTTAGTTATAGAAACAAGCCTAAACGATTTTTTAAAGCAGTGGACGCGTTCTGCGTAATATAAAGTCTGAATAAATACGTGCAAAAGTGAAATTTAAAATGTTCATTACGCATTGAGTGCAAAAGGTATATACGAACCTCGAAAGACTCTCGACGGGTCTGGCCGGCTCGAACATGACCGACTTGGGATATCCCTGCGACTTGAGGAAGCTGTTGCCGACGAATTGCGCGGTTGCGAGGTATCGCTGCTGCGTCGATGGCTCGGAGATGTGCGACATCCACTCGGCCACGAAGTTCGTCAGCGAGCTGATCCATCGGCGTCTCAGCGAGGGATTCTCGAAGCTCTCCATGATCTTCTCCCACTGGATGCGTCCGCTCTCGTCCGACATCGTGCCCACGATATTGGCGAGGCCGCTGTTCTTCCACAGCGTCTGGCCGAATTCCGAGTTACTGCACAGTGAAGGGTTCATTGATTATTTTAGGTTTTACTTACAGAAGAATCCGATACTGTTAATTCTTTCATTTTCCATGGCGAATAGTTCAATATTCAGATATGGAATGAAATTCTATATTTAATAATATAATCTGGTAGATATTGGTATAGATGTTACCTAACTTGCTAATACAACTTTTTACATATATTATTTTTTTTTAAATAATGCAAATGTGCATTGATATTTATTTATACGATTATAAATGACTTTAACAATATTGCAATTTACGAAATTAAGGACAAAAATAATAACCGATCTACACTATTTCTTAAAACGCATTGTTATAAATGTAAAAATAAATATTGTTATGTACGTAATCCGGGCTTAACTATGCTACCGCATTAGTCATAATCTACGATAATTGTCACTAAATAATAAAAAATGCAGCTAATTCGTGCGTAGAGAAGTCTGCAAAAGCTTTCCAGGATTCAGAAAATTCAAACTCTAAATTACTCGGTTAATTTAATAAAATCGTTAAAAATCTCAAGTAGTATCTCGAGAAGCATTATTGACATGCTCAATGGAAAATTAAATCGAGAGTTTGAATTTCCTGCAGAGATCTTTTCAGAGTTCTATCTATTAATAGATATCTGCAAATTTCTCAGCAGACTTCTCTATATTCTATACACTTTTTTATACGTATTTTTTAGTAATATTAACGCATCATTGATAAATCGCTAAATTTTTATATAAATAGTAATCGCAAAAAGAATTTATAATGATGAAAAGTACATTCATGTTTTTCTGTTTTTATATCTCAAAGAAAATAAAAAGTATTTGTTACTAAACAGGTACCCGATTTTCTAGGGTATAATCAATGCAACTAAATTTTTAAAATAATAACATTTTTTTTACTATTTTTGTAACTAAATTTGTGAATACCTAGTTATAAAAAAATTAAAAATATCACGAAAAGTAAAATTATGAAGTTGCTATAATAAATAATTATGTTCACTAAAAGCATCGAATTAATATTAATATAAAGAAATAAATTTTACTTGAAAATCTTGATATGGTAATGCCACATAAAATGTGTTTTACTAGAGCTTAATAATTATGATCAATCAATTGTTTTCTCAACATTTACATAATTTTTTGTTTATTCAATTATATTCCTTCTGTGCGGAGAGAAATATTTAGCTATATTAGAGTGGACAGTTTCCATGTATTATACGAGTAACATAAACCTTATCATGCGATCTAAGTACAAGCTTTATGCAATATGAGGAGGTATTCATGCGAATTTAGCGTGGCTCTCTTCTCCCTATAGTTGCATGACTTCTACGCTTTTATAAAGTGAAGCTCGAATATCTGAATCGTCAGATGAAAGGGTGCCAACAGTGCGTATGCGTTCGATCGCAAAACAATCTTCAGCATCCCGCTTTACCTAGCGATTCAGTTGCTACAGCGTCACCTCGAAGAAATATGGAGCTCACACAATTGTAGGCTGACGAGGGCCATACTGTATTCGCTCGAGTTCCTAATATTGCCTGAAGCTCATGCTTTGGTCGTATAATATATGCTAATAATGAAGGTCCATGCTGAAATACAGTAAAAGTGCTCACGCTAAACTAGCTAGATTTTTCTCTCAGTGTTGTAAAGACATAAAAAAAACTGAAAATAAATAAAAAGCAACCTGAAGTGGTCCCACATGAGATGGGCGTTCTCCAGAATTGGCGGCATGAACCACGAGTGATCGGAGTGATCGCTATGACCGCCGCTCCTGCCCCCTGAGCCACTACCGGCAAAAGTATCCAGCAGCAGTGGCAGCAGTCCCATGACGCCCTCGGCATTGCCGCTCTGTCCCATGAACATCGACGCGATGTTCAGCATGCTCTCGAAGTCGAATCCCGAGCCGGTCTCGGCGCTCCTTCCCTCCGCGCTGTTCTCTTGCTGGTGGTTCGACTTTTGCGCGCCACCGGACATCGAGGACAGTCCGCTGATGAGGTCACCCACAAGGGACATGTCGATCCCGCCGCCGCCTCCACCGCCGCCCTCGCCGCCGCCGCCGCCGACCTGGTTCTGGCCCGCCATCAGGCTGCCCAGGCCCGAGATTATCTGGCCCAGGCCGTCGGCCTTGCCTGGCTTCTGGCCCAGCATGTCGCCCACCTGGTTGGAAGGAAGTTTTCATTAGGAGACCTGGGGTTTCGAGGGTAGGAAAGAAAGTTTTATGGGTAAATGTCTTCACTTCTACTTCATTATTGTTAGTTACAATAGTTATAATAGACATTGGACTTATCCAATGGTCATAAGAAATATAATTTTCTATCGTTTGAACATTCCGCGAGTTTTGTACTGGCCCAGCAACAAACTTAATATTCGTAAGTATAGGGAACGTACTATATAACTAGAAATTAGAACATTCGCCTTTATAAGGGCAAATTTTAATACTACTCGTTTTTTAGAGAAAATAAATTCAATGCGTTATATAAATGTACGGTTGTGAAATCTGCGGAATTCGAAATTAACGTTTTTTAACACGTGATTTACGTTAAGTGTACCATCACGTGATGCTTTTAAAAATGTTGACTTGTAATATACATGAACTTTAAAAAATTAACGTTCTTTTAAACCAGTCACGCGATCACAAAGTACGTAATACTATTTATCTGATTCATAGTTAAAACTGAGAGATATATACTAAAAAAATCACAGATCGAATAGATTAAAAGTTTTAAAGTTGAAAAATAATGGAAATTAATCATACAAAGAAATCAAAAATACCAAAAAGTAGCAGTTTTTTATAAATAGCATATTTTTTGATGTATGAACAATTAATATGTTCAGCTAAATAAATACTATCTACCAAATTTTTAAGCGGTGTTCTTAAACGCTAACAAAATTATTTTATATAAAAGAGTGTTTATTTATTAGTAAAGTTATATTGTTAAGAAATTTTTCAGTTTCTAAAATTTCTAATATAATAAAATAAAGATCATAAATAAAGTATTAATTCCTACGTTTTCTATTCATTAATACTTATACTATTTAAAAATATGTAATAGAACATATTATTGAATTATAAAAGGCCCTGAAATGTACTGGTAAATATTACTTACACAACGAAATTTACACGGGACATTAAAATCATAAGATTAGTCAGTGTGTACGTTATGTCATTATGCATGTTTGGTTAAAGATCAAATAATGTCTAATATTTTTAAAAATGACGCAAGTAAAGTAATTCTTAATATTTAAAAATCAGTTGTATTAATGTACTCCTGTTTTATAATTTAACAAATGTCAAAAAATTGTTTATTACTACATTTTTATTGAAAAAAAAACTATTATTTACCTGCTTTCCAGTGTCAGACTGCATGAAAGCTCTCGCTACGCCTTGAAGACCACCTATCGCTTCCTTGTTTTCGAATAGCGCTTGCGCAGCTTCCATAAATACCGTAGACGTGTCATCTTCATTTTGACAGTAAACAAGTCCAGAAAATGCCAATAAAATGACGAATTTACTTTTCCAAAAAATCATCTTTTTATCTGTAAAATAAAATACAAACATTTGAAAGATGTGTAAAGAAATATAGTTTTTAGTTTAAATGATACAATTATTAATGAATGGAAAATGCCCACTTATTGCATCTATAATTTATTTAAAATCCCTTTTTAAGTATATTATATATTATGTATATATATGCTCTGGCACTCAACGACTTTTTATGAAAAGAATTTATAACAAATTATCTATACACATGCATACAATGCAAACTTTATTTTCTTAATGAAATAGCAGATATAATATAATATAATAATATAACCTTAGTCTTAGATCATCAAATATTGTTAAAAAAATTTGAATACTTATTATTTGAATACAAAAGTCATTACAATGAAGTATATCAGTATACAGTATACTAACTGTAAGCTATACGGTTTATGCATAATAAGCTGAATACAAAGTTGGACAATGCATACTTTATATCACTTACAAATTAGATACTGTAGTGAAAAAGTGCATAGATTTAGTACATTTATTAAATAAATTCAAATCTTAGCTACAAATATTCTTTGTATTTATTTTGTACAAGTAAACTATATTTACTAATATTTGCATGAAAAGTAGTTTGCAAGGCAAACAATATTTTCTTAGATCAGGTAAATACTGACCTCCTCTGCTTATCATTAAATGAAACAGTTTAGAGGAAGTTTATTTTTATTTTTAAAACCGATATGATTGTGACTAATACAATAGATTACTTATTTTGACTAATTTCTTAGTAGTTTATTCATTACAATGTATTAACTAAACATTTATTAAAATGACCTCGAATCTATTCAATTTAATTATTGTGAACTGAACATATTATTGTTATTGTTATTAACCTAACGTCGAAGTCCATAAACAATGCTCAAACATTTTGTATTTGTTAGAAAATAACAAATTTTGCAAAATCAGTAGCAAATATTTTATTTAAAGATTTTGGTTTATCTGCCTGTACGCTTTTTATTAATTGGATTAAAGTCGATCAACCCAACGGTTCAAAGTCACTCCGCATTTCTGTATCTTGTTTGTACATCTAATTGGTTCGTTACAAGTAATAAATTATTATAATTAATAAAATACCAGTATTTTTGCCTAAAAAACTTACGTTCACTGCATAGCAATCCATCACATAGATTTATTTTAATGCGATATGTTTTAAGATATAAAGACATGCACTTTTGATTAGCATCTCTAAATTTAAGTCTTCTCGAAACTAGAAAACAAGCTGACTATATTTCCAAAGTATAATCGATTCAAAATCGAGATAATCCGCTCGTGACCACTATATATTACCAAACATTTTGTAAACGCAAACGGTACACATGAGATCTCGCATTCCGTCATAAGTCAACGCACTCCCGAACGACTACTACCTCTGAGAAAAGAAGAAGCTGCGTCAGTCGAAAAAAAAATTCCCCGAAACGAAAGCCACATCCCATCCAAATAAAAAATTCCTTTTTATTCATCCGCCAACCGGTCCCAGTGCTTCTAACCATATAATACGGATATAAAGTGAGTGTCCCAATTTCGACTCATTAAAGCATTGTGCATCAAACAAAAAGGTTTAAAAAGTTATTTTCGCAACGGTATGTAGAGAAAAATTGAATAATGCAACATATTCGTGAAAATCGTTTTACAGACTTTAATATTAATTATTAATAGTCAATTAAAAAGCGTGTTCAGAATGTACGTACCTATTTCTACTTATATCA